>MQTX01000038.1:885034-938579 GCA_009735665.1 Angiostrongylus cantonensis
ATATAATATGTATATAATATATATTCCTGGGAATTGCCCTTGTTAAGCTGATGTATATGGAATCATTGCACTGGACCAAAATTTTTATTCCTTAAAATTTACGATAATTAAAACCCGAATAAGTGCGAATTTGGCGCAGTAGTTGGAGGCGCCCTTCAGCTCACACACGTGGAATCGATCCCCGCGCCCATAACCCACCAAGCCTTTCATCCCTCCGGGGTCAGCAAATTGGTATCAGACTTGTCTGGAAGGAGAGCAGCACTGGCTCGTTACATAGGTAGGCCACCGCGAGTCATTGTAAAGGCGAGATATGCATTCAATCATCTCTAAACGATGCATAATGAAGTCGAATTCATGGCGCATTCCTCAGGGTTTGAACAACGCTGAGAGCTTTATCTCTTTTTTTATTTCAAAACCAGAATAGAAAATACTAGATTGCTAAACACGGGTATAGAAAAATGGGCCAAACTTGGGAACGTCTTACCAATTATTCTTCTTCGTTGTAAAATTTTTTCTACAGAACTTATTTTGTAAGTCGTCATCTACTACACCACCATTTCGTATGGGAATGCATTCATATCATAGCAAATGGAGAACTTTGCGAGAAACAGAATTTCCTTCAACCCCACCCTTCCCCACCTCTACTCCTCTCAAAGGACTGAATTGCTGGCACATCGTTCTTACCTTTAGATCATTTCCTTGAATCAGGAAACCGTCTGCCGGAATAAGGTCTCCGTATTTCACTCGTGCTATGTCTCCAACAACTAGGTCCGACACCGGGACATCAATTGCTTCACCATCACGGATCACCGAAAACTTCTGACCTGTCTCGATCTTTTCCTGAACTTCGTGTGCTTTATTTTACGCAAAGGTGTTTTTCATAGCGTCTACTGCAAGCTGCATTAGAAAAACGAATTAAGGGAAATTTTTGGTAAAAATGAAGAAGAAGATAGGAGCACGTTTAGTAAGAAATTTGACTTTGCTCCAGACCCGAAGAATATTGTATATTTTAAGAAACGCAAATGAAAGAAAATAGTGATTACTTGTAGGCTTCTGAACTGTCTCTCTTTAGAATAGTCATTGATGGCAGTGACGAGTACGACGACGACGACACACAACAAGATCGCACAACCTTCGATCCATGCTGTTCCATGGCCTTCAGAGGTATGTGCGACTGTAGAGTTTGAAGCCAGTGTCGCATTAATGAGGTCCAATCCTGGAAAATCATTGCGGCTACGCTTATACGAACATTCGACGACATAGTGAGACCAACCACACTGGTGCTGAGATACTTGGAAAATTCCGATCCGCAAGTGTCTGCGGTGGGGATCGAACACGCGATACCTGTAAGTAGTGAACGCTTTAGCACCCGGGAAGGGTAACAGTGTGTTCGATGCCCACCGCAGTCACCTGCGCTCCGTAGTCTTGCAAATTTCCCAGCATCAGTGTGGTTACAATTCACATGATACTCTTTACATGATGTAGAAGAACTGGGCTGTTTCGATTGGATTACTGGTGTCCATACATATTGCACTCTTCCATTTGATAAAGGGCGCATGCGGCGCAGTGGTTGGGGAGGCCACTGCGACACACACGTCGAATCGATCTTCGTGCTCATAGCCTACCAAGCCGTCCATCCCTCCGGGATCGGGGAATTGGTAACGGACTTGTCTGCGAGGATAGCTAGCACTGGCTTGATACCTCGGTAGGCTCCCGCGAGTCATTGTATAGGCCAGATATGGATTGAATCACCTCCAACAATACTTAATGAAGTGGAATGAATGGTGAATCCCTCAGGATTTTATCAACGCTGAAAGCTTTATCCTTTATCCATTTGATAGAATGATACATTAAATTGTTGTTTAAGGCTGCAACGTCAAACTTTATTCGAGCGGGTGAAACTCTTTTGGCTTGAACTACCAATGATGATTTTCGGTCAAGTTTTTTTTTTCTTCATTACGATCATCACTAGGCGCGTGATTGTTGAGAGATGCGCCTTCGCTAAACGTCTCTGTCGGCAGTGTTTGATCGACGACCGCTATAATCACTTTCATCTCATATTCTTCATCACAGATGTCACCTCCTCGTATATTTTCTCCTAATGGTTACATGAATTGGCAAACATTTCACTTTGAACAGAAATTTCTCCCCTTTTCAAGGAATCGGGCTTCTACAGAAATTACGTTTCATTCGTCGACTTCAAATCGTTGTTTGGATCACAAACTCAAAAGTATTCATTGCTTACATCGTTTAAATTGTTCTTTCTCTTTTTACCCTGTAGTCATAACAGCAAGTTTGATTTCAGTTTCTTGGTAAGCAGTGTCAGGAAAGTTTTTTACTTTTCTTAAAAGTTACTAGTATTTTTATCGCGTAGTAATATTAGACGACAATATGATTTTTAGGCCTTGGGTAAATGAACTTAGAAATAAACACAGCAATGAACAAGTTATTAGGAATGTCTTATCCCTAAAACAATATCTCTAGTTAGAGTTGAGACCTGTTTGCTGCGCCATCGTGAACCAGTTGCTGGATAAATTAGAGAAATCGGTGCCGTCCAAGAAAAATCGTTGTCGCAATGCCCCATCCTCTTCTTTGAAATGGTTAAATAGCGAAATAAATTTTAAATGTAAATAAGCTATAAATTGATTCGGAATTAAAGATTGCAAAAGGAAATTTAACTGTTGATCACAAGTCCAGTGTTCGTCGCTAACTTAACTATATGATCCATTTGAGAAAGTACAAAGAATGATAAAAGACAGGTTAAGTGATCAATAATTATAAAATTTTTAAAAGATGACAACCTTTTCTAGTGCCCTAAAAATAATGATAATATCGAAAAATGCCGATATTCCAGCTTTTGAAATATCTCTAGTTTTTCCAAGTTTACCGTATCCTTCGATAACCTGGCCAGTAAGGCTCGTACAAAAGAGGTGAGCACATTATTGACGCAAAATTTTCTTGAATAATTCTGCAAAAGAGAGTTGCCGTTCTGTTGTTATAAGAGATAGCACCTTTTCGAAGAGAAGATTTAATATGCCAAAAAAGTGATGCTTAAAAGGATAAAGTATAAAGGATAAAGCTCTCGGAGTTGATCAATCCCTGAGGGATGCGGGATGCATTCGACTTCATTAAACATTGTCTGGAGCTGACCGAATTCACATCTGGCCTTTAAGGTAACTCGGGGTGGCCTAACAATGTTTCGAACCAGTGCTGCTATCTTCCTCTTCTCCCAGACCAATCAAGTTAGTAGGGCTGAAGTAAGAAACGATAAAAGTAAAGCGCTCTTCGCTGAGTAATATCTGCGCAATGCGCTATGCATTCCACTCCTTCGTAGAATCGCAGGGATAAGCGAATGTCATTCAGCTTGCACAATTTCTTAGGGTGCCTACTGACGTATCACCACAGTGTTATTTTTCACCCAAACACGTTTGTTACCAATTTTCCTACTTCAGAAAGTTAGAGAGTATTTGCTTCCCCTTAATGTGTTACTGAACCAAAGCCCAAGTGTATACATGCTAGACATCCCTAGCCACTACGCTATGCTCGCCGCCCAGGGCTAAGATTGTCACCTAATTAATTTCCTGTTTTGTCAAAATCGCTTAACTCTTGATCCTCGAAACAAGTGTATTAATGAGAAAAAGAAAAACTTCGGTAGAATTACCATATTTTGGCCTAGAAATGAAAATTGAGCTTAAAAGCAGGAAGAATAATTTTGGAGAAAGTGCACACACTTCTTCATTTAAAGTGATTTCAGGTTTTCAGGCGGCGCAACGGGAAAGACGGAAGCATCACAGCAATTAATTAATTAATTAAAATTAATTAATTAAACTAAAATGAGACCAAATTTCAAAAGAAAGAAGAAGAGGTAAGACATTTAACCCGTTCATTTAACAATTAACCTTGTCTTATATTTTATCTGACTCTATTGAAAAACTTCTAAATGAGTCACAGAGGATCACAATCATACTCAGAAAAAACCTAAAAAACAATGGAAAAACTTTAAAAATGTTTGATGTACTTGAAACGAAACTCACCAATGGTGCCGTTCGATATAAAGTCGCTAGCAAGGAGACCGTCCAGCGTCGTAGTCTCATCTTCGGAGGTTTTCACATCGGGTTCGTAAAACGAAAGAGCAAGATTGACGAAGCCAGCAACAACGAGGATAATCAGTGTGGGATCCTGCAGCGAAAGCACTAGCACTCACGGAGCTTATATTTTCTGGGTTCAGTAGCTTTTTATTCTACAATCTCAATCTCAGACTTAGCTCACTAACATTTCAGCTGGTGAAAGGATGCCATAAAACTTTCCTTGTCCCCAAGCCGACAATCCAATCGTTTTATCATTTTATACGAAAAAATGTTATACTGCTCGAATTTGTTTTTTAAAAAAAGATCGTTAATGAATTGACTGTTACATCATCCATTTTTACCCAAGGAAACAGCAAGTGGTAGACGCTAAGCCTTTGAGATATCCGATTCTACGAAATGATAGATGATCAGCTGAACTCACTCGACAAGCATCGTATAGTAGACGGAAGAAACTTTTACTTCTGCCCGGAGGTATAGTGTTGGCGCCGAATGCTGCCCGACGTCTCTCGAGCTCGCTCGCCTGGTTTGGCAGCCCACGTACTGGGTCCACCCTCAGCTTGGCGCATAGACCGTCGACGCCATTGTGTTCCGTAGACAACTGTTCAATTCAATTGTTTATTCGACATTCTTTACTTGAATAACTATAAACAAGTATGTATATCACAAGCGGTGATATAAAATAGTAATATATAGTAGCACAATAATAGAACAATGTAAAAAGATCAAAGGATTAAGCTCTCGTTGAGAGTTCTCATTAAGCGTTGAGAAATCTATGAGGGATGGACCATGCACTCCACTTCACTAAGCATCGTTAGAGAAGAATGAATGCATATCTAACCTGTACCTGTAGTCGCGGTGGCTTACCGATGTATCGATCGAGCCAGTGTTATTATTCTTCCAGAGAAGCCCGGTACCAATTTGACGACCCCGGAGTGATGGAAGGCTTGGTGAGTCTCGGGCGCGGGATCGTTCCCATGTATTATATAGCGCCTCTAACCACTGCACTACACACGACGAACAAAAAGGTCGTATATCATAACAGAATATTACAATACTATGAGGCAATAATATATATTATAGTCATGAAATATAATAAATATTTGTGGTCATTCGTAAGTGTTTCGTGGTATTACTTTTATAACTGATAGATGAATGAAAAAGCAAGAACCACAAGACAAACTGAATTTCAATAGTCACTGGAGTCAAAAGTTCCAGAGTGAGTTTTTAAATTAAAACTGTAACTGGCAAGAAAATGAAGTGAAGAATAAGGAATTTTCATTTCCAACCCGTGAACTTACGAAATTGATTAACTAAAAACAATGAAAGGGTCCACCAAAAGACTGGAAACAAAGTAAAAAGGAAGGACGAAAACGAAATGGTAGAAAAAATGTCCGTTCAATAAGTAGCCTTGCCTGAAATCTTCAAACTACTGAGCGTTCCCGCTACAATCATTCTTATTACTGCAACTCCTTTATTTTGTTGCTTACCCTGACAACTGCCTCCGCTCCCCGCGCCTCCATGAGGTTACGCATTTGCGTAAGGGTACATCCATACTCCTTCGAGTGGTCCGTGACCTGAAATCGGACATGAAAGTTGTTACAAAGTAAGAAAAACTGGACGAACCAGTATAAATGATGTCACAAGGTCTTGTAGTAAATCGTTTGCTTTTTATTGATACGACCCCATTTCATTTATGATGATGTTGCTAGCATTTCTTTCATTCGAATTGTTGTACTTCATCCGCTACCTACGAAAGATTTCTGATTTACAAATGTGTTCGGTTGCTACTTAATTCTCATCCATAGATGCCATTACTACTGGTCGGCATGATTCTACCATAAATTCTAACTTAACTGTGAAATCGTCTACCAACGTTTTAGATCAAGGCACTTGTCGCCCTATGTGGATCGGTAGGAATTATTATTCTAGTACTAATTCGCCGACCTTAGAGAAATGGGGTTTGGCTTTTTGGCCAGTGCCAGCGTCGAACTAGCAATCAAATTGCACGTTATTGTACGACATCTCTAACCATTAGGCTTTCTGTGCCTTATAATCTAATATGTTTTCAAATACCAATCACTACTACGATTGAACATCGCGTTTCTCGTTGTAAACATTAGCGATTGAATCCGACTCTTTTCGTGGCCATGAACTGGTCGATCGAGTAATCATCGACAGAATCATTGTCATCGTGTAAGAATTCTACCAGGAATGAAGTTAATTTTCCTTCGATTCGCAGAGGTCGAAGAGTACTTGTGGTGGAGTACTAAGAATATCGGAATGAGAAGAAACTGAAATGAGACCAAGCTATTGATGCTTATCGATTGATTGCACTAGTAACCTATAATCGAAGGTTCCTGTTAAAATCGCTTTTATCACATAGTACTGCATTAACTTACAAATATCGTATTTAATGTATAAAAAATATGGGATGATTTTTGGTAAGTTCATTTCGCCAATAACAACCGAGACCTGCACATTCGCAAAAACTCGTTTCGCACACTGTAGTAATAAAGGAGAATAGCTGTACCTACAGTTTAACATATTGATCAATTAACCGGTGTTAAATTTAGGTCAAATTATTGATCACCTCCGACTTTCTTTGGGTCAGCTTCATCAGGCTATTGAAAACAGTACATCATTGGTTGAGAAAACAACAACAGACGTCTTCAATCAAGAACTTGAACACAGTTGAACAACCACCGGAAAACCGTTTCGAATTAAAAGAAGTCAACGACTACAACAACGAATTTAGAACGAATAAAGCGATTAGCTATAAGGAAGATGGGCAGCTACAAGAAATTACTGAATCGAATCCAACACAGTAATTGATCTCCACACAGGAGTGGTTACTGTAGGCGTGGCCAGTCGCAGTGGGCGAGTTATCGCGTATCGCCAAACGATGACTTCAATCATTCATCTATGGCAACCCGTCCAGACATTATGCAACAAATTAGGGTAAATCGCATAGCTTTACTATTCTGAAGCTTATTACTCGTGAGCCAACATTTTGTAGACGAACCAAACCTGGACATAAATGCGAAGGCTTTGACCGATGATATGAGAGGAACCGAATAGAAGCTGTGGAATCTGCACATTAGGTGAGGTTAGACCATATACGTAGTCAACCAGTAATAAGGTAATGTTTAAAAACTGTTTCAATTTGAAAAACAATTAGGGATGAGTAGGGCTGTAGCAGTGATGGCGTTCATTACTAACAAGGGGGATGCGACCCTGCTCTGCTCCTACTACGCTCCTATTCCTCTGGAGTCGAGAATTTGGCATCTGACCTGTATGGAAAAGTTAATTTTCTTCAATCAAGCATGGAATGTCTTCGAAAGGATTCTCAGATCTTAAGAAGAATCGACGACTCCAAATGAAGAAATAGCCCGATATATGGAGAACTCCGAATACGTTTTCACACAGAAAGCAGCGCTCATTTTTAAAAATCAAACTATGTGAAACTGTAAACTTAGTGAACTGTCATTGAAATTTTCAACGCACATTTATCACCTGTATAGCAAACAACACACCTATTACTTTGGTGAGTGAAATTCGAGCTAAACACTTTTTGCCCAGACTATTCATCGATCGAGCCAAAGCAAAACGAAATCAACTGTCGCTGTTAGAGAAACGTTGCTAAGATAAAAACCTCTCCTGTTAGTCAACTTGACCATCATCATTCACTTCACTCTCGTCTATTAGTCCACTAGTCGACATTAACATTACTCACCTTGCGTTCTCTTCGAAATTTACCAGTTACCTATCTCAGAAACTTCAGTGCCTAAGCTAGAACCTTTGAATCTTTTCTGTTTACGCATTTTACCATGTACGTACAATCACCTCATATCCAAGTGAAAAATGATAACATAGTTTTTGCTGCTGGTCCATACATTTCGATCATCTTTGTGAACAATCTTTATCTTAAGAGCACCGTCTCGGACAAGCGGAATGAATCTTAAAAGGAACCACCCCCGTTTTCTCTTAAATTCAGCTTTAATATCGCAATGTTTTTTTTCGAAATCTAACCAAAAACTTAGTTTACTGAGCTTTCTTTGCTTTTTTAAATCATGGAAGATTTCTCTTCTTTTGCAAACCCTCGCTCGTTTTGAAAAATCTGACTGTGATGAAAACTTGAATTATCTCTTGTAGATTATCCCAGAATTCCAAGCTGAATCCGCTCCACCAACATTCAACGACATTCAGGAAAAAGGAGGCCTCACATCCTAAGTTTTTTGCATGGAAGTCGGAAAACCTTCATGGATAACGGATGCGAGAAAACGAAACTAAGTTCAGAACGTGCTGGGATCGAAACACTTTTAACCACATTTGATTCAGACCATACGGCCAATCAATAAACTGTAAAATTTATGTAATAAACAGAGTTTGGCAAAGTCATTAAGAGCTAGGGGTGCAGTAATAATGAACTAAATTAGTTGACATAATGGTGGTGTTGCCTCAACTGTCTAACGCCTCACCATCGCTGACAACACTGGAGTGTTGGGATGTGAAATTGCTGTGGAAAATAAATCGAGGCAACCGAAACTGAGGACAATTTCAACTATCGAGAAGACCAGTTAATATCACGTTCGCCACGGCAGAGCCCAAAAAGTTACGTCTTTCTACTATCTCATCTTGAAGATTAAGAGCTTGAGACCACCCATCCAAAAATGTGCCTCCTTCGTTTCCTTTGACCAAACGGAACATAACGTAGCTTTGGAGCCGTATACTTAGCAGTGAAGTTTTTTGATGGGCTTCGAGTTTCGTATAACTTACAAGTTTGCAACTAATAACAAACCTATCGTGTAGCTTGTAATGGTTAAAATGTCAGCAAATTGAATCCGTCCTCATTTCTTTAGTTATCCCTTGTTTTTTTCTTATTCTCGATATCGACCGTTCATTACAATCGTTCAGATCTCAATAGCTATTTTTACATAGAAAACCGCGAAAGTAGGGCGCTTCGTTATCAAACGCAACGTTCAAATGCGTGAACCTGTCCTAAAAATTTGATTAGAAAATCGTAAAAGCGACAGAAATTGAGAACATCTTACACGCGGTTTCGATCGCCAGTGGATTATCCATATGACAGTACGGTCGTCGGCGTATGTTTCCGAAAAACCGCACGGAAAAACCTTCGGAAGCCACGTCTTTGTGAAATCACATCATTAAGTCATCAACCCGCTTACACAATGAAAATTGGATCGCAAGAGAAGCAAAGCTACGTTAACCGAATAAAGGCATGCAGCCCAGCAGATTTTTTGGAACATGTTTTCGGTTGCTTCACATAGTTGTTTAAAAAATTCACCAAATTTCCTTTCTACGATAATTCTCAAATCGGTGCACTTGAACTGTGTCGCCTGACTGGCTGGACAAACACGAAATCTTATCACTTTCAATGGGGCACAGATCGGGTTATAGAATGAGTTCAATCTTACTAAAGCGCTGGATTATAGCTACTCTGCTAACATGAATCCTAACCAAACGTACATGTGTGGGTTGTCTTAAGTATAAGCAAACTGCAACATCTGCATGGTTTAAGCTAATGGACTCTAATACTACAATGAGATGGAGGCATGGAGGCTGGTTTTGAGTCACCACCAACAACAATTTCTATTTCTAAAAGGAGCGGATAGGATGTCTATAAGGCTATCCAGCTTAAATGAAAAATCCATTAAGAGACACTCTTACGCCAAAAGCCATGAAAATGAAATCACTTATTACAAAATGTGGTTCTCCTCTCACATTTCAAGTGAGAGAAACTCAATCTATGGTTCTGAAACGCGAACTAGGTAAGTCCTTCCGCGGTGTTCATTCGAGTCACTCTGAGGAAGTGTTGACAAATCCATTCAGAGTAAAACAAAGATGGAGAAAGAAAGTAGCCAAATCTAGAGAGACCAAGCTAATACGTAACCAAAAAGTTCTTTGTTCGAATAAAACCGTCATTTTTCCGTTTTCAAGAAGTTTCATTCTTGTTCACGAAATCCGATCCATGTTTATTTAACATTCAGCTGTATATATTAATTCTGCCATGTTCACATTCCTCGACCTTTCGTCGCAATACTAAATCCACAGCTTCTACATTGACTAAATTCGAAGCACTAAATCCACATTTTTGAACAATTTCTGTTGTTTTGCATGACCTGTTTTCACGTCCCACGGATCTCCCTTATATGAGGGATCTAGGGCCGGTTAGTCGCGAGGCTACGTGGCGCATTCCCTGGTGGCGGATAGGGGGTTAATCGTGGACCAAAAGCGACGTTTGCTTCCCTGAGACGCAGGTGGATCCAGGGGAAAGACTTCCTGTTTCTGCTGCGCCGATTTGGCGCATAATTTCTGTATTTGCTAGGCGTATTCAGGCATGCATGTTTGGCTGCGTTCCGCTTTATGCGGATTGCATTTTACGAGTCAATTCAGCCAAAATCCTTCAATCAAGGGACAGGGAAGTATATGGGAGGCGATTAGGAGTCGCCTCCAACAAATAAGCTCCATGTCCACTCTGGGAGAGTCTGGCAAGCTACCCGTGTACCCGTGAGTATAACCAGCCCCCACGATCAGAGCCCAGCAAGCTATAAGTGGGCATCAAAAATGGTAAATACAGTTAAAAAATGGCCCTCATTCCCCTGACCCCGAAAGAGCCTCCAGTTTCGCAACGTTGGGACGAGTGCGGAGAGGATGCTAAAATCTCAGGACCAATGGAAGCTGCCTGGGTCAAGAACTATGGTGACAATCTGTACCTACAATACACACACGCATGCATCCAAGCCCTCGATAGAAGACTTGCTCATGGAAGCAAGAATAATAAGGTACGACGTCATTGGCTTGCCCGAGACCAGACGACGCCATCCATTCAACGCTGTCTATGACACCGGCGAATAACTGTTCCTCGGAACATGCGACAGCAGAGGAGTCGACACCGTCGGCGTTTTCGCCAACATAGGTTTGTCCATGAACATCGATTCATTCGAACAGCTTACAACCAGAATCGGACCTTTACGAATAAAAAGGTGTGGATCAACACCGGCTTTGACAATCTTCGTCGTTTACGCGCCAACATCAAACTATGCCGAAAAAGAAGTCGAAGCGTTCCACATGAACTTGGAGAATTTCTACAGAGACGACCATACATTCTTCAAGGTTATCATTGGATATTTCAATGCCAAGCCTGAACCAAGAAGAACGTCTGAGAAGCGTCGCATTGGGACCCACGGATTAGAATGGAACGAACAGGGCGAGCGGCTTTCTGAGTTTATCATAACGACCAAAACCATCCATGGTAACTCGCAATCCCAGAATCCTCACCGTCAACGATGGACGTGGGAATCTCCCAATGTAGAGTACCACAAAGAAATCGACCACATCATAGTAAATAGGAAGTTTTGCCTAACCGATGACGCTGTTTTCCCAAAATTTTACACGGGATCAGATCACAGTCTCCTTCGTGAAAGATTTTATTTCACGCGGAAAGAAGAAAAAGCTGCTAAATTCAAAAACCGAAGTTCCAGAACCACCACAAACTGGGACCACAAAGGGATGGGATCAGAAGCTCCGACCTGCTTCAACGGTCAAAAATCAAAAATGTTGTTCTTTACACCAAACAGTCGAAGATAAGGTGGGCCGGCCACGTAATGCGCATGAAGGATAACCGATGGACAAGAGCCGTTAGTGGCTGGATTCCTCGGGATGTCAAACGTACTTCGGGAAGACCACCCGATGGTCAGAGTTCTTCACGTAGTGCCTAGAATAAATAGATATAGAAAGACATGATGCTCACGAATTCCTAGAGCGAGCAGAACCCACTGGGCTACTCTTGCACGCGACAGGGAAAAATGGAGGATTTACTTGCTCCCGCTCGAGTCACTCGACGATCAGCGGGTCTACAGGTGATACAGGTACCAGCTTTTCCCTTATCGTCTTCCACGGCTTCTCAGAATGCAATGCTTTGCACGCTCATAAAGTTTTCTATGCTGTGGCAAGATGAACGCGCATAACGGAAAGACGAACAAATTTTTGTTGATTGCGTACTAGCTGAACTCGTTCGTCATTCGAACACATGACTGTCACCACACCCTTCACAAGGCTGAATTTTTGACAATATGACGTGTTCTTCTATTATTGATGAACGGTAGAGAGCTTGAAAAGTTGCCAAATTAACAAATTTACAGAAGATGGGTGTGGAGCAATGGTCGGACGCACCCTGTGGTACCCATAGGATCGATTCCCACGCCCGTGACCCATCTAGCCTTCCATCCTTCCGGGGTCGGTAAACTGGTGTCAGCCTTGTCTAGAAGGATAGCAGCACTGTCTCAGTGCGTTGGTAGGCGATCGCTAGTCTTTGTAAAGGCCAGATATGCATTCAGTCACCTTTAAACCATCCTTAATGAAGTCGAATGCATGCTGCATCTCTAAATGATCCATCAACTCCGAGAACTCTTTCCTCTTATCCTTTATAGAAGATGCTGCACTTACTATGGCTCACCCTGGTTGTAAATTTAGAAAAAGTTTTGTAAAAAGATTGTTGATTTTATATAAATACAAATTCTAAGTATCAACCATTTGTAATTTGAACAAAGTGTTTTGCAAAGGGTGCGGCTGTAGGTTTCACATGCCAAAAAGTGAAGAAGCAGTGAAAAGCTAAGAAAATGACAATGGCTAACTGTTTTCAAAGATGAAATGTGAGAAACCACCTAGACGAATACACACCTTGTCCACTCTCAGCTCTTCCTGAGTAAATTCTATAACTTTGTCGGCAAACCACTGCATGTCTGTACATGTCTCTCCAATGGCTCACCACCTTATATCATGAAGAACTTTTCCTACACTATTCCAGTGTTTCAAGTACAGTAGTCATAGAAACTAAACTCGTTCAAAGAAGTTTCTTCTAAATCCTTAAGACTAGACGATGTATTTTCTGGTCTGGTGCTTAAACAGTGATCTATTCCTTAAAAACAACGAAGTAAATAAAAGAAGTGAGTTATAGCTATAACCGCAGCTAGAAAAGGTTGCTTGAGAAGTGTGGGTCTAGAGAATTCGGCGGAGGTGATAAAAATACCACAGCGCACTCTTCAACGCCAGCCAGTTCGCAGCCGTGAATATGACCGTTTTTTGTACAACGCAAATATCATAACTTAATATCCGTCTTCTAGGCTTTTCGTGAAGATCTCTGACCATCGGGTCGGTGGTCTTCCTGCAGTCCGTTTGACGTCCCGAGGAATCCAGTCCCTAACAGCCCTTGTTCATCGGCTATCATTCATACGCATTACGCGTCCGGCCCACCCTATCTTCGACTGTTTGGCGCACAGAACGGCATTTTTGATTTTCGATCGTTGACGTAGATCGGAGCTTCGGATCCCATCCCTTACTTGTGTGAAACGGGATACTCCTAGCATCCTCCTTTCGACTGCGCGTTCGATAACGCAGAGTGATCCTTCATCTTGCTTACGTAGCGACCAGGTTTCTGACGCACACGTTAGGCCAGAATGAACCGTTGTGTCGAAAAGGTGGGCACGGAGTCAGGTGTTGTTTGTTTTCTTCACAACATCTGCGATCCTCTACAGAGTTCTCCAGGCCGCTCGTTTCCTTCTGCTCAGCTCTGGAGCTAAGTCATTCATCACATTGATTTCCCGACCTAGATAGACATAACTGGAGCACTCGGAGATGTTCGTCCCGTTAAGCTTGAATGGGGCAAACGAAACCAATCCGTTCTCTATGAACATCGTTTTCTTGAGATTTAGCCGAAAACCAATCTTTTCACACGCTTTATCAAAGTCCGCAAGCATACGTTCCGCTTGGACAATGTCTGGTGTTATAAGGACGGTGTTATCAGCAAAGCGAAGGTGATGTAACTGCCGACCATCGATTTTCACTTCCATATTATCCCATTACAATGTTCGCAAGACGTTCTGGAGGGTAACGATAAGTATTTTTGTCGAAATGCTATCCTAATTTCCCTTGCCTAACTCCACTTTTGACATCAACGTTAATGTCGTTGTAGAATGGTGAATTTTTGGTTGTGAAATTTTTGTACAGCTCACGAAGAATCTTTATGTACTGAATAGGGACTCCTTGATTAGCAAGGGCTTCCTTGGCTGCTTCTATCTCAATTGAATCAAAGGCCTTCTGTAAATCGATGAACGTGAGACAGAGCGGTCATTCGTACTCTCGCGATACTTTAATGAGCCTTGTTATCGTGTGAATGTGGTCCATTGTACTAAATCTTATCCAGCTTAAGAAGACTCGAATAAAAAGTTTGTAGACGAAGGACAACAAGCAGATTGGGCGACAGTTGTCGATAACGTGTAGGTCGCCCTTCTTGAACGACAACACGGTCTTGCAAGTCTTCCACTGAGTAGGTTCCACCTTGTATTCAGACAGGTAACGTGTGAAGAACCGAGCTAGTGTATTTTCGAGGACAGGCGATAGATTCTTCAGATGTTCAGATCTTATTTTGTCCGAACCTGGTGCTGTTCGATTCTTCACCGACGAAATAGCATGTCGGATTTTGGAAAGAAGAACCGGTGGTACAACATATCAATCGTTTTTATTTCACATGACGGGAGGTGGACGTGGCTATCGAAGAGATCTCAGTAGTATTCGTTATTTTCTCCACTACCTTTCTGGACGCTGTTATTGTTCCGTCTAGGCGTCGGAGTGCAATCATCTCGTTCTTGTAATTGGCGAATATTCGGCGGGCTTTGTGAATGCTTTTCCCAGCCTCTGCAGCTTCGACCATTACTGCTGCTCTTCTCTCTTTAAGATCTTCTTTTATCGCCTGTCTGCAGTGTTTCGCAAGCTAGGACGTTAGTTCGTGGTTCCCTGCATCTCGATCGATTCCGCGCTGTCGTATTAGCTCGAGAGTTTCTGGAGACAGACGTCTCTTGGTGACTTTCGAACTTTCAGCTTTCATGGCGCTAACGTGAAGACGTTTAATGAGCCGATCGTATTCCTCGTCGATGTTGTCGACAACGGTGTCTTCCCAACAGCCAACTAATGAGTTGAATAAGTTGAATAATAAGTCGACGGTGAGGCTTCTGGAATTGCGAGTTACTATGGATGGTCTTGGTCGCCATGATAAACTCAGTGAGCCGCTCACCCTGTTCGTTCCATTCTAATCCGTGGGTTCCAATGTGACGTTCCTCAGACGATCTTCTTAGTCCAATCTTGGCATTGAAATCTCCAACGATGACCTTGAAGAATGAATGGTCTTCTCTGTAGAACCTCTCCAAGTCCATGTAGAACGCTTCGACTTCTTCTTCGTCATAGTTTGATGTTGGCGCGTAAACGACGAAGATTGTCAAAGCCGGTGTTGATCGACATCTTCTTAATCGTAAACGTCCGATTCGGGTTGTAAGCTGTTCGAATGAATCGATGTTCATGGACAAACTCGTGTTGACGAGAATGCCGACACATCCAACGAAAGATTTTTGGGGTATTACAGCTGTCTTCAAGTGCTATCACTATACTAAGTTCACCTGCATTGGCTTCAAATTTCTTCTTTTATAAGAGTTTCTGAGAAAGTTTTAGTATTCGAGCATTTGAAATTCACTTTCTCTTCTTCATTATTATTAAATCCGTCTTCATGTCTACTTTGCGGATCCCAGCATTTCTTACATCCATCATCCAGGAAGATCTTCCAACTTTTAGATGTGGCTTCGGTTGCTGATTGAGAATTCCGTTTCATATTGAATGTTGTGTAATGCTACTCGAGCAATTCTCTCTGGAGTCGTGAGATAACTGAGCTGGAGCGTTCCCAATTAGATTGCAGAGAGTGATTTTTTTCCGACAAGTCCGGCACAAATTTTCCGAACCCGAGAAGATGAGGGACTTTGTTGGTCTGGAGCAAATCGAACTAGCACTATTCTCGTTATGAAGGACATCACTACCACTAAGCCATCCGCACCCACAGTTCGCTTTCAATTCAAATAAGTACCGTTTTTTCATTAACTTTGCTAATAGTAAAATGCAATTATAATCCTTTATTGTGTCATTATTTAATTCCCGATCTAATTCTGCACATTTACGTTAACGTTTCAGATCTCAGCACCTCGTGGTTGTACTTCACGGAGTATCCTGTCATGAAAAAGGAATAGACAGTAAATAAAAGTTAAGTCATTGTGATTTTCATTCTGGTTTCCTCATCGTGACAGCAATGAATATTTCGAGATAACCGATGGAAAAATTCAATGACGTTCTCCAAAAATAAATGCTCTGTTTTTTTTTCATAATCGGATGAGGGCTACGGTATGTATCGGGTACTGTAAGCGCTCACCTGCACATCACCACCAATCGTGTCAGGTGCAGTGGCGCCGTCGGCTTTTTCCGCCGCGGCGCCAACACCATATATTCCATTCCTTGTCACATGACGACCTTTTTTCATTGAATGCGTACCGTTATCAGCAGTAATCAGCTTTGGAGGCTTGTACTCGGGGGCAGATCGGTCGTTTCCGATGCCAAACCCTGTGCAGTGAACGATATCGTTGAAAGTTCAACATCATTAAACGAGTACAAAAAGAATGGTTCACGGTACAAAGCTCAAAACATAAACCATAAAGAGTTCGGTGTCGATTAATCCTTTAAGGATACGTCATCCACTCGACTACTGAAAGCACTGTAGAAGTGAATGAATGTATGTTTGGTTCATACACCTGCACTGGTCAATCGATGTGTCAAGTTTGCCTATTCGTTGAACTCGGAGAGAAGTGTTGAATTAGCCGGATAGCGGAATCGAACCACCGACCAAATGTGCAAGGCATGGTGTTTTTGAACATGCATTCTCATGCGTCATAGTAATGTTAACCCCGTAAAGGATAAAGCTCTCGGCGTTGATCAATCCCTGAGGGATGCGCCATGCATTCGACTTCATTAAGTGTCGTTGGAGGTGACTGAATGCATATCTGGCCTTTACAATGATTTGCGGTGGCCTGCCGATGTATCAAGTTAGCGCTGCTATCCTCCCAGACAAGTCCGGTAGCAATTTACCGACCCCGGAGGGATGGAAAGCTTGGTGGGCCATAGGCGCATTTCACGTGCGCACCGCAGTGGAGCCTACAACCACTGCGCCACACGCGTCAATTGTGTTAACCCCATATCAATAATAATAGATAAAAAATGACTAACAGTGACACATGAATAATAATTTGCCCAAGACAATTTTGCAGATTTACAATGTTTTATCTTTTACTTTCTGCGTACTACAATTCTCACGGCAGGGTACTAAGCAAAATACAACCACAACGTTGCTGAGATATTTGCAAAACTTTGGACCGCAGGTGTCTGGCACTGATAGATAGAACTAACTGAGAGACAGAAGAAGCAAATGGGGCGAAACGAAGAACCCGCATGGTGTGGTGGTGAACGCGTTACTCCCCGGAAAGGACAATAGAACGTTCGCTTCCCACCATGGACACCTGCGGTCCAGAGTTTTGCAAATATCTTAGCAGCGTTATGGTTAGCAGATTTAATTCACCTCGGCATCTTGGTCGGTCGGCTTAAATGAGATTTAGAGATTTCATCAGTGAAAATGCCAGAGCAATGACTTACAATGTAGTCATTAAATAATTCCTTAAGTAGAAAGTGTGCCCTTTTTGCGATATCTTCTGGAGCGTCTTAAATATTTTCTCATGAGATCTAGCTCATGCCCAGAGCGTCGCTACCAACAAATCTTTATGATAATTACTATTTTGTCGAATAATGAGAAGCTAAGCAAAAGCTGTAAAAAGTAGATCAGTGTTCAGTATAGGATTGCCTCATTGTTATAAAATCAATGAAAAATCCACCTATAGGAGGTAGAAAGACGGAAAGTACTTTTAATAAAACCATAGGATTCACCGTTGGACACACATCAAATTTCACATTTCTAGGACTTTAGCGCAGAAATCTCGTAGGTAGAATAGTAAATAAGCAGCTAAACAGCAAAAACGCAGAAGAACAAGGTTATAACTCAGGAGCCTGAAGCCCATAAGGTCTAAGCAAAAAAGAGGAAATCAATGAGATTCACAAACTCTTTTGTTCTAAAGAGACAAAACAATAAGTGCACCGAACAATAATGGCAGACAGACGAGATATTAATGGTTCAAAGTGGTATTAGTACTCCGGAAATAAACGTGTCCTAGAAGTCGATGCTAACCCATTCAGAACTTCGTGCTGTCTTTCTTGTTAGTTATTTACCTCAGAGATAAAGGCATAGCGACCTTAAAACCCAGAGGTCTAAGGTGCTTTATGTCGTGAAAATTGGGTAAAAGTGTTGTAATCACCAAATTCTGGAAATATTTATTCGGGAATGATGTGATTTTATGCAAAGCTGAGGATCACCTTCCTGCATATGACTTGCCCGTAAACGGTTTAGCGTGGTTTATGCATTTTGATCGATCTATTCAAGGACCAGCAATTTTCCGTTACGAAATGCAGACAACTGCAAGTGGAATGTGGGAAGGAGCTTTCAAAAATGCTAAATTACGTCATCTTGAGCTTTCCGAAATCATTCGATTACTATTCATTGAAATCGTGTCGAAAATTTGCCATAAACCCCACTCGTCGTTAGAAGAAGACATCGGCTCCTGAGGTTTTGAGAACGACTTGCTCGTCTTTGTGACATGGTTCCTTCCAGGAAGGCCGTAATTATTGCCAATGACTCGCTACCGCTTTTTGATAAAGAGTATTCTCCACCTATATCTATTTCTTTACACACTCATGTATTCCACATTCGCTCCCTTGAGTTACTGAAACCTTCCGTGTCTTGAAAAGAAGACACGTCGCCAATTTTTATTTACTGCTCAATAATTTTTAGTACCAGGGTATTGTGACATACAACCATAATGTTGCTGAGATATTCACAAAATTCCGGACAGCTGGTGTCTGCGATGGAGACAGAACACGCTATTACCCTTTCCGGAGCTAAAGCGTTGACCACCACACCATGCAGGTCCTTCATAAAGAATACGCAGCTATCTTTTGTCGCCTTCCTTTATAAACTATAAATTATCTTCACCACACACCATTTTTATCCGTCACACTTATAAAAAGCATTCTTTAAAAACAAAAATCAAACTCTTCTGTTCTAATCAAACGTTTTCTTCGTGAACGAACACAAGCTTGTTATTGTACTATTTATTAACTGCAGCCTACATTTAGGCAGATTTTGTGTTCTTTAGAGCCCATGAAAGCCAAGTTAGCCGCGACATAACAGCCCTACACCTCCAAGACCTCAGCAAGAAAACGACGTTGCTTGAACTTCCATCTCATCTAAAACAAAACAGCACCTTCATACATTCACAGTTCATTACGAGTTCTCCATTGAGTATTTTACGTCGAGACTAACTGTGTAGAACACACATAGATTGCTAAAGAGCCTCTCTTACGTTTAAATATCAGTTCGTGTTATTGCTTAAGATTGTGTGTGATAACGAGGTATTCCACTTTAAGGTTACTTTAAGGGACGATTCCAATGACCCGAATGAGGCTCCTCATTCAAATAGTACACCAGAGGATTCGACTCGACGAGATCACGAAGGCCTACATGCAAAGGAGGAAAAAGTATGAGCAATCTACTCCGTAATTGGGATCTGAGAAAGGAGCAGGAGCCGAAAGGCTAGCCGAATAAACTATTTTTTTTTTAAAAGGACGAGTGACATTATTAATCCAAAAGGGTAGTGATTATTGATGCCGAGGTTAAATTATGGACGGTTTAAAAATATTGATTCGCTGAGTGCAAGATAACGCAATACCGACTGCTGCAGAATGCATTGCTCTCCGAAAATAGATCAGACTGGATGTTGGTGGTCTTTCGACACCTGTCCCATATAAAAGGGCATCACTGAGTGAAGTTCAACAATCGGGCGGTGCATTCCAGCGATGCTTCACTGAGTAAGATTAGACTCGGTATAAAGAAGATGCCACACTGAGAGGTCAAACGACAATGGAGCAACGTCTAAAATCATTTGCTATAAGGCAAACGAAGACTTTGAAACGCTAGCCGAATAAACCCTTTCGTCGACCTGGTATTCGCTTACCAATGACAGAATACATAATCATTGGTCACGCAGAGGTTAAAGGAAACTCGGTTTCAAAATGTAAGCAGACACTGTAAACCTAGCTTCCCTAAGCCTCGGTATAACTTATCAATGTTTCATAGTTACCACGGATCTCCCTCGTATGAGGGATATCGAGCCACTTAGTCGTGTGGCTACGTGGGACGTCACCTGGAGGAGGACAGGGGTTAATCGCGAGCCAAAAGCGACCTTTGCTTCCTGGAGACACAGCTCCCTTTTTTGCTGTACTGATTCGGTAGATGCGTTCTGTATTTACGATGCGTATTCGTGCATGCGTGCCTCCCCTCAAACTCAAATGTCCCTCAGACTATATTTATATCAATGTGAACACAACACATTTATTGGCGCACTAGCTTAACCACCACAAGCCTTTACCACAATGTATGACGTCACCATTAGCAGAACACAACCACATTGTTACGCGCTTCATTAGGTTGTAGGTACGTGGGCTACAAAAAAAACAGAGATGAATATAAATTCGTATGTTCTTGATAAGCAGACACAAGAATATGAAATCGTCGCTTTCTCTCTTAGCAATCGCGTGGTTGTTAGGTCAGCCATATGCGACTCTGAACGGCTGTTCTTCCTCGGTGGAAGACAATTGAAAAGAGCGGCTCTGAAGAAGGCGATTCTGCCGAAATGTCAGCTACGATTGTGTTGTATGTGTGTTATTGTATGGAAGTGAACGTATGCTGTATAACAACCTCGAGATTGCTAAGGGAGAAAACGACGAATTCATAATCCAATGCCGAGGTTAATAGAAAGTCGATCCTGGGTACTATTACAAGACACAATATTGTTAATAAAATATTTATTTCACCGTGATAAGCCAAACAGTTGAAATTTATTGTTGATAGCAATAATCATAAGAATTCACAGGAATTCAATCCAACTAGCTGACAGAAAGGCGACACGAAGGACGCGTGGGTGAACGCGTTAGCCTACGCAGAGGGGGTAATAGCGTGCTCGCTCTCCACCACGGTAATCTGACGTCCGGAAATTTTCAAATATCCGTGAAGATTGTTGTGAGCACTAAATAAAAAAGCTGACATTATAATTTCGACTGCAACCTCAGCTTAACTGAATTTAAGGCCGATTTGAGTTCCACAGATTAATCTCGTTGACAGCTGATTGCTGACGGCACTAGCAGATGGAAAGCTAGCTGAAGGAAAAGAGAAACGAAGAACGCTCATAATGCAATGGTGAATGCGTTAGCCCCGGAAAGGGTAATAGTGCGTTCGACTCTACCGCAAAGGTCTGCCGTCCGGTGTTTTTCAAATATCTCAGTATCATTGTGGTCAATCCATACTCTCCAAGAGGGTGGATTTGATTCGGACGTTCGATAGACGTATGCATCAGAGTTTCAAAAAATCCCATAAGTACACTGATTAGGCATTCCGACACAGTCGCTGCCAGTGAACACAACCAGATGCCCAGATCCAAATGTCGGCACTTTTGGCCACGTTTTGTTTGTCACCGTTTGTTGTTTATGCCTCCGTTTGATGATCGCGGCTTAAATCACATATGAATGGACAACTAAGTGTGAGTTTTATATAAGACACGGAATTCTTTTCTCTGCCGCTCTTTCCAGTATTTTTCAGCTAGTAAATTCTTGATAAATATTTAGGAGAAAAATATTTAAATTATCAGGTCAACCTAGCAATGATTTTATAGGACAGCTATCAGTGCCTGTAGGAAAAGAACAGCTATTCGGATACTTACATGGCTTGTCCATAAATATTGCACAGACCCCGGCACTTCACCTATTCATTTCGTTGTCATGCAGCCGCCATCGATAGAAATGGTCACGTTCGTGTATGAGTATTCTCAACGTTGACACTTGACAGTCGATTTCCTTGAGATTTTCCATAGATCTCCAACACTGTTGCGCTATGGTATCCTCAGGTAAAAACTATAGACAAGAATCGGCCCTTGAGGATTCGACGAGTATTTGCTACTTTGCGTCTGGTATCCTTTTAGGGCGGTGGCGATCTCTGTGAGTGGCAGACTAGCGAATCGGGAACGATGCAACAAGCGAACCTCTCCCGTCTTTTTAATGGGTAGCCATATATTATCATTGTTTGAAGTGTTTAAGATCGTAAAGCTTCTGGCCTTTCCCGTTCTGCCCCTCACCTTCCATTTTTCTTTCTCATTATATTTTCATTGATTTTTTAAAATTTTCGCCTTTCTTTCTACTCCCTTTTTCTCCCTTTTCATTGGACTCCAATTTTTGCCCATCTCTCAGCTTCAATGATCTTAGAAATTAGTTAACTTCATCAAGAATATGGACCCAATTATAACAACCAGTAGCCTTTTAGACGAGTTTCTGAAGTAAAGCCTAATCCAAACATCTAGCCTTTTCAAATTTTTAAGCCTTTTTAAATTCTTCGTGTATCATAAATTTTTATACTGTCGCAAATAGCGCAGTGGTTAGTTATGCCGTCCAACAGATTGCAAAGCCACTAGTTCGATATCCGTTCCAATGCTCCCTCCAATCGACGTGCGAAAGCCTTTGCTAGGCTATCTTCAAGATTGAAAGAAGAATAAACTCGACCAGCATTATACGAAACAAAGAAGTTAAGAAATTATACGAAACAAATTCACAAAGAAGACGAAATCTTCAAGTAGCAGCTGAAACTACATGCGAAGTATTCGAGAACCGAAGTGGACGATAGAGCTGAGGAGACGAATCGAATGCCCGAGGTACTGGGATTTGTACATTAGTAGTGATGGCGGCTCATATAAAGTGAAATAAAAAAGTAAGTGTCTTGGAGGAAACTGTTGAAAGCTTTCACAAACTGCCTCACATGGAAATTCTATTCGCTTGATTGCAGGTTTTTGGTTGACTTGACATACAAGATATAAAACCAAATACGTATCGAAGCGACCGGCTCATCAACGGCGGAATTCGTCATTGACTTCACCTAGGTTTTAGAACGAGTTTCTTAGTGCGTGTCTAAGCTCTTCTCCCACTGAGGAGTCTATAATGCACCTTCACGACTAATTAAGTCTCTTACAAGAAAATCCATAGATGTAAACTTTTTAATTGCTGTCTACCACAATTTATCACGGCACAGTAGTGTATGAAATACAACCAAAATGATGCTGAGATATTTGCAAAACACAGAGATCAATCCAATGGCCGATGGCACTGGTGGATAGAAAACAAGATGACAGACAAGGGGAACGGACGACCCACATGACATGGTGGTGAACGCACTAGCTACGGGAAGGGTAATGGCCTTTTCGTTACCCACGCAGACACCTACGGTCCACAGTTTTGCAAATATCTCAATATTATTGCAGAATCTATAGATTTTAAAAAGTAGGCGAAAAAGAAGCGAAAAAATCGTGATAATTTGTAATGGCAGTAGCAAAGTAGAGCAAAACATACCGCACCTGTGGTCAAATGTTCGATTGAAAGCGAATGTTAATAAAAGGCGCGGGAAGGTCGAGTATCCATTTCAGTTGGCCCTGTCATAACCATCTTAGTTGGCTGCGTCATCAGGCTTCGTGAATGATGTTATTTCCAAGCGGACACCTGTCTAATTCATTCAGTGACTCAATATTTTTCTATTTTCCTGGGTTTTTTCCCGTTGTTTGCATTCTTTCCAGATGAGGTTTCATCTCGGCCGATATCAGGTGCAGATTGGTGCTTTCGTGTACGAATTGTGCCAGTGTAGGTATGGTTATGCGGGGTCCGACACTTCGGAAAATGAAGTGACGTTTGACCGTTGTGTTCAGTGACCAGTTACCGGGATTGAACCTCGTAAATTGGGATATTTTAGATGATTGGAGCGAGAACGGCCGAACCCAGCTCGTCTAGCATTTCATCGCGTTTGTCACCTTAAAAAAAAGCGAAGTGTCAGGAGACTGGAGAAATCCCAGGTGACCGGGGTTTCCGTAAAACTAAGGAATCATGGTTTGCACAAGATGATTGTTTGTTTTTAAGGGAGTCGAAATCGTAATGGACATGTGCTTTCCAACAGATCTCTCCTGTGATGCTCCAACAACAAATAGCAATAAGGTCTGTTTTTAGCACATTAATTGTCAGCATTCATACTAAAATACAACATTGCATTAGTGGTTGTTACGCCAGTTTTCAAGGCAAGTGTGTGGTTTGCTACAGACCTAAAATAACTGCGAGTTGTAGAGCTACTTGTCATCACTTCTACTGTAAGCTTTAATATTGCTTCCAGCTCACTATTAAAGTGATGTCTTTGTGAAATCTCTAGGAATCCTATGCAGATCGTAAATATCTTAGAAAAATTTCCCTTTACAGAAGCGACGGAAACATTCTAAAAGGTGCAAAGAGAATCTGAAAAAAAATAAGCTGAGCAAGAAGCTGAATTTTTAAGTCATGTTGCAAACAGGTTTAACTCATTTACAGAATATGGTAGAATATGGAAACCTGGTCGCTAGGTAAGCAGGATGAAAGATCACTTAGTGTTATCGAACACGCAGTCGAAAGGACGATGCTAGGAGTATCTCGTTTCACACAAGTAAGGGATGGGATCCAAAGCTCCGATCTACGTCAACGATCGAAAATCAAAGATGCCGTTCTATACGCCAAACAGTCGAAGATAAGGTAGGTCGGACACGTAATGCGTATGAATGATAACCGATGGACAAAGGCTGTTAGTGACTGGATTCCTCGGGATGTCAAACGTACTGCAGGAAGACCACCGACCCGATGGTCAGAGTTCTTTACGAAAAGCCTAGAAGAAAGATATGATGCTCGACGAGTTCCTAAAGCGAGGAGAACCCATTGGGCTACTCTTGCCCGCGATAGGGAAAAATGGAGGATTTACTGGCGCCCGCTCGAGTCACTCGATGATCAACGGGACTACAGGTGATACAGGTGATACGGTCAAATCTTGTATGTGCTATGAACGATGTCTTTACAGAAGAACGAAGTCAGAAGCACTCATCAACATCTTGACCAATGCATTGACCAATCAGGCGAAAGATGTTCCATGCATTTGACTTCATTAAGCATCGTTAGAAGCGACTGATTGCATATCTGGCTCCTACAAAGACTTGCGGTGCCCTGCCGATGTGACGAGCCAGTCCTGCTATCCTCACAGACAGATTTGGTAACAATTTGCCGAACCCGGAGGGATTGAGGATGGTCAGGTGGGTAGTGAGTCATGGGTGCGGGATCGATTGCACGTGCGTGTTGCAAGGCTCCTCCGACCACTGCGCCACACGCGCCTCTAGCGCCAATGTAAAAAAAAAGCAGACATGTTGGGTGAGAGAAGGGTTAAACTAGCAAAAAATTTTACGACATATTCAGATCTGTTTATTTTTTTACACGTTAATGCAATCTTACTGTTGGTATGGTATTGTAAAAAACTCGTGAAGTCTTGAGATGACCTGGAAGTTCAGGTAGCTTACAATATTCTCATCATATCTTATCACATCGCATCTGAGTATTTAAATTCAAGTACTACAGACTCATTCAAAATCCTTGGTTGACGCCGACTTGTGCTCACATCTCCACCTCACCTGAGAAGTTGATGACCGATAGGGTAAGCACATATATTAATTTATTTTTCATAATACTGTGTGTACAGAAGTAGCTCATTCCCTCATTCCTTTTCTTCTGCTTAAGGTATCGACTAGACTTAAATACGACTCATCCACCAATGTAGAGGTCATTAGAATCTGTGCAATTTTGCGACAAGATATGATAGCAAAACACAAGGTTTTAATTTCAATATGCATTCCTTGATTGATAATTTAACACGGGGTTGATCGAAAAAACTTTAATCGGTTGACGTTTCGACATTTTCGCCTTCCTCAGTGTCGAATTGATTCGCGTCAGTTGCCCGTAATTCTTCTTTCTCTCGATGCGGGTCTTCTTGTTCGCTTCGGGCCGAATCCAGTGGAGTTCGCAGTGGTTTTCAAACTTTTAAGTTCTGAATCTGTGAAATGGCGTTTGCTTCGAAAACATTTTTAGCAGTGGTTCAGTTCTTGATGAGCTTCCCAATCAGCAATTGTTTAGATCACTTAAATTTGCGGAACATCTGCTCGATCATCGGTGTGCAAGTATAATAGATTCTACTTCATCTGTTGGCTTTCTCTCGACCCCTGCTAGGCTGCAGTTTTTGTTCGTTGAATTGGTAATATCGCTTTTTTGTTGAGATCTGGAAAGGTTACCTCTTCAAGGAAACCAAAGCAATTCACAATGACGGGAGTTTTGATAGAAATCGGGCTCACTCGTCACCAAAAATTGGGTCGCTTTCCATATATGAAAAAGCGCAGAGCGGACATGAAGTTTAGTCCAATTAATGGTGCTTCATTATCGAGCCATCGCACTTTTCCAGTGCTTTGGAGTTTCTGACCTCTGTTTTGTTTAATTGCAAATGCTGTTTTTCTGCAGCTGTTTTCGGATGAGCAGCTATCAACTGCGGTCACTTGTCGTCCTATGCTTAAAGACGTCCATAATGTTCTCCATTATTCTCCAATGGTTGGTATGGTATGTATAGAACCTTACAAACTGTGCCTTCACTGTGCTTTCCGTAGCCCGTCTGTGTACTACGCCGTGATAATATTTAGAGTTCCTAGTGTTCCTTTATGTTTACGTCCAAGTTCGAACTCACGCCACGATTCGATTTTCATGGTTTCAAAGCACCATTATGTAGGATGCTGATCACGATATAAGTGCTTAACGCTGCTGAAACAAAATATTCAAAACATACTTGTTGAAAGGTGTCCTTACGAACTCCCACATGGCGCAATCTGCCATCATTTCGTTCATCATCCTACTTATCGTTTACTTTCAGTTCAACGTCTTTCAATCAGAATACTCTTTAAGTTTCCAACGTCGTGGTTTCTTGTGATATTGGTTCCACTTGGCCTTTTGGTACCAAAGATAACGGATCCGTGTGAAGATGAAGCTGAGCGCTCCGATACTCCAGAAAACGTGGTCACGGCTGAGATGTTCACCAATTTCATCAATTTCTCGGTCAGATACTCACGGTAACTTTGAGTTTAAAAGCCAACAGCGAACATAAAAAGCTCCATAATAAAATTATTATCCGGAATTATTGGTCTCACAGCAGAGGCTTTTTTTCGAATTTCTTATGAGACATTCGAAATTTCATATCTCCAAGTGGGGATGTCTGAAAAGCAAGACGTAAAGAAAAAACCAATGGAGTGTAGGAAAGATAGAAAGCAAATTATTTTCGAACGATCAGATATTTTTTGGGGGATAAGAGTAAGTCCTTACTCCGTTTTGTAGATTCGGCTGCAATCTACGGTTGAGGTAAATGTAAGGGCGCGTGTGGCGCAGTGGTTGGAAGCACCACTGCGACGCACAAGTGGAATCCATCCTTGTACCTATGATCCACCAGAGCTTCCATCCTTCCGGGTTAGCAAATTGGTACCGAACTTCTTTGGGAGAATAGCAGCACTGGCTCCATATATCGGTAGGCCACCGCGAGTCATTGTAAAAACCAGACATGCGTTCAATCATTTTCAACTATACTTAATGAAGTTGAATGCATGGCGCATCCCTCAGGGACTGATCAACACCGAGAGCTCTATCCTTTTAACTTTAAGGTAGATCCATGCTCGGACTTCTTCGAATTCACTTGTGGAGTCTGGAAAGATGAACATCCGGTTGGACCATGTAAAAGCGTTATTAATCAGTTTGAGATTTTGCGGGAAAAGATTGCGACGGAAATGAGAGGTAATAATTAGAGTATTAAAAGTGAGTTTGTTTCCATTGTACACATAGGGTCAACGTACTGTTTGAGATAAATTGACATGATTGGAATAGTAATAGCGAATGAATGTATTTCGTTCTTTTTGCCTGATTTTAATGACCACTCAGCAATCTTCGAATCGTCCGATGTTTCCCAGTCGAAATCTGCACGTGCTGTGAAGGCAGTGTACCGTAAATGTATGGATAGAGAAAAACTGAACCATGCCGGTGCTAGAAACATGATCCGTGAGATACGAGTAGGTTTTCTCGAAACTTTGGTGAGCTATAATATTCTAATGTAGATGGAAAAAATTAACCCTTAACAGTAAATATTGAACAGCACTTCAAAAAAAATTAGAAAAATGTTAGCTCTACCAGTACAAGGTACTCATAACTTTGGTTAGATCCCACGACCGACTTTCTATTAACCTCGGCCTTGATCAAGTAATCCTCGCACAGGAATCGAGAACACAAGCGTGCAAAACACTCGAGGAGTTCTGGATTAATTCCAGAAATCCGAAAATGAACAGCTGGGAGGAATGCCTCATTATCACGCGTGATATTGGGCAGTATATAAGCCTTTTATTCTAATGAGATGGGCACATTACGCTTCAATGTGAATTCTGTGCGGTTGATCTCCACGTGACATACCCAGTAGAAGTCCCATAGAAAGCGGTGGGCTCGCAAAGCTGTGTCCTACGTGATTGAAATCCTGGTTTAGTGTTTTCTCTGTTCGGTTATGGAGGTGTTTGGCCGAATAGATTGCTCTCAAGTTGACCTTTCCAGGCTCTCTGAGGAAGGGCAAGTCTGCTCAAACGTCAGCTTATTTGTGAATAAAGAATAATAATAACACCTCGCGTTTGCTCAACAAGAATACGAAGAACTACTTTGGTTAGACGCCCATTCTTAGACAAGGATCGTTTGATGAGATTTTCTATGGCGTCGACTCTCTCTAACATAGCTTTCCGATGGAAATGCCGAAGTCCTAAAGTGGGCTAACCTCTGTGGACATCATAAACAGAAGAAACATCCTCATCAGCTCTCTCACATTCACATCATGGAAGAGATCTGCAGCCTTGTTTTAGATACGGAAAAACGACAACCAAAGATTATAGGTGACAATTTGGACATTAGTAGACTACAAATTGTGGAATGAGTTTCTTAGCGAAATCTATCTTCACCTACAGTGAAATTTTGTAGCTGTAACAGCACAAAACTTGGATACTTGGACGACCCAACTTCACGAGTTGTGCGCACCCATTCACATTTTCTATTCGTTTTTTTCCCTCTCAATCGCCGTCCATAGTGGTGGTTTTATTCGAGCATAGTGGCAGGTGCGACTCTGATACCGCGATCTGTGAAACAATTACAGCTGCGAGTACAGTCGATTAACTATGTTTACGAGCACGACGGGCCAACGTGTAAAGCGGTCTTTGGGGACACCTCTCGTGGAATCCACTCTACAATTCGTTTCGTCATCTGTCGTCCGTTCTTCTCACTATATGAGCAACCCATTTGTTTCGCTAACGATGTATATTTTCTTCGATCCCGAAGATGTGACAGATTTCAGAGACCAGAGCTTTGCATTCCGGCTGAATATTGAGAGTGCCGGTTATAGCTCAGAAGATATCGTTCAAGTGCTTTGTGAGAAATGTGGAGTATTCTTGACGTGGTCGAAGTGTAGCACAGGACTGTTTCTAAACACGGACTGTTTGAATAGAATGATAAATGAGCACGCTGTGAACGCGCATAACTTTTGCAGTCAACAATTTTTTCAGCAACGGGCACGCTTGATAAAAGAGTATCTGTATACATAAAGGATAAAAGGATAAAGCTCTCGGCGTTGATCAATCCCTGAGGGATGCGTCATGCATTCAACTTCATTAAGTATCGTTGGAGGTGATTGAATGCATATCTGGCCTTTACAATGACTCGCGGTGGCCGGCCGATGTATCGAGCCAGTGCTGCTATCCTCCCAGACAGGTCTGGTACCAATTTGCGGACCCCGGAGGGATGGAAGGCTTGGTGGGCCATGGGCGCATTCCACGTGCGCGTCGCAGTGGCGCCTCCAACCATTGCGCCACACGCGCCCTTTTTATCTGTATAAATGGGCTCTGTAACCTCCTACTCTACTGTTGAGATGAAGTGTTCTTAAGTGAGGTGTATAAGTACAAACAACAAGGGAATTTTAGCGCGTTGCAGAGCAGAAGTAGTCTTTGCCTCTACAGAAACCAGGGAAAATTGACAGTCAAGACTCTCAGAAAGCGTGTTTTTGGATTTACAATGAATCATAATGACTTAATTGGTCCTAGGTGGCTAAAAGTATCTAGTACATATTGCTCACTATCATCTTTATTGTATTATAAGTTTAACAAGTTAAACAAAAGGTTCACAAACATGGCATAGAACTCTCTATTACCAGTGTAGGGTTACGGTGTCTACTGGCCAATGTTGGATAGAGAAAAATGGCTTCGAGAAAGTTTCAACTTGACGACGCTTCTCATCGACGCCTTTAAGAGCAGCGGACTTCAAGTCTTTATCAAAATCGACGTCACGATCGACTCAAAAAATACTTCGCGAGCACTGATTGAGGTAGTTGAATTGAATTCTTCAATAATGAACCAATACGATATACCAACAATAAAAAATAATGTATGGTACCAATAGCAAAAAATAAAAATGACAAACATAATTTAATGGCAGGGTATATTGCGAATTATAACTTCAATGATGCTGAGATGCTTCCATATTCCGGACCGCAGGTGTTCGCGGTGGGAAACGAACGCGCTATTGTCCTTTCCGGGGAGTAACGAGTTCATTACCACACCATGTGGGTTCTTCGTTTTGCCTCTCTCTCAGCTAGTTCTATCGATCTTTTGCCATCAGCAATCACCCACCAACGAAATTGATCTGGGGAACCCAAATCGGCAACGGACCCAGTTAAACTGAGGCTGTAGTTATAATCGCAATTCTGCTGACGGATGATTGCTGATAGCAGAGATCGATAGAACTAGCTGAGAGAAAGGCGAAGCGAAGGACCCGCATGGTGTGGTGGTGAATGCGTTACTCCCCACAAAAGACAACAGCGCGTTCTTTTCCCACAGCAGACACCTGCGGCCCGGAGTTTTGTAAATATCTCATCATCATTGAAATGTAGCTCTTACTTTACTAGTTGTATAGCCTAAATTCTTGTTGTTGCCTCTTTTATTTTAGACTTTTCCATTGTTTGGAAATAACTGTGCATGGTTTATGAGCAATATTCTTTTTCAGTTTAGTCAAGGACGGCTAGGCTTGGGTCCGCATCGAGACTACTACTTAGACAGAGAAAAATATAGGATTGAAATTGCTGCTTATAAAGAGCTTCTTATCAAATTGGTTAGTTCACCTGAGTACATCGTGGCTTTTTTGTAGTGTAGGAAATTAGGCAACTTGTATAGGAGAAAACAAATCCGATAAGTTGAATATTTGAGGTTAAACTAATCCACGACGACGCCAATGTTTCTATAAAAGAGGAAAAAATTGCATACGATGTGGAAGCGATCATTGACTTCGAAAGCAAACTGGCGAAAATCCTAGTAGCTAGTGAAGATCTAAGCAATTTCACCGAAATGTACAATCTAAGACGCCTCAGTGATATGCAAACACTCATGCCTCTGGTAGGTATTTCACTCATCAGAAGAGCACAACAACCAGAATGTGCTCTTTTCGTAAGAGTGTATTAAGGAGATAAAACAAAAGTACGAGTCAGGTTAACTGGACCAGTTACTTTTATTCCGTCTCGCCACCCTCCATCCACAACTACCTAGCTGCTGATCCGCAAATACTCATAGCAGAAATCGACTACGTGAGGAGGTACCGTCTATCCTGGAGAAGTTTTCTTGAAATTCGCGAATCATGATTTAATTTCAGGCTCACCACTTTACTTAACTCCACAGATTCTGTGACTATCACAAATTACGTTTATACTCGCTATACTCTCACCTGGGTTGCCGAACTTGGAGAGCAGTATGAGGGAATTGCCAAGGTTAGTGATAAGCCTGAGAGCGTGAGTTCCGAGAAGTTCGACTATGATTAAGGGGTAGGGTTAGTATAATGTAGACATACCTTTTACCTTCATTAATACAAAGAGCGAAATTTAGAGTCAAAAACAATATAAAGATGTGGGACGCTTCATATTTGATTTGCTTCATCGGACTTCGTTTTAAATGAACTACCAACGACTCCTCCCAACGGTTTACCGCCACGTCGTCGCTAGGAGGTGGTCGTGGGTGCTGGGCTGCGATGCACAGCGGGGGATTCGTCCCCCGGCAGGATCTCCGAAGCTGAAAGGAAGCCCGGCGTTTCCATCAAGAAGCCTAGCTAAGAGTAAACCAATATCAGGATCCGCCACCATCCTGCTATCAAAATCACGTGGTGGAAATTCTTCCTCTGATGCACAAGGGCTGCGACTGGCCGTGGTGATGAAGACTTGGGGCAGACTTTCGCCAGAATGCCCTGTGGATTCCAGGAAACCACAATGGCTCAACCAGCAATTTGGAAGTTATACTGGAACCAGCACAACCAGTGAGGACGGACCATTCAAGTATCATGGATCAAGTATCAATGATTACGAGTTTTTCAATATGATTAGGAATAACCTCATGCAATATTTCACCAGATAACTGAACATTCACAAAACTTTTATAACCATTACTTCTCCAACGCTCTGCTTCAATCCACGTGCAAACATCTTACCCCGGCTATCTTCGAGATAGCATGGAGAATCAACTCAACCACACTCTACGACACTTATAAAAGGAAGGAGAAATCCTCAAATAAAACTCGATACAGCATGCGAACTGTTCGAACGCTGTTATGAACGCAGAATACGAGCAAAACGAATCGATTTTAAGAAGTGGTAGGATCCCCAAAGTAGATGTAATGACAAGTCATACAAATGTAAATAAATAAACTAAAAGTTCTACTTAACCACTTGAAAAAAGCTTTTTTTAATTGTTGGAATAGCCACTTTGCTAACGCGGAAAAACGTGCTAGTAGCCTAGCTACAAATCTTTCATGGAGGAGTCTTATCTATTTTGCTCTGTTTCCAGGAGTTCGGGCACGTGAGGCGCAGTGGTTGGAGGCGCCACTGTGACACGCACGTGGAATCGATCGATCCCTGCGCCCATGGCCCACCAAGCCTTCCATCCTTCCGGGGTCAGCAAATTGGTACCAGACTTGTCTGGGAGGATAGCAGCATTGGCTCGATACATCGGCAGGCCACCGCGAGTCATTGTAAAGATCAGACATGCATTCAATCACCTCCAACGATACTCAATGAAGTCGATTGCATGACGCAACCCTCAGGGATTGATCAAGGCCAGCATGGAGAATCAACTCAACCACACTCTACGACACTTATAAAAGGAAGGAGAAATCCTCAAATAAAACTCGATACAGCATGCGAACTGTTCGAACGCTGTTATGAACGCAGAATACGAGCAAAACGAATCGATTTTAAGAAGTGGTAGGATCCCCAAAGTAGATGTAATGACAAGTCATACAAATGTAAATAAATAAACTAAAAGTTCTACTTAACCACTTGAAAAAAGCTTTTTTTAATTGTTGGAATAGCCACTTTGCTAACGCGGAAAAACGTGCTAGTAGCCTAGCTACAAATCTTTCATGGAGGAGTCTTATCTATTTTGCTCTGTTTCCAGGAGTTCGGGCACGTGAGGCGCAGTGGTTGGAGGCGCCACTGTGACACGCACGTGGAATCGATCGATCCCTGCGCCCATGGCCCACCAAGCCTTCCATCCTTCCGGGGTCAGCAAATTGGTACCAGACTTGTCTGGGAGGATAGCAGCATTGGCTCGATACATCGGCAGGCCACCGCGAGTCATTGTAAAGATCAGACATGCATTCAATCACCTCCAACGATACTCAGTGAAGTCGATTGCATGACGCAACCCTCAGGGATTGATCAACCCTGAGAGCTTTATCCTTTAGCTTTATTCCAGGAGTTCCACTACCTCATGTCCGGGCAAAGAGAAGTAACTCCTTTGTGGAAGAGATGTGTAGGTGGTGCGGTGACGCGAATGCGATATGCTTCCGGTGCATTGTACGTTAGCAAAGCATTTAACGAGGTTGGTTCTAAATTCATCAAATTTCAAAATTATCTTCTATAAATGCAGATGCTGCTAGAAGGTAAATACTTCCAAAGAAAAGGAAAAACTTCTGTTAATAGGCTTAATATGAAATCACCATTTAACCTTTTCTCTACAATTTTTTTAAAATACTTGCATGAAAGTGGCACTGCAAACCATTTTGCCTTCTAAAGGAAACCAAATATGCGGCAATGGAGATGGTCGTCAACCTGCAAAAAACATTCAACGACATTCTGGTGGAGAACGGCTGGCTTGATAACACTACGAAAGCGGTCAGTGGAGAATCCTTTCAGGAAAAAAAAGTACTGAAATCAACTCAGGTAATTAGGCTGCGCTTTACAAAGCAAGCCAGATGCTGCTACAAATCGGATATCCAGATTTCATCCTTGACGACGAGAAGCTGGACACTTACTACAGTGGGGTAAGTGCGAATGAATGGCTCTTTACTCGTTCGTTACAAGCTTCGACTTACCCTTCCAAACACCTCAGCTGTGGAGAAGGGATAAACCAAAAAAGGCATGCTATTGAAAATAGCAACCATTTTAAAATATTTAAGATATTGAAAATAATATAGCTTTTTGCTGGATCAATATGTGGTTTTTTCCCCATTAAAAAACGTGTTTAGTCTAGCTAAGTACAACAACATAACCAGGCAAAATTCCACTAGTGAGACTACTTTTGTTTAGAATAGCTAGTGTAAAGGAAAGCACGTTTTTCCAAACGGTCAACGAGCTGGGAAGGAGGCCAAGACCAATATTTCTGTCCAGAAGTGCAGCAAAAGCCAAAAACTTATGCGCTGACAGATGCAAGCTACGCGTTATCACCTTTTCACTAAAAATGACGAAAGCTATTCCCAAGACCGAGCGCAGGCGACTTTTGCAACTCTAGAAAGAACCACGTGTTACATTTCTGTGGATCATCCTCAAATAGGGAGCATGTAACGCATGTAACAGTTGAAAGTGCCCTTCAATGCACACGCACTATTTAGTTCGATCTTCTGCCACGGGTTCACAAACCATTTTATTCTTCAAGAAACTGATGCCAAACTTATATGGAAAGATAGCAACACTGATTTGATACAATGGTGAGTTACTATGTAGGCCAGATATGCACCCATGACCTCAAACGGTGCTTAGTGGAATCGAATGCATGACGCATCGTTCAGGGATTGATCAATGCCGAGAGTTTTATCCTTTATATCCTTTTATTATTAATCTTCAAATTTATGTGGTAAGCCAAATGGTTTTGGGTGCATGCTTTCAGCTCTCTATCAGCGAGGCGGATTCGTATACTCAGGTGCTGAAGAAATTGAATCGATGGAAGAGCGACCTCGAATTTAAACGTCTCATAAATCTGGTCAATAGGAATGAGTTTGATTTCAACCCTGCAAGCGTGAACGCCTTTTATAATCCGCACACAAATTCTATCAGTAAGCAAGCCATCTCTATTTTTCAAGTCCTTGCTATTAGCAAAAAAAAAAGCTAAGATTGTACCTAACCACCTCTATAACTTCTATCAAAGCGGAATCGTATTCTGCATCAGCTTTTGCTTTTTTGCTAATTCTGGCGGTCACAAACTAAGCGACGATTTCTGAGCTTCACTAGTTTTCTCAACGAGGTAAAAGAAACATTAGGTACGATCAGGAAATTTTCACGAAACCTGTCTACTTTGAGTTTTTTCTAGAGTTCCCAGCAGGCATCCTTCAAGCGCCCTTCTTCCATGAAGCTTCTCCAAAGTAAGGCTTTCATATGAGAAGAATTTCATATTCATATAATTTTTATATGAAAAAAAACAGGTTATAAGAAAAAAAAAAAACAGAGAACTGTTACCGAATGCGACATTCAAACAAACTCAGGAGCGAACGAATCACGATCTGGCAATCTCATTTCAGAGCGCTGAACTATGGAGGGATTGGAGTGGTTATTGGACATGAAATCACTCACGGATTTGACGACGCAGGTATTTCCCTTGAGTTCATCTGTGGTTCACCATTTCCAAAATCTACTTCAGTTGACTTTACTTTATTTTGCCTTTTACTTTTTTTTAAGAAATGGAGTTACTTTCTCGTTGTCTTTTCAAAAAGAATTAAATTTTCACTTGAAAAAATAACCACACAAGAATCTGTTATTTTCTATAAGAAATTACACGTCATGAAAATTTCATCACTTCTTGCATTCTATTCGTTTCCCTCGTATTCACCATTCACAAAATTATTCAGAGTTACTGTGTCAATTCAGCTACTGCTTAGGGATTTTGCCCTTCCTTTTGGATGTTACTGAATGGTGGTCAAGAAAAAATTCTCCTTGATGCGTTAGAGTGCGCTGGAATGTTGTCATATCTTCGTCAAAAGTAAGCGCGAGCCTTTTCTTTTTAAGTTCAAGGAATGGGTTGATCACAGACTGGTCTGGTTGCAATTTCGTAGACTGGGTGATGAAGAATTATTTCGGCTGGGCCAGGGTCAAATCATATAATGAGGAGTCTGAAAACAGGACAACTTAGTGACGAAGGCAATATGTGGCCCAGGGTTGCTCTCGCTAAGTAAATAAGTCCACATTCATACCAGGTTAGTATGAAGGAAAAACATGCTGGTCGGCTTATTGAGTACCCGTCGCCCTCCACTGCGTTAGCAGTTCGAATAAATGCCAATCAATCATTGCTACTTCTTACAATAACGAGACACTAAGCAATATTATTACTTTATTGTTCTATTTAAAAGGAGCAGCTCAGGACTCACCAAGACTCTCATCCATCCTGCCATGGTCGGGAACGTAATTGGGAACAGTCCATTCCCTGCAATCCAAATGTGAGTGCTCTAACTCAGCTATCAAAGGACTGAAGAGAATAGGCTTGACCAGCATTTAACCGCGTTTATAAGGAAGACTATTGTCCTCAAGCAGCAGCCAAAAGAACATACTAAAAGTTCGAAGGCATTCGTGAATGTTGGGTGAAGAAACGAATCGAATTCAAGAAGGGCAGGAATCGGAACAGTGCAGTGAAGACGGCTCGTGTAAACAAAATCTCACAGGAAGCCAACATGATGCCGTTGGAGGTCTGCGAAATTGGTGGAACAGCGATGTAGAGAAGGAGTTCTTAAAGAGGGCGCAATGCATCGTTGACCAGTACAGCAAGATAAAGGTAGGTTTGAAGAACGACCTCCAGCTGTGGTGGTGAAGATTCCAAGTGTTCGAACGAAAACATTTCAAAAATTAGAAAAAAAAATGCCGTCTTATCGTAACGAATCTGCAGTATGCACTATAATAGATGCTTTGAACGAAAATAGAGTATACTGCATTCCTCTATCTGAGATTTAATTTTGAATGCGGGACTCAAAGTCTTCACGTCCTAAAACAGGATGGACGGACTGATGTCTTAGGAAGGTCGCTAATCGACACTTCACGAATTTCTTTAGCTGGACAATGGGTGAAAGAGCTCCACAAAGGAATTCGCTTCAGGTTCCCGAAACTGGCCAGTATCTGAATGGTAAGCTAACACAAGGAGAGAATATTGCCGATAATGGTGGAGTGAAGATAGCATTCAAGGTAATTTCTCAGCCTAACATTAAGACTTACAGCTTCTTACAGACTTACAGACTTACAGACAGACTTACACTTTATTCCATTAGGTTTCCTTTAAGAAAGGTTTTACATCTATTTGTTTATTTTGAAAAAAGATGAAGTTACTAGCGAAGAAGAGTCCTTTTCCTCTCAAAGCTTTCAATAATCTTGATAACATATCAAATAAAATAATTATAATTTTTCGGCTTACAAAAGTTATCTGAGGAAACATGGAGAAGAAAAACGCATTAAAGGACTTGAAGAGTTCAGTAACGAGCAAATGTTCTTTATCGGATACGGCACGGTAGGTGAAACTGCTTTTCTTAGTTTACACTTCCGTTCAAGCAACTTTTTAGTTCTTTTTCCGTCCATAAGCACCATGGTATATAATAGCACTCTTAAGTGCACTATTTAAAATGGAAAAAACCCGCCTAGACCGACCGTTGTAGGAGTGTCGTACCAAGTGACGGGCGGTATCACTGCTATTAAAAGGCGTGTGTCGAGCGGTGGTTGGAGGTGTCTTGCAACACACATGGGATTGATCCTCCCGTCCATGGCCCACCAATCCTTCCATCTCTCCAGGGTGGACAAATTGGTCCCAGTCCTGTTTAGGAGAGCAGCAACATTGGCTCGATAAATCGGTAGGCCACCATGAGTCACTGTGAAGTTCAAATATGCATTCAATCACCTCCAATGATGCTTAATGAAGTGGAATGCATGGCTCATTCTCCCAGGAATTGAGCAACCCTGGAAGCTTCATCATCTTTTTTACCACTGCTATTTGGATGTTTGGAAATTATTGTCGGATTCGCAATTTCCTTTTTTCGAATGATGTGCTATTACATGTCATTACAAGCTTTATAAGATGCATTGAGTTTTTGCCATATTTTAAACATTACAATTACTTGATACCTGATACCTGAACGGCCCGTCCTCACTAGTGGTGCGGGTCCCAGCATAGTCACCATTTTTCGGATATTTTCTGGTTAAGCCACTGTGGTTCCCTGAAATCCCGAGGGCAGTCTGGCCAAAGTCTGCCACATGTCGTCACAACGACAGGCAGTTGCAGCCCTTGTAGATCAAAGGGAGATTTGTCACCATGCGACTTTGTTACCAGGACAGTGGTGGATCCTGGCATTGGTTTACTCTTAGCTAGGCTTCCCGATGGAAACGCTTGACTCCTTCTCAGCTTGGGAGACCCTGCCGGAAGGACGAATCCCCCCGCTGTACATCACAGTCCAACAGCAAGGAACGGCTCCCAGCCACGATGAGGCGGTAAATCGTTAGGACGAAATATTACAATTATTCGTGTTAAAATAGCATTCTTGCCAAAGCAACCTCTTCGAATTCAAATCGGCAGTAGTGTAGTTCAATCGTCTCGATACATTAAAAAGGTGTGGGCCAATGGAATGTTAAGCAAAGCGTAGTGGAGCGCAGGTTTGGAAAATTTCGTCGTGGTGAGTTCGACCTTATTGATGAGGAATGTACCTAAACTGCTTTCGAAAACCTAAAAAAATTTGGAAAGTTAAAGGAGCTCGAAATATGCCGAATGTCGAACCATTGGAATTAAATTGTAAAGAATCGCCGTTCCAAAGTGCCGTCGGCACTCACTCCTGGGCAGCAACGACGAGCAATATGGTGACCGTATGTGAGCTGCGACGATGAATGGATTGTATATGATAACGGACGACAATGCGTTCAATGGTTATACCGGAATGAAGCATCGCAGCACTTCCAAAAGCGAAATTGGCGCGAAAAAGGTCAGGTTGACCGTTTGCTGGTTTGTTATTGGTTTATTCAGTTACACCACATCCGAGTGAAGCAATTACGACGAGAAAAGCATTTCTAGAATGTCGTCGAAGAAGCGCACTGGAAACATTAGTGGGGATCCTGGAAAGGCATAAATGCTTCTCAACGAGGACGCGCGGCTACATGTCGTACTACGACGCTGCAGAAGTTCGACGTGCTGAACTACGCAACTCTGCTTCATCCATCGTGCTCAGCAGACCTCTTGCCTTTCGACCACCACTTCGCCAAACATCTCGACATCTTCCTGTACGAGAACTGGTTTGGAAAGTAATTTGCGGTTAAAACCTCCATCAACGTCTTCATTTCTTCCTGAAATTTGGAATTTTATTCTTATGTGAATTGATATAGCTAGCACTAACCTAAGCTATTCCATTCTGAAAATACAGAGGTTGAAATCCGCCATTCACTTTCGAACAACCTAATACCGCACAGGGGTCGCTGGTTCGATATTCGGACAGGATCTATAGCCTTTCAATACACCTACAGGCAGTGCATTTGGTGACCATGAATCCTGCGTTGAAAAAACGAGAAGTACTTGTTCTGAGGTTGAATGCGCTATGAAAGTGGTTTAGAGTGTTTCATGTTACAAGCCCTGTGAAGGAAACGTTAATATCTCTTACGAATGCTATTTATGCCTTTCATAGCTCGACAGTTTTTACTACATTATCTACCTAAATAGTATTTTTTGGCTTGACGATTTTATAAAGTCAGAAGACTCCTAAGATTTTCTGTTGCATTGAAAACCCAGCCGTAGAAGGGCGTGGAATGGTCTCACCATTTAAAATTGCGCCATTAATGGATTCAGTGGAAGTTTGCTACCTTGGGGCTTAACGTCTTCCAAGACACGGCCGCATCCACGTAGAACCGCTAACCAGAATTTCCACATGATATAACCTTAAATGATTCTGCCTTCCCTTATCTTTTCGGTTCTGCGTTCAGGAGCGCTCTCCACGAGGTCGACATATGCCACTAAGGGAAGTGGCACAGCGTGTCCTCCTTTCCAAACATATTATAGTCATAGTTGAATTCCGCAATGTATTTGGCAATGATTTTTTAGCTACTGTTTTTTGGTTTAAGAAGAAATGACAGAGAAAAAACAGAAAGTAGAGAATTTCAGATTTGGTGCGCTCATGCAACGAGGGACTATTCGTGGGCAAACATTCTCACTGATTCACATGCCCCTCAGAAATATCGGTATGTGTATGTCACGGCCTAAATTTTCAACCCTACAGGGCAAAAGTACAAGCACTTTAGAGGTTTTTTTTTCATTCGTGGAGGTTTCAGTGAATTTCTCCTTCAACAGAAAGATGGAAAAACATTCAAAGCGAGAATTATGCCGCAAAATCGTTTCTAAGTGTCCTAGCTGTAGTTTCGTCAGAGAACTTGGATTTTCTTCAGTGTAAATCGAGTGCTGGCTAATCGACCAGAATTCGCCGCTGCATTTAACTGTGCTGTCGGCACACCAATGAATCCGACGGATCGGTGTGCCATTTGGTAGCCGAAAATGACAGAGACAATTGACAGACAGACAGAGCCGAGTTTTCATCATTTTTTTTTCATATAATAATTGCGCTTCTATTTTATGCATGCTGTTTTACACCTTTATTTTAACCATATTCTGTATTCTATTTTCGCTTATTTCCTTGTCTACGCAACACACATTAGCTGTAAAAGTCGCCTATCATTGCTCGCAAATTTTCTCCAACACACCTGCATAGCGATTGGATTTGTCTGATTTGATTTGATTTGATCTGATTTGATTTGATTTGATTTGATTTGATTTGATTTGATTTGATCTGATTTGATTTGATTTGATTTACCTACCTAGCACCTTGAGCAGTGTTATGTTAAACAGTGAGCAAAGCAGAAGAGTTATGTGCGGGTCATAATAAAAAATGAATAAAGCTTTCGGCGTTGATCTACGTCTGAGGGGCGTACCATGCATTCCACTTCACTAAGCATCGTTTGGAGGTGATTAAATGCATATCTGGTCTTTGCAATGACTCGAAGTGGCCTTCCGATGTATCGAGCCAGTGCTGCTATCCTCCCAGACAAGTATGGTACCAAGTTGCGGACCCCGGAGAAATGGAAGGCTTAGTGGGACACCTGCGCAGGTTTTGATCCCCATGTGCGTTGCAGGCCTAATCTAGGATTAAACACGTTTTCTTACCAGCATTTTATCATTCATGGAGACATATTTTACTACAGAGATGTAACAAATGAAAAGTCTTCAATGTTTTAGCTTTTATTTGCTTCCTTTTCTTTTTTCATGCGAAGGTATTATTTGAAGCACAACCACAAGAGTTAAGTATTTTAAGGTTTTCTTTCAAAAACATGTGAAAATTGATGCCTTCTTCGCCTTTGGAGGTTTGCCGTTTAAAGAATGCTCGATGGAAAAGACATGGTGGTAATGCCACTACTTCTTGTTACGCATTCCTTTTCAGTGTTTCAACTCTAGCTTTGTTCCGGAGTCGATCTTGAAGCTCGTGCAGACTGCGTGCGACAAGCAAGATTTCGTTAGAAATGAGTTGCGCTGGGGAGAAACATTGGACCAATTATAATGACTACATGATGTACCAGAACTGACCTCTGAAAGAAGTTTTGTCACTAAGACAGAAGATTATCCTTGCTAGACAAACGATATTATTTCCCACCGCTATACAAATTACCGAGGCGTGCTGAATTACATGGAACGAAAAGAACTGTAAGCGGTCCGCCAAAGGACAACAGACAAGTACTGAACGTCGAAATTCACTACTAGTCGCCTCTCTTCGATGCAGGCAGGACGACAAGTACGCTCAACTGGAGAAGCGTGGTGAGAAGGAATCTCATTTCGCTCGATATTTGGAGTATCACCTTTGGAGAAGAATAATGGATGGGTCAATATCGATTTGCAATTCTACTAAGCCAAGTGCTAAAGCAACTTTATAGAGGAAATTTCAAAATCTATAAAGCCGATCGCATAAATCAATTTCAATCAAGTAAAGAAAAAGAGCTTGCAAAAGTCCTAAAAGTCTTAAAAATTAGTGTAGATAATGTGCCGGAAAAGTCAGGAGTTCCTGTGTTAGGAGGCATGATTCTCCCTGATGACGTGCGCTAAGTATAATAATAGAGTTCAGGATCCTCAAAAGTGCAATCCATTTCTTTGCGTAGGATCGCAATCTGTCTGCACCACCTTCAATATTGACTTCATAGCAAGCAGAACTAGAGTTGAAACACTAAGTAGAATGAACAACAAAAAGTAGGGGCATTACTAGCACATCATTACACTCGAGCCGTTCTTGAAACAGCAAGATCCCTCCGTTGTTAGGCGAAAGCGAATATGGAGATTGAAAAATCTCTCCGCGAAAGGTAAAAGCTAAGGCGCTCGACGTAAATCAATACCTATGAATACCTAGGGATTTTTCAAGACTCTAAAAGTATGGCGCTCCCCACTCATGTAGTATCGCGGTGCTTCACTTAGTTATGGGTTTGGTCTGCAGTGCTCAGTACTTTTCAAAACTCTGCTTTCTTTCATGGCCCTCCTTCGTCTAGTAAAAATTTTGTTAACGCTGCAAAAATTCACAGGAGTGAAGGGTTTCCAGAAGAAGCCCTGAAAACAGCATAGGTGATAGTTCACAACGTCGCCTAGGGCTCCCTATGCGTGAAACTGCACGGCTTTGGTCTTCTATTGCCACTACAACAATTAGCACGTGAAAGGTCGAGGGGATACCATATGTTGATGAAGACTGATGATTTGTTCATCAGACGTTCTTGCCTAGTTTTCCCAACCGAGGCCTATCTGGTGTTTCAACACGAAGATGAATTGACTGACTTCAGAGGAGTGAAATGTAGAGCCAGTATGTTCACCTTCCAGTTGCAAATCTATGACTCACTCACTGAGTTATGTTCTATTCAAAAGAACCAACATCACACTATATGCGGATCCCAACACTTTTTATCATGCACTTCGTTTTCTCACGGGCGTCATCCATTGAGTTTTTCCGATTTGCGGATGGATTCATCTACCACTGGGAAATCTCACTTCCTCGTGAACATCGGAGAAAACAATTGATTTTTGTGGATAGGAGGAGGCCCTTAGATTAATTTGATGCCATCTCACCGATCATGGAGGTATGACAGGCTTGCGTGGCTTGGAGCTTGGCAGAGCCAATAATCATACATCTATTGTTGCACGGCATCTCCAATCATTGCTTTTCTCGGACTATTACAGAAAGGATGGCTTAATTAACACTTAATGTTTAATGTAAGCTCATTTTCACTCACACAATGTAAAAGTAATGGCTGTTTCCAAATTTAAACCAGAACATCTCAGCTCACGGTGAACTTCACTAATTGAAATCGGAGGCGGTAGAATTTACTTGTTAGAAGTCTTCATCACAGCTAATGTTTCGACGGTTTCGCATTCATCAAAACGACGATGATCTGAGTAGAGTGTCCACAGAATGCTAAGACATGGGCAAAACTCAGAATCTCAGATGGGCTTCGAAGCCGCGATTTCCCTTTCCCATGTTCATCTGCTATCGAAGCCCACCTGAGGTTCCGAGTTTTGCTCATCCCCCAGCATCCATGTCCGAAGTGGTTGTTTTTTCTTTTGATTTTCAACTTCGTAGCCGTCGCATTGAGACGATTCGAGTCTCCAGTCGCACTGCACGAATGAAATAGTATTATCTAGCAGTTCTCTTTTTTACCGGGCAATATGTCAGCGCAATCACTTGTCCCGGATGGTGTTCGCGGTTAGGTGCCGTTATCATAGATGTACTAGCAAGCATCTGCACATATTGGTTATGTCGGATTCTTTTCATGTGGTTTTCAAACAGTGGGTTCACAGTGATTGAAGTTTTTGTCTTCCGCTTTTCTCCAAGAGCAGCTATTTTTGGCGGCAATCTAACAAAGCGAAATTGTTGATATTTAACGACAAACATGTGGCGCTACGAAATTTTATCGGCGACACCTAACGTGAGCCGTCATAACAACAAAAATCTGGTGGATTTAGTTGACTTAGACTACACAGTGACGCCAGGTAACAGGTTATGATAAGCTGAGAGAACTTCAAAAAAAGAAGAATATACTTCGCTTTTCCTTTTCCAATAGAATGCCGTTCACTACCACTATCAATACATTGGATCTAGCGAAAGTTCTACTGAGAAGCACAAAATAGTAATAGTATGACGAGAACATTGCCAGTGGTGTTGACATCGGTAGAGCCAGTAGGCACAAAAATTCAAAATTGGTTTCAGATAAAAATGACAATCTACATAGGACAAACAGTTTTTTTTTATTGTTAGATCGGCTTAAGCAGAGAATCGAAAGAAACTGATTTTTCTGTTGATCTGATGGAACTAATCGCTTGTAGATCTAAGAAGCTTTTCGCTCCAGCTCCAAATATCTATTAATGGTAAACAATATCATTGTAAGCAAATTGTTTCAACTGTAATTGTAGAGTGGACAGCGTTTTTTTTTCTCATTTAACAGTGATTGTTTTCAGCGCGCGCCACTCTAGAATGCGAAATCATTGTTTGAGTTTCGTTACAAATTCCACAAAGTTTCAAAGGGTCCGTCGTCGATCGGTCATCTAGGAATGAGTTTTACACCAGAAACAGTTAAGTACTGAAAAAATAATTGAATGCAAATTTGGTTTTACAATGCACGCCGGTTCTATTAAGCCAGTGATCCTACCCTCTTAGACAAGTCTGATACAAACTTTTCTAACCTGTATGATGATCAGAACATTGGTCAGTTCAGGATACGGGTCGAACCAACAACAGACCTAGGATATACTACAGAGCAGCTCTAACCGTTGCGAATCAAGTCCCTTGAAAGATTTCGTATAGTCAACAATAAGTGCCTCAAACTGAAGAGATTGTAGGAATTCCCCTCGAGGTTATATTATTTCGATGTTTGCTAGCACTTCAAGCGTGGCGCCGCTCTTTCGGCGTTCCGATGACGTGACTACTAATCGGCAAATAGATATATTTCGTCGTGTTGCGTTACGAACTACTTATGTGCCATTGGTAAACATTACTGATCTAAAAAAACTCTTAAGCTAACACCGTATGACACATAGACATGTGAATAATTATTTGATCATCGAAATTCCGCTGAGAACATTGGAATGAACGGAATGAAGATGAATAGATGACTGCGGATGACAATAGATGAAATCAAGTTCTCGAAGAAAATCAAAGAACGAAAGCCGCCAGATCAAGGCGATGTATGTAATGGAGAACCCAGTATAATTTATTTACAAAAATTTTAATCAACAGACAGCTAGAAATAATAGTAAAAATTTTGTTCAAAAATACACAGGAATTCATCTGTTAACAAAATCAATCGATAGTGACTGCCGATCGTTCTATAAAATCATAAAATTTGAAATTAATCTTAGAAATTAATCATTTTTCGTAACACCGTTGTCGAATAGTTTTAATTTTAGTGCTACCTAAATAAAAGCAGACTTTCGTAAAAACCAAGGCTTTCTGAATATCGTACTTTAAATTACATTTTGAAATGTCCAACCAAGTACTGTGTTTAAAAACGCAAAATCGAATAGATTAAATAGCCCAGAACAGAATGCTTACTGCTCTGTCAAAGAGCGTGTGCAGCGCAGTAGACGGTGGCGCCCTGCGACACACACTTGGGGTCGATCTCCGCGCCCGTGGCTCACCAAGCCTTCCATCCCTTCGGGGTCGAAAATTGGTAATTGACTTGTCTGGGAGGACAGCATCACTGGGCCGATACATCGATGAACTACCGCGATTCATTGCAAAGGATATGCATTCAATCACCTATAACGATGCTTGATGAAGTCGAATGCATGAGGCATCCTTCTCGAATTGATCAACGCCGAGAGTTTTACCCTTTCTTGATTTTGTCTCATTGTCATAGAATTAGTAACATAAAGAATTTCTCAAGTATTATTTTAGTACGCTATACTTTAGCGTGAGGAGTCAACTGCTTACTCATTTGCTATTTTTATTCCTTTATTATATTTTATTTGATCCGTCTTTGCGACTGCTGTGTGGATTCCAATTCTTCTCACATCCAACTCGTTTTCTCTTATCCACTGTCCACGAAGCTCTTCCAAGTTTTTACCTACGGCTTCGGCAGCTGCTTGAGGATTTCCATTTCATCTCGAATATCCTAGATTGTTGTACAAGCAATTCTCCTTGGAGTCTTGAGATAGCTGGGCTGGAGCGTTCCCAATGGCATTACAGAAAGTGATTATTTTGCAAATAAGTCCGGTACCAATTCTCTGACCTCGGAAGGATAACAGGCTTTGTTGGCTCGCAGAGGAATCGAACTAGCACCATGCTCATGATGACGGATATCACTACCACTCTACTGTCCGCCCCCTTTCACTTGCTGTAATATTTCCAATTTTTAAAGCAGAATAATTAGAGAGTTATTCTCTCGTGCCTTTTTAACCGCGAATAAACCAAAGTTTTTTTTTACACCTTCCTGTTACATGAAAGACCCACTGTTGCACTTTTTTCGGTTTTATATTTAAATGCTCTCCACATCTCATTGCTGTAGTTGTAAGGGCATCCGTGTTTGCATACCGTCTTTATTGCCACTGAATATCTAGTACTGTGCTCTATGAGGAGCAAAGTTATAAAAACATGACTGGAAAGGCAAAGTATAAAGTGCTTGATGTTGATCGATCCTCTTAAGATGCAGCATGCATTGGACTCCATTCGTAATGTCGTAGAAGTTCATTCGAAGCACGCCGCTGAAAAATATGGCCTGGAATTTTTGCAACGCTTAGAATGTGGTATCGCATTTGTTATTTTTCTTTGACAAAAGTGTTATGAAAAAACATTGTAAGAACCTCTTACAAACTGAAGAATTTAAAGAAACGTATTAATTATCTATGCTGGGAAGAAATAAAAGTCGTTTTGGAAAAGTTTCCTTGGTTAAGCGCCAAGCATTTCGAACGCACATCATTTCATTCCTGACCTTCTAGTAGAGCACTAAAACATAGCTTCCTAGGAATAAACCTGATGAGAAATATTTTAAATGCGATACCTTTCCTTTCCTTGGTGGTTTGATGGAATTCGATAATGTTCCTTTGATTATAAATCATTATACCGCTCATTTTCTTTCACGTAGACGTCATGAATAAGTGCAAAAATCTACATCAAGTCGTATTTCATCCTTAGCTTGTCCCCCATTTGTTTCCGCAGTGTGTGGGAAGCGCGTGACGTGTTTGGCGTGGGATCATCGCCATTTCCACAGGAGCAGCTGTCGTCTGTTAGTGCTGTTCCCCTGACCATACTTCCGGTGCATGACAAGCACGTGTTTGCTTATCAATCAAGCAAGAGACTGGTTAGCAATACTGTGGTTAAATGAATATCAGTTTCCAATAGTTTTTCCAGTGGAATACCAATTGTTCTTCGAAAGGATGAAAGAACAAAGCGCTTTGGCGTTGATCATTCCCTTAGCGACAATCTTAGTGTTTTCCACAGCTTCCAAATAACTTGCCAACCCTGATGGTATGTAGGGCTTTGTGATCCGAGACACTGGAACGAAGCAAACACCACTAATGTTTTGCATGGAGCCTTTAACTACTGCGCTACAAGCACTCTTAATTTGTCAATGCAAAAGAAAGTAGACAAAAACTGGTAGTAGATCATTAGTATTAGAAATATGTCTCTCCTTTGCCTTCTTCTCTTCTTAAATGCTGCTTAACTTTACCCTATACTCAATATTTATACATTCATGACACTATTACCAAGGTGCGTGTGTGGCGCAGTGGTTGGAGGCTCCGCTGCGGCACACACGTGAAATCGATCCACGCGCCCACAGCTCACCAATCCCTCCATACCTCCAGATGGGCAAATTGATACCACACTTGTCTGGGAGGATAGCAGCACTGGCTAGATGCATCGGTAGGCCACCGCGAGTCATTGTAATGGCCAGATATGCATTCAATCACTTCCAACGAGATCCAATGATGTCGAATGCATGGTGCATCCCTCAGGGATTAATTAACGCCGAGAGTTTTTAGAGCTTTATCACCAAGGAAGAAAGAACAAATGCTATTTCGCATTCTATGCCCGGCAAAAATTCTAGGCCATATTTTTGGTTAAGTGTCACAAATAATTAAAGCCTTCTGGGTTAAATGCCGGATGATTGCTGATAAAACAGGTAGAGTAGAAAACTATATGTGAGGAAGGTAAAGCAAGGACATTGGTTGATGTGGTAAATAGCACTTAAGAGGCTGGTAAAGGTAATCGCGCGTTCGAAGCTCATCTGAGTTTCCTTGTTTTGCACAAATCTAGCACAGTGGTAGTGATGTCCGTCATCACGAGCATGGTGATAGCTTCATTCCGCTCAGGCTGAGAGCCAATCAAGCCTCTCACCCTCCAGGGTCAGAAGATTGGTACCGGACTTGTTTTCAAAAAAATCACTCCCTACAATCCAATTGGGAACGCTGCAGATCAGCTATCTCAGGACTCCAAAGAGAATTGCTCGTACAGCATTCTAGGATATTTAAAATCAAATGAGAATCCTCAAGCAGCAACCGAAGTCACACATAAAGTTAGGAGATGAACAATGGATGCAAGGAAACGAATCGTATATGAGAAGTGTTGTGGTCCGCACAGTAGATGTGAAGACGAACCAAATAAAATAAAAAAAATATTATAAGAACTTACGTGTTTTCCGCAGTTGAACAATTATATTCATATTTTATGTACATTATATTTATGTATGTTATGTATTATGTTTACATCCTATATATTACTGTATTAATATTTAACTATTTACTTTTATATTTACTTTATACATTTACATCTTATGATACGGTAGTTAAATCTATAATGTAGGGAGCCGACTGTGCAGTGCCGCTCATCCCAAGCACGGTGCTGCATCAACTCAGCCCCGGGCACACGAAATCTATGATCCCTCCTAGGGCAACATATTGCCACTACTTAATACATTTGCATGAGACCAACACCCAACTCACTCTTTCAAATTCACGCATGTGCACTACAGCACAGCTATCTCAGAAGTTGAGGGCAAATCAGCTTGACCACGGTTGTATTCATAGAGAAGGCAAAAAATCCTTAAGCAGCAGCTCAACCCAGACGTGGAAAGTCCAAATGCCTTTATGAATGATGGTGCCAGGAAATGAATGGAATACGAGACGTGATGTAATCCAGACACCAGATGTCACGACGGATCATATGAAAAAATCTATAGCATCTGACATTCATTTGCAGAAAGGTCACTCACGTTCTTCCGATCGTCTGACATTTTTAAGCTTTCATTAAACTCGGCACAGCAATTTACAAGCAAGGATTGTAAATCACTGCATTTTCTTAGGTTCGTATAGGGAAACATCTGTTTTGTTTTTATATATCTAGTGCAAGATTGTTGTTTACACGTTTTACGCACTCGCGTGGCCCAGATGTTCTGTGATGCGGGACAAACGGACGTCCACTGAGACGGTTCGGCCGATTTGCAACGAGCAGCGATATCGCATGAGAATGCGCTTCCAGGTGGTTTTGAACACGCGGACACTTTCCTATATGAAATAAAAAAGGTTGTTAGGAAGCTTAGACAAGGTTTAATAAAACCAAAAAAACTGCCATTTCAGAAAATTCACTTTACGATGGGAGAGCTTGTGCCTTTTCGAGTGCTTTTGGTGCAAACGCAAACACATGAACTGTCCAGGTTGCACTGATTTTAATAGAACAGCAAGAAGAAAACTCTAATTAGATGGCCCGTCGCAAATAACGTACAGGCCTCAGAATTTCTTCCACCCGCTTCTTGTCTGGCAAGTGTCGTCCATAAAAGAGGACAGGTTTCAACGTCCGTTCGGATTAAGCATGAAATTCTGTTACGTTTTCCTCTCAACGAAATGATCCTATATACTCCAGCAAGGTTTTGGGTAGACTTCCAAAGAAGCTGTGGTGAAGCGATTCCAAGTCTTCACCATAGAAAATCGAGTGCTCTTGTAGATCGCAAGGTTTGCCGATTACAACTAGCAATTATCCAAGGGGAACACTCGATTTGTCAACTGATTGGTTTGAAGCGATATAAAGGGACGAAAAGAAGTTTTATAATCCTTTGAAAACTTACCCTTTGTGGTGACAAATAGCAAAAAGAACTAGCGAATAAATGCGGTATTCCGAGAGTTATATCTTATAACAAGAGTGGTTTTCGTTTTAGCCCCTTGCTTTTGCGATTTATTTATATATTTTAAATTCTGTTTAAGATTTATCTATCTGTTACATTACTTCATACTAAGCTCTAGGTGTTCTCCTTAGTCGAGAAGAATAGGACGAAATATATCCTTTATTTGATAAGCCAAGGTAAGCTTATCAAAGAAAGAATACATATTGATTAGTCATAGCGAGGCTAAAGGAAAGTCGGTTTTGAAACATAGGACAAAATGTTTTTTATTATCTCAAAGCGTTAAAGCACGAAGACTTTAAACTTCAACATTTTTCCTGACCAAATTGTTCGAATAAAAGGAAACTAAAACACAATCGCCATTGCATCGATGGACAGAAGGTCAAGGAATCTTAGAGGTAAACAGCCTCTCGACTTGTATGGTAAACAAATTTTAAAAAATGCTTCCATCTCGAGCTCATATGTTCACATTACAAAGATGTGACACCTTTATCTCCCATGTAGTTCATGAACCACTGTACCTACTCTCTGTGCTGTGTGAGTTAAATGAGCTCTGAACACAGCCTGAACTCAATAAAACTTTCGCGGTTTCTTGAGCAATGGTGCCAGATGAAAGTGACACCAACGAAGTGGAATTTTTTTTGTGGTAATAAACTGACTTATTTCTCTTCACACTTGCAATTTTATGATTTGTATATGACTCAATCCAAGAGGTCATCTATAGCGCAGTGGGTATACGCGCAAACTGATAGCAGACTAAAGGAAAAAAACACCGACATCGTAGTTCGATCGGTAAGCCTCCGAAAGTCATTGCATAGGCAGGGATTTGTGGTTATTTCTCCTCCGATGCTTAGAAGAGAGCGTGTGGCGAAATGGTCGGAGGCGCAATGGAATACATGCAATATACAATGTACATGGGATCGATTCCTATGCCTCTGTCCCACGAAGCCTTCCATTCCATCGGGATCGGCAAATTAGTACCAGACTTGCCTGGGAGGATAGTATAGTAGCGCCGGCTCTATTCATCTGTAGGTCACTGCGAGGATTCTAAACGCCAGATATGCGTTCAATCGCCTCCAAGCGACGCTTAAATAAATCGAATGCATGGAGCATCCCTAACGGATTGATCAACGCCGCGTGCTGTATCCTGCATCCGATGCTTAGTGGAGTCGAGTGTACGTTACATCTCCAAAGCTTTTCTCATCATCATACCACTCATCCTTTATGTGAATGAACAAAAGTTAGTAAGGCTATCCGTGGTTTTAGTATTCTAGGTTCACACGAATAATACAAAATTCACCCCTTCATTGTGCAGTGGTCAGCACAGGATTCCAGATTGTAGTGTCTGATCGGGTGCCCTATCTCTCGTGATGGAACGCCGCATTCTTTACCACAACTGCTGTGTAAACGGAGACCACGTGGTTGAAGCGACGTGGGAAAATAGAACGTGACAAAAATAGCTACAACTCTTTCATACACCTTGACAGATATGGATGATAACGGTTGTGTCAGTTCTTTAACGCTCACGTAAATGTTTTGCACCATAGTGAGCCTAACAGTACTCCATAGTGATCTGTTCAAGTTTGAAGAAACGATATATCTGCAAAATCTCGTTACCCTCTATGGAACCAAGGAACATCAAACAACTATTTAAAGGAATCGGTTTTTCACAATCAGCGCTCAGAACGAAATCTTCACGAGGTCTTTTTTTCTGTGTTTACTTTCAATCCTCATTTATTTGCATTGCCAACAACGAAAACGTCTACACCTTGTTTAGCATCGTAAAACAAGCGAATTTTACTTTATTGATGTCTGAGAAACGATAACATGGATAAATCTTGTCCTCACCAAGCCATGCTTTGGCAGGAGTTAAAGTAAAACCAAAGGGTTTAACGAAATTTTCTACTCTAAACATTTTCTTAGAATTTTTGTTTTGATCTAATCCACTGAAATCTTTCAAAATATCTACAGCGTTGTTGTACCCTTCTTAGATGTTCATGAACTCAGTTTCCTGTATGCCACTAATTCTTTGGAAGCAAGTATTCGCTAGTTAAGTTATATTGACCTCCGTTTTAAAGGTCTTTTTTTCTCCAAAATTCTTCCAATTCTTTTCTAAACTTAGCCCTTTCTTCTTTGTACCTAAGCCATCCAATGTCTAGATGGTCAATGCGGATGGCATGCGAATGGGAACAATCAGTACTAATTGATCCAAGCCGAGCTTAAAACAAGGCTGGTCATGGAATTTGAACCAACCATGTCTTATGGATTTTATTACGCCTTCAAACCATAGTTATGAAAAAAAAAATCCTACTTGGATCGGTTTGGGAACTAATCAAAACAGACCGATACGATCTTTGCATATTGGTTCTCTACGAAAGCCTTTATCATATAATTGCAAATGACTGGAACCTTGGCCGACTTCTTCGTTCATTCATCGCTGAAGTTTCAGCAACAACATATCAAGCAAGCCAAGGACAGTTGTGGTTGTAATAATGTTCAGGTTTAAAATCGGAGAAATCGTCATGTTTTCGTTCATCTTATCATTGATCATGCCGATCTGTTGTCGATATTCCGACTACTAGAGGAATAAGACCGCATATATTGCGTGCGCTCTATGTTTGACTCGACAAAAGTACTTACAGTTACATAAAATATAAAAGAAAAAATAATAAAAATCTATATTACATAAAATATAAAATAAAAAATAAAAAAAACATAAAAATAAAAGCATGAAACGATCGGCGTTGATTAATCCCTGAGCGATGCGTCGTGCACTCGACTTCACAAAGTATCGTTGAAGGTGACTGAGTAGGTATCTGGTCTAAACAATAACTTACTGTGGCGCATCGGTGAATAAAACCACAACTATTGTTATCCTCTCGAACAAATTCGGCAACGATTTCTCTATTCCAGAGAGACGGAAGGCATGGTGAGCCCTGGGCGCGTAATCGAAACAAACTGCACGTTTGTATTGAAGGGAACCTCTAACCACTGCGCCCCACGCTCCTACACATATGACTACATGGACATATAAATGTGTATGGGTGTGCTG
>MQTX01000038.1:945653-1060398 GCA_009735665.1 Angiostrongylus cantonensis
TATATATAGCTCACACCAGGCAGTTGGCGCTCCGTGTATGAATGCATGAAATGTACAGAATGCACATCGTCGCGAAGGCGTTACTCCTATAAAAATGGATTGCCTATCAGGATTCGTGTGTGGGCAAGCGCAGGAAACCAATCGACCAACGAATCAAGCTGTCCACGGTTTTTATCTGGGCAAATCAAAAGCAGCTGAAAAGCATATGACATGTGGACATGTAACTGGAATAGAGAGGCTTTCCTACGTGATCAGTTTGTAGACTGAAGTTGTCTAAAGGCTAGTAGAGCAACGAAATCCGAGCTGTGTTCTATATGAAAACTTTTCACGCCTGTCTACTGCTAGTTATGAAATTCTCTGAATTTCGTGGATGTGTAAAATAACCGCCGATATCAGATGGCAGAGAAAAAAATGAACGATGCACTCATTTTGAGCGTGAATGAGATCGTCATAACAAAGTGAAGCAGACCAGCTGCAGTTCTCAGAGAAAGACGAATGCTGAACAGTCGGAAGCGGCTGCCGATTCAGCTGAAAATTATTCTCACCTGTTTTAAATCCTAGAACAGAATACACATCAAGGTTTTCTATGTAGGCATCGATTTATGTTTTCGTTGTCTCCCTGCATAGTAATTTACGTACTAGCTTTCTTATTTGTCCTTAATTTTAATTCTAAGATGAAATGAAAGGACCTAAAACAATAAATGTACGAAGATTATGGAGCCTCAAAAAACTAGAAAAAAAAACAAGTTTTTAGGCTAATTTTTCAGATTAGGGCTCTGCTTTTAGAAGTGGGTTCTCTATGAACAAAAGCATTTTTAAAAAAAACTGAGTGAAGGAACAATAAACATTTTAAGGGTTATGAAAGCGTTGTCGGTCCAAGCGTGAGGTTAGCGCCTCATAGGAAAGTGATTTTCACCTGTACCACCTGCAGTCCCGTTGATCGTCGAGTGACTCGAGCGGGCGCCAGCAAATCCTCCATGATTCCATGAAAGTGATTTTAGTTAGTAGTACACCTCATCATGAAGAAAAAGATGTTTATCAAGCAGCTTTGTTACCTCTTCAGCTATTTTCAGCCATTAATAAATATTTTAGAAAGGATATTTGGCAGTGGTTCAAGACAAACAGTTGTGAATCATCGTATCAGCAAGTAGGATGCATAAGCAGAGAGAAAATAGAAAAATCTGTGAGTTCTAGCAATTCAACTCCTCCACTGCTCAGAAACTCTCGTCACTTTTTACTCAATTCTAAGTACAGTATTCGCTTAACCTATTTCTTATGCAGAGGCATAAAATTCTTATTTATCAGGCTAACTGATTTTTCTGACCTCAGGAGGAAAATCTTGGAAATCCTATCGAAACACTTTAATATAGCGCCTAATATGGCATAGTCTTCTGACAACTAATCATGACATTACAATTATACGTAATGATCTTTTCCGGTGGCCGCCTGTCACATTTCTCTTCCACTCATCTAGAATGCAAATCACCTTAGACCTCGTCGCTTCATAACAATGCCGTGGCTACAGATTCAAATGGAAGCGAGGATTCACCACGAAGAACCTCAGAAAAAGTTGTTTAGTTTGTTAAGTTCTTTATTGCTTAAGACTTTTTCTAGTGCTGGATGATATTGCAACCTTAATAATATTGTCTAGCGTGCATGGACAAGAGTTCAATTTTCACCTCTGCTTACTAACCAACGTGATCAAAGATTTAATAGTGCAGATACAACTTCGATGAATTCCTTGATGATTCTGAACCCAGCGTTTTTACTGAATTTTAGTCCCTCGTTGATCTTTCCAGTGATGATTTTCTTTTATTGTTTTCGCAGCAATCATGTTGAGACTTTATCTGTAGAGGGCCCTGCTACCGTAAGATAGACGTAAGCATGTTGTTAAGCTTATACCTAAGCAGGGAAAACTGCGAGCAACACGAATGAAATGTGATTTCTGGACTGCGGTATGTCGGACAGCTCTGCAGGTTTTAGAAACGTTATATGCATTGTAAAGTTTTTTATCAACCTCGTCTTTGCTTAGTGATCCTGCAAACTATCGATTATTTATTCCGGGGTTAAATGAAGACCGGTTTTTAGCTCCATATGCATTTTCTTCATGAAAAAAGAAAGCAAAGAAAACAGTGGAAGAAATCATTGGCGAAATCTCATGTCCAGTTATTAATTGGTTCTTCATCGTGGAGCCTTTCTTTGTTTCAGTGAACATTTCTTTGGTACTGATTATGAATTAGTGAAAGACTTGCTACGGATATGCAATAATGTGAGTCCTGCCTGTATCATTTGTAATCGCATTACTTATCAGGTGACCTGAGTAGATATCGGTGACCTTCCCATTCATCCATGTTGTACTCCGAAGATGTCCAGTGGACTTCAAGTGTGAAAGAACACGAAAAGTTTGTCTATACAGCCAGTGATGAGGCATTTGCTAGAAACTAAAGTGAAAGGCGCAGTGAGAAAAAATCGAGTAATTTCAAATATTATTTACTAGTCTGCTGAAAATGTACAGCCATTTTTGAACAGCGGTTTGGAAATACTTTAGCCCACTTTAGATCGGTTCCCGTCAACTGCTCTGTTAATCAAAACAACAACGGTTGGTTTAGCAATTAGTTAATCTACTTAAACTCCTTGCAGTGTTAGCACTTGTACTCCCACGAGGAAAGAACTAATTACTTCAAAAATACCGGCCATTGCCAGAGATTCCCAGGTTTGCATAACCACATTGCAAAAATAGGCATTTTACCGTCACAACGGTTTCTTTTCCTCTTAAATTTCCAAAAGTCTCACTCATATGATTGCAATAGATTCTGCGTTCTTACACACATATACTCTTAGTATTTTTACACAACTTATGCATCTAGATTTTCTATAGCCTTTTCTCGTTATCGTTATAAGATCAAAAATCTTTTTGCAAGGTCTGGCGTTCAGAGGGCGTTCCGATTGTGATGCGTCATGTAGGAGTGGCGTAACGCCCCACCAACAGGGCCTCCTTCTCCACAGCCCCTCACACGCATAACCCTTTTACAATGGCAGACCAGACGGCCGAAATTGCTTCTGCAGCTCCAGTTCCAGGACAGGAATCCGAACCTATGGCTACTCCTCCTCCAGAATCTGCTCCTCACCAAGAATCTATCTCTGATCCCGAACCTACTGCACAATCTCTTCCTGCAACTGAAACTTCTTTATGTGATCCATTGGCTCAAGACACAGTTCCGAGTGTTGGAGTTGAATCTGCACCAACTGATGCCACAGCACTATCTACGGAGACTGCACCCACCGATGCCTCAGCACACGAAGCCTCTAAGGCCGAAATACCTCCTGACGCTTCAATAGTTGAAAATGTCTCGGAATCTGGTGAGTGTTCAGTGATACCTTTTTTTCGAAAACAAAACTATCTCAAACCATCTTTTACTAAAATGTTTACTACCATTTACCCTTAGCTCTTCTATAGAAAACGAAGAGGAGGAAGATGGGGTGGTGTATAAGCCCACAATTCGGCCGATAATTCGAATCCGTGTAGGTATGTATGATGAAAGAGTGTCATTCTCACACATTTTGAGTGATCTGTGATTTCTAAAATGTTTTATTTCATTTTCCTTATCGGAGGTTCCTAATCTTTCATTTGTTATATCGATTAATTACACAAAACAAGGCGGTCCCAAGTGTTTGGTCTGTGGTGACGTTTACATCTCAACCGCTTTAACCCCGAACGCATCCTTAGTTACATCATTATCAGTTCTTCTCAGAAATCTTTTAAAAAATTCTTTTATAGCGCCTGTGGAAGAGGAATGCCATAAGAAAGAACTAGCCACCGACCATGTCGCTCCGGCTTCAAGTGAAACCAGTGAACCAACGTCAGAAACTACACAAGAAGCGCAAAAGCAGTCAGAAATTGCGCCGCCGCCAACTCAAGAAGCCCAAAACGAGAAACAAATCGTTTCTGCCCCAGAAGCTCAGCCTGAACCCCAAACAGAAGTCGTTCAGAGTCCGGAAACAAAATTCGATGCCCTTCCAGCTAATGAGGCCAGTTCAGAAGCATGTGCCGACCGGTTGGTGGAACCTAACGTTGCTGCAGAAACGGAAGGCGAAGTTGTTCATACAGAAGCCTCAACAGAGGCGCCTTCCGAAATCCCTAAAGAATTACAAGCACAATCTGAAACTGCTCAGACTCCAGAGTCGCAAAATGAACCACAGATAGAGTCTATTGTTTCGAAAGCAGAACCCGAAGCCGTCCTCAACGTAATAGCTTCAAATGAAACGCAACCATCAACACTTCCAGAGTCAGAAACACAGTTCGACTCCGCTCCAATTTCAGAATCGCTAGCTCAACCACAGGCACAGCCTGACGCTACTGCGGAAAGTGAAGCTGCACCCGTTCCTAATGCAGAAGCCCCATGCGAAAAACAATCAATAACGACTCAAGGATCAGAAGCGCAGTCCGAGGCTGTTCCGGTTACAGAACCGCAAGCTCAACCACAGGCACAGCCTGATGCTGCTCCAGAAACCGAGACTGGACCCGTTGCTAATGCAGAAGTCCCATGCGAAGAACAATCAATAACGACTCAAGGATCAGAAGCGCAGTCCGAGGCTGTTCCGGTTTCAGAACCGCAAGCTCAGCCACATGCACAGCCTGATGCTGCTCTAGAAACCGAGACTGGACCCGTTGCTAATGCAGAAGCCCCATGCGAAGAACAATCAATAACGACTCAAGGATCAGAAGCACAGTCCGAGGCACCTCCGGTTTCAGAACCGCAAGTTGAACAGCAGTCAGACTCTGATGGTGCTCCAAAAGCTGAAGTTGGAGTGGTCACGATTCCTGATGTTCAGGCCGTTCCAGAAGCACAAAAAGAAATTCATTCTCCGCCAGCACCTAAAGCCGACGCAATTCCAGCATCAGAAGTGAATGCTACGCCACAAGCTGCAGAAAACCCTGATGCTGAAGCAAAATCCGAGACATCCGCTTCAGATCCACAACTCGAACCGCATAATGAACCTGCTCCAACTTCGGAAATAAATTCTGAAATTTCGAATCAAGAAGTAGGTGGAGAGCCTCAAATTGAGGCTATTCCAACTGCTACATCAGATCCACAACATGTCGAAGTTACACCATGCTCCGAACCATCTCCTCAGTCCATTCCAGAACCGGATAAGGAAGGGAAAGCCGACGCTGATTCTACTCCAGTTGTTGACGCCGCGATACAGCAAGCAACTCCGGCTGCTGCATGTTAGATTACTCTCATTGTTACTGTACTGTGTAAAGCCGGATAAAGTGATAAATCTCACAGTTTTATACTTACTATAGGAAATAACATAAAAAATCATCCGTCATGTAAACAGTCCACACATTGTTTGAAATTAAGTATCACAGATTACAAGATATAAAAGTGTATGCAGCAGAGGAACTGAAAACCAACTGGTTCCAAACTGAATAATAGTCTACGGGTTTTAATATGGCCATGAGAAGGTTAGCTAAGCGTGTGAGAAACTGGTGAGAGAAAGAATAGGTACAAAAACCTCTCTAAGTAAAAAAAGGAAAAAAGATGGCTGATATATTCCTATATTGATAGGAGATACAATGTGATACAATACTTAAAGAATACCAGTTGTCTCAACTGTGGTTGGATGAATTTAGAAAAATGCACCATATTTTCACATGAAAACAAGGTTTCCACCGTCTAGGCATTGTTGAGATCATTTTACTTATTCTACAATAAGAAAAAAATCTATCTAACAAGTACATGACCACTAGAAAGAAATGAATTATGACTATGATGAAATGAATGGTTAACTGAGACAGAAATGAATGCTGACAGAACGGTTATGGGAAACGAGTCATATTTTTAATGACCTGTAGGGCACAGAGGGTTCAGCTTTGCCTCAAAACGTAGCTTCCTCTCATCCGGTCATAATTCTCGACATAGCACACATCAACTCTTCCATGGAGCGATTGTCATCGAACGTTTCCGAATCCCGTCGCACCATTTGTTCACGGATTTGCGACAATCGACGAGAAAAATCACAAGCCATCTCGAATTCACTGCGAGGTTTACGATGCGTCTAAAAAACCTACAGTACTAGGTAGTTAAGCCGACTATCACAATAAATATTCCCAACGCAAATCACTCCTAGTATGGAGTATATCTAGTCCACATTCATTACCACCTACGTATATAGCTTATTCATCGAAGAAAGGCGTACCACTGGATGCGATTCTCGTTTGTCGAGTAGTCGTCGTTTTACGTTCAGAGTGAGCTCCGAGCTATGACGAACGCCATTAACAAACTGCGCTGCTGCACCGTCGAGTGCCATGTCTTTTAACTTTGACCATACCTGAAAGGTAGTAAATATGTAGTCCTGAGCATTTTTAAAGCCCAAGTTACGTCGAAGTTTAACGATTGGCTAAACAAGTACTACAAACAAACAGTCCATCGATCGTAAAGGTTTTAAGTCACTAGAGTACTAGTAACATTTAAAAAAATACGCATTCTACTAGAATATATATTATATATATGACAGCCCCTGCTCAGCAGTACATGTATGCTGTCCATAAACCTCCAAGCAAAGTTTGTATATGAATATGAAAAACCACAGTATTGAAAGGGATTTGCTGTAAATTAAAGAAGCCTATGTAATCGCCTTTTGTTCAACTTCTATTCTTTTTTCATGGCAGGGTATGATGTGAAGTATAACTACAGTGGTGCTGAGATAATTGCAAAACTCCGGACCGCAGGTATCTGAGGCGGCGATCGAACCTCGTTACTACTCTTTCCGAGAGTTAACGTGCTCACCACCACACCATGTGTGTCCTTCATTACGCCTTTCTTTCATCCGTGTTTTATAGGAGCTATCATCAATCACCCGTCAACAGTATTTGCCGGGAGAACACAAATCAATATTGAACCCAGTCAAGCTGAAGCTGTAGTATAAATCATCAAATGTGGTTGTGAACACGTTAGCCTTCCGAGAGGGTAATAACAAGGTTCGATCCTCGCCGCAGACACTTGCTGTTCCGAGTTTTCGAAATACCTCTGCATTATTGTAAGAAAACCTGTATCCGGAATAGGCCACCTGTTAGAAACTGCTGAAATTCGGCAATTCGATCAAAATCCTAAAATACCGATGGGCACTTGTGATCATGAGATGGGTATGGTCTGGTAAGGCAATGCCAAGACTAAGTACAAGCAAAATGCCGAATCACGAAAGTGTTAACACAATCCTAAAAATGCGGAGCTTCGGTGTATGAAGCCAAGCGAGAAGAAACAGATAGGAACGACAAATTTGGGTCGATTCATCATTGGTGTGCTCCTGCCTATTCAGTCTGTAAAGCAATAATGTCCCACGTGGTCACCGGATAGCCAGGCGAAAGCACGTATCCTATATACATCAAAATGATAGAAACACCCAGTTCTCATGGATAGAAAGCCGCTTTAAGAAATTTTAGTGATATGGCTATGTAATGCCAGTTCCTAGACAAGAACAAACGGATAAATGAAGACGATTTTTGAAATGATTAGTCACAACGTGATGGTTTTAAAACATCGATAGAATGTTCCTCAAACGTTGTTTGTATTAAAATGTTCCTTTTAAAAAATCTTCGAGAAGCTGTTTGGAATCCTCATCTCTGTGAGGTTGCTTGAAAAAATACAAAATCTGAGGCTTGATCCGACGGCAACAAACATTATATGATTGACAGTAGATGAAGATGTCATACCGATTAATTATAAAAAAAATTGGAGGACCAAAAATATCTCTTTGAACAAATGAGGACACAATTTTGAGAGCATAATGTTGCATTGGTAACTCACAACCTCTCACCACGGAATAGTGATTTGTGTTTCCCAGATCCTTCCCGTTAACGAGTAACTGCCGATGGCACCGTTAATATAGAAAACTGGCTGAGAGAAAGACAAAGCAATGGCCTCAGCGGTGCAGTGGGTAAAGCGTGCAACTTGGGAAGCATAATTTCGGGTTCGAATCCCGCCTGGGCTCTGAGTTCTGCAAATATCTCAGCATCATCGTGGTTGTGTTCAACACAATAGCTTGCCATAAAAAACCACAAGCCGTAAATAATAGTGTTATTTAGACTGAATCTCTTTCACTAAATACTTCTATGTTCGAAAACCCCTATCCCTATATAAGGTCCGATCCCTAACATCCGCATTGAAATAAAACGATCCTCCGCCCCATTGAAGCCAGAGTTGGGATCGATTGAAAAAGCAGTAGAGCAGTTTCAACACAGTATTTCCTTCAAGTTACTGAGCTAATGTGTCTTAATACGATATTCCTACGAAGTTTTTGTTCGGCTATTGTTTCGGCGCATTCACACTCTCCAGCACCACAACGATTCGCGCTGATCGTCCGTACTCGGTTGTCGCGGCGATGTGAGTCTTGTGAGCAGCTGCTACTCTTGAAGAGGTTTAATAAAAGTCAGTGTTCAAGATACTCTTTCATGACAGTTCAACAACAAGACAAAATCACATTCCTTTTGAGCTGAAAGCGTCAAACTACAAAAAGTCTTCGGATACACTTATATAAGTTAGAGAGTTTAAACCTCGAATTAGTGAAATTGACATAATCTCTGCGGCCCAACAAGGAAGAAACCACAAGGAGGACCAAAGCCACTTCGGTCTATGTTCTTGTCAACCATTCTCAACAAAACTTCACGAATTCCTCGTAGTTATCTTTCCCGCTCGCGCATATTAACGATTTTAGACGAAACTCTACCAGCTCAACAAACAGTATTCGGACACAAATACCACATTTACCATATTGAAATCTTAGAAGAATTGTTCCAGGAGTAGCATCGTTCGTTGGCTCAAATTGTTGTCCAATAGGTAATGCGTTCGATGTCGTCGAAACGAACGTCATTCTATCAGTGCTTCTCCAACCAGAAATAGAAGAGCTAAATTCAATTGCTATCCCAACTGTACCATGCCTCCCTACTTCCCTACGTATACGACATCAGATCAGGCAGGAAACGCGTGGGTGTCACCATGCCCAAAACAGCTGACGTTAAGTTCAAGACTCTTAAAGCAAAATAATCACACTTATCATCTATCGTCCAACTGATCGTTAAGTGAATGAAGCGGTTGCCAGTGAGGTCACCATCTTTTCTGCTAGTTGCCGAGAAACTCGGTTCTTCCTGCATTCGGAACTCGTTGAGTGCATTTTTCTTCCAGGATACTCCGTAAAAAGCACAAGGAAAAAGCCGGTGGTCTTTCTGAGGTGCATTTAACATTCCATGAAAGTGATTTTTTTTTGGCGTTTGACGTTTGTTCGCCAGTCATCGTTAAGACTCATAGCTTGCACTTTCCACGCGATTTTTGACATCTTCCCGTATATACAGGAAGTTCTCATCATTAATCTTTGACATAGATAAGAACCTCGAATTTCTTCCTTCAACTGAACATCATTCTCTCTGACTGTGTGTTCGATAACGATGAATAATTTTTCATTTTATTTAAGCAGCGTTTCCGCTGGGCACGGTAAGGTAGAAAGCATTGCAGAGTCGAAAGATGGAAATGACGTAGGACGTTTTTGGTTGTCTCCACTATGTCCACGATGTTCCTGAAATCTCTTCAAACGACTTAGTCTAGCGATCCAACGTTAGTTATTTATGAGGCGACTTAGTGCGTCACTGGCGGCTGATGGTGGATTTATCAGGACCCGAAAGATGTTATTCTTGAGAATTCGAAAGATTCTGGAAAAGAATCCCCTGCTTCTGCTATATTGACTGACATGTGTTTTCTGCATGCCAGCAAACATATGCATAAGTGCGTGCGTTTTTCGTAGACGCGGAAATCCTGAAATCAACTGACTTCGAAGTATGTAGAATGTAGTGGTTAGGATTGGTCCCCAACAAGTGAAATTCTTTCCCACTTTGAGAGAGGACGACAAGACACCTGTGAGCATATTCAACCAAATCGCAACAGCTTAACAAGTAGACTGGGAATAAGGATCACCCATCGTGAAGCTGTCTTCGACAATACGCTAAGGCTCCGCTGCAGAACCTGAGTTTGCAATGCAATTTGGAAGCAACTTTATGATATTATGACACATTCGATACGTTAATTAAGAATGAAATTTGCGTCACAAAAACAATTCTTCAGTTTATTTTCTTGAAGACTGGTCCGCGATCACCGTCGACGTCTTCAGTGACGGTCGAATGAATTTTTCCATAAACCTATTTGCAACCACCGCTGAACGTGCACTTGAACCCTTCATGAAATCGTCTTTATGAAAGATAGATGCAAGTAGAAAAATGAAGCAGGCGAAAGAAATGCTAGGAGCTGTACGAGGTGCGACGATTAGCTATGCAAGCATCTAAATGTGTAAATCTCTACTCAAAGTGCACTTCTTCACCATTTTACTATAATAAGGTGGGTGAGTGTCGCGAGGCAGCAAAGCGTTGGTACACACAATGAACCTGTGATGGAATTAAAGGAAACTACTACTATGGAAACAAATAGGGGGCGCGTGGCGCAGTGGTTGAAGGCGCCACCGCTGCGCGCACTTGGAATCGATCCATGCGCCCATGGCCTACCAAGCCTTCCATCCCTCCGGGGTCGGCAAATTGGTACCAGACTTGTCTGCGAGGATAGCAGCGCTGGCTCGATACATCAGCAGGCCACCGCGAGTCATTGTAAAGGCCAGACATGAATTCAATCACCGCCAACGATACTTAATGAAGTCGAATGCATGGCGCATCCCTCAGGGATTGATCAATGCCGAGAGCTTTATCCTTTTATCCTTTAAGGTGTGTGTAGCGCAGTGGTTAGAGGTGTTATGCAATGCACATGAGATCGATCTCGTGCCCCAGGCACAACACACCCTCCGTCCTACCGGGGTCGACAAATTAGCACTAGATTGGTCTGGCAGGAAAGCAGCACTGGCTCGATACATCGGTGGGCCACCGCAAGTCATTGCAAAGGCCAGATATGAATTCGATCATCTCCAAACGATGCTTAATGAAGTCGAATGCATAGCGCATCCCTCAGATAAACGGCGAGAGCTTTATCCATTATCCTTTTATTACTAACAAGTGTTTCGTTCAAAAACGAGGATACGGTTTACTTGGAATTAAACGAGGTTCCCGTACAACTACATAGAACATGATCTATGACACTTATATCACGACATGACTTCTATATAAATAGTACTGTATAGAATGCGGATTTCGACTTTAAATCAACATACCTCAGCTTAGTGAATACAATCATTGCGGTAAAACGGTAAAAACTACTGGAATCAACAGGTCTTTGTCTGGAGGAAAGGCCTGCTTTTTCGCGAAATTGGATTTTCATAAGAAAATGGATTTCTTCCACTCTGCTGCTTCAAGGCTCATCTTCGGAGCGCGCGGGATATTGTCAAGCGAGACGTGAACGTGTTCCGATGTATTACTTATGTTTGCAGCAGTTGCTCTTTCAAAGAAAACTTTTAAATTTCGCTGTCAACTTTTTGGAAAGTTAAAGTACAAACATATTTAAATCTCACAAAATAAATAAAGCGTTGATCAATATCTGAAGGATAAGTCATACATTTGATTTGGTTAAGTGTGATTGAATGAATATTTAACCTATACAATAACTTTCGGTGGTATACTGATTTTAACGTCTGCGCTGCCATCCTTCCAGGGAAGTCTGGCATCGGTTCGCCGAGCTCGGATGGATTGAAAGCTTGGTGAACCCGTAGTGTGAAATAAAAATAGTGACCACGTATACAATGCAAGGCACTTCTAACCACTGTGCTACACGCTGTCTTGAAAGGATATTACCATACGAATTTCACTCTCGACTAATACTATAGATCAAAACCTCATACGTCGAAATACTCTAGTTTTCAGCGAAATTGTCGTTATGTATAGAGAAATCAGCAGAGAGGCTAAAAGAAGCTGAAGAAGAGATTATGCACATTTGGCGTCCTTCCGGTTAATCTCACATCGGCGTCATTTTTGGATTATAAGCCTGCTGTTCTTCAATAAAATAAAGGATAAAGGTCTTGGCGCTGATCAATCCCTGAGGGATGCGCCATGCATTCGACTTCATTAAGTATCGTTGGCGGTGACTGAATGCATATCTGGCCTTTACAATGACTCGCGGTGCCCTGCCGATGTATCGAGCCAGTGCTGCTATCCTCCCACACGTCTGGTACCAATTTGCCGATCCCGGAGGGATGGAAGACTCGATGTGCCGAGGGCGTGGGGATCGATCACCAGTCTATCGTGGGGGCCTCCGAGCACTGCCCCATACGGGTTCTTCAAATCAGTAAAAAACCATCCTGCACTTCGTATCCGAATAAAATTTGTAGGTCATTCCTATGGAAACCACATCACGTTAGCACATTCGCGATAACGTACATTGACTTCAAGGCCTAAAATCCCCAAAATGGATATGCTTTCAGACTTCAAACCAACATAACTCATAGAGGAGCTTAATAGCTGCAATAAAAAAAAAGAGAAAAAACTGAAAAACTTGGCCAAAGAGAGGAATATTTAAATACTTGTAAAGACGACAAGCTCCAATCATTTGGGCTTAAAAATCGACTTTTTCGCTCTTTTTCAAGGTTAGTATTTCGAACAACGACACCGCAGCTTCTGTTTAAAAACTCAAAGATTCCAATGTTCTGCTCAATTCTTGACAATATTTTAAAGCTGGGCATATTTAGAAGTAAAATAAATGTTGGAAAAACCACATTTTAGAAAATTAGGAAAGTTTATTCCACGTAGGTGTTTCCACGCCCATAGAGATTTCTTTCATTGAAAAGTTAACAACAGTTGCTGAGAAATCATCACGGGCCCAAAAGTGTTAAAACAATAAGTTATGCACTGAATATCTTTATTCAACGCCTTGTTCATCTATCCATGATAAAGCTAAAGGATAAAGCTCTCCGCGTTGATCATTCCCTGAGGGATGCGCCATGCATTCGACTTCATTAAGTATCGTTGGAGGTGATTGAATGCATATCTGTCCTTTACAATGACCCTTGATAACCTACCGATGTATCGAGCCAGTGCAATTATCCTCCCAGATAGGCCTGGTACCAATTTGCCGATCCCGGAGGGATGGAAGGCTTGGTGGGCCATGGGCGCAGAAATCGATTCCACGTGCGTGCCGCAGTGGCGCCTCCAACCACTGCGCCACACGCGCCCTATCCATGATATCAAGAAAAATGGAATAAAATTCCTCGTTGGCTTGATCAGTTCCAAGCTGAGTTAATTTCCTTTTTAAATAGGGGCCCAGTCAACAAGCCATCAATTCTCCGATTTTTGTGCATTTTCCATATTCGGAAGAGAACTATTCAAGCTCGAGCTATTCCTTTTTATTTAGAGACTTTCTTTTAATCAGAACACTTAAATCTAAGTAACTAGGAAAGAAATGCTTTAGCAGTAAATTTCCGGTGATTTACCAAAATTCGGTATGTTTTCGTTCATGATCTCATTTCTCAGTAATGAATTCATACCTGCTCTATCCTTTGATCCAGTGCAAACTTGTTTTCTAGGAGTTTGTCACGGTATTTCTAAAAATAAGACACTTTTCCCAATATTTATAGTTCTGTCACATAATCTGACATATACTGATTGTAACCACACATAAACTTAGCATAGGCCCCAAAAATCAAATTTCTGCAACCAAATTTTTAGCGCTTTTGAAAGGTATCCTTAAACTGGTATGTGGACGAGTTGTCACTATTACATAGATGACTTTCCAGGAATAGTCAATCAAGGCAAACCATGTTGAGAGAAAAATCATGTTGTGTTGAGAAAGTTACCTAACTTACAAAGTTGGCAGATGAGCATAAAGTAGTGGAAACACAAAAAAAAACTTAAAAGTTCTATAACTTTGCGAAAATACTTCGAAGGTTCTAACGATCACGAATGGTTCCCATTTCTTTTTCAACTGATAACCATTTTCGCCATACTGAAAACGGTATTTACCTTTCAAGCTGTTATCTATTGTAACTAGCATACCTGTTGGAAGATCGTTGAATTCACCGAGAAGACGACGGCATCCTGGTCACTTGAGGTGAGTTCTAGAGCATGTATGGATCGATCGCGCTCTTCGACGAGCATAAGAAGATCTTTGTAGAGCCGTTCAGCAACGTAGCCTAACAAACGTCGCATGCTAGAAGTAACAATCTTAGGACATTATTATCATATCGCATTAATTATCGAGTAAGTCCAGAGGGTATCAACGGGTTAGATGCTGTTTAGAAGAAAAAAATGGGCGATTATATTTTGTGGCAATTTATGTCTTCTTGTTTTCAGTCCCTTTAGAGAGAAAGTAACAACGGATAGGACGGTTGGTTTCGCGGTGAGAGTAGCCGCGATTCTTGATGGAAACATGCCACTCTTCGTCCGTTTAGGACACCATAGTAGAGCCTCACCAACAGTTTGACATAGACAGTGTCTTCATGTATGTTTATAAAAAGAAACAAATTTTAAAACTAGGACCTTTCTCTCTGCTTGTCCTCTTTCTTCAATATCGGTTTCACTGTAATGTGCCGATTATCAGGTGAAGGACTTCTCATGCGATACTCCTGAGCAACGACATCGATATCGATCTAGAGGAAGGATTTATAATAATACTTTAAGGTGTTCCGAGAATTTTAGTCCAGGGTTGAGGACGAATGTTGAACTTTATGGCGTTCCAAGAGATTTAACACATTCTAGCTTTTAAATACAGGTAAACACGCTCTTTAAGAGGCCAAGACGCCTACAGAGAATCACAAATTCTAAAGGACTTCATTTGAAGGAGGGAACGACAAAACCGGCTCACCGTATCTCCAAATGTCACCGATTTTCTATTAGATGAACTGGGACGAGTATCAATGGCTAGCAAATCTTCCATGGATGACGATTCCAGATCAGTTAACCTAAAGATAGTTTTAAAAATGAGGTGTGTTTTTAGTAGAGTTGACAGATACACTTTTGTCTTGATTTCCAGCAAGTGATGTGTATACTGCAGAACTTGAAAAGGATCAAAAATTGGACTTAGAAGGTCAAAATCACTTCCTAGAAAATTGTATAATAATCAATTAACCCACTGATCCTTGAAGTCTGGTAGTGAGGCATCCATTTCTGGAGTATCTTCAAGAACAACAACTGGGAGAGATGATGAGGAAAGGAAGGACGACGATGTTGACGTCATCTGATCCCGCATTTCCTTCTTAGAGCTAGTCTCGATGTAATCCAGCATTGGCGATGTTACCGTCGATTTGTCTCGCACCGTCCTTTTATAAGTGTTTTCTAGTCCACGCCTATCACTACTGCTAATATCCAGGATTGAAGGATCGAGATCAGCCGTTGAAGTCGACTTATCCTCTAGTAGATCCCTTGTTGCCCGAGAAAACGTTGACGGGCGAAGAAGAGCAGGCTCACCTAAGAGTAAGTAATTCTAAAAAGTTTCATAAAAAGATGAAATACTCTCCATCCATTTTTGGTAACAATCCTTTTCTTAGTAGTTTGAAAAATTAAGGCTGTTATGAGCCATAAGAATGCTAATATGTAACTTTTGTGACATTGTGATAAAATCGCTTTCTTTTAACCTTTGGTAAACAATCTAACACCAAGGTTACCCACCTGGAGATGTTAAGAAAACTTGTCTTATGACACATTAACGTGATAAAAGGATAAAAGGATAAAGCTCTCGGCTTTCAATTACTGATGGATGCGTCATGCATTCGACTTCATTAAGCATCATTTAGAGGTGATTGAATGCATATATGGCCTACTATACTATACTCGCGGTGGCCCAGCAATGTATCAAGCCAGTGCTGCTATCCTCTCAGACAAATCTGGGGATAGAAGGCTTGATGCTTGATGGGTCATGGATACGGATGTCGATTCCATGTACGTATTGCAGGGCTCCTCTGACCAGCACGCCACACGCTTGCTTAATTAATTAATGCGGCAAGTCCCAAAAAAATCAATGAAAACGTTTGTCGAAAAACAATAAAGTCATTTGCATTACAAATATGAGAATATGTTGGTGCACAAATTCATTCAGAATTCACTATTATCCCATGGAACTGTGCAAAACAACCCATGATGGATGAATGGCTGCTAAACTTCCCTAGCTACGAGTAAGGAGATTAGTGGTGTTTTTTTTTTGCAAGAAGGAACTAAGTAGCTAAGCCACAGCACTCAAGCAAAATACTTTATCCGCTTCCGATCTTGACTACTGTACTCAATCCCCATGTACTTAGTCGAAAGCTCTATATTTATCTTGACATTTCTAGTTAAGTAATAACTGATTATACCCCGATTAACTCAACTCCATAAGAAACCGTTTATATCAAATAGATTCGAAACCATGTAATCCAAAACCATTTACTAGCAGAATGGCGATTTCATGCAATATATCTCATTCTTCTTACGGTATTGGCAACTAAAGTACGTCAACTATCAACTTGGGGTAAAAGACGAAAGAATAGAATAAAATATTAGAACTTGCCCTACAGTTTCGTCACATAACACTTTTCTATTACACGTCCATTAGCGTTGAAATCGATAAAAAAAGGGTAACGAAAATGTAGTCAAACATTTCACTAAAGCTTAACAACGAAGTAAACAAAGTGACAGCTAAAGGGGGATACAGCAAACTAATTTGGTGCTAGTGACAGTGAAAGAAAGCAACGATCATTTTTAAAACGTAAAACACATTCAGCGTTCAGAATCACCATTATGAGGAGAATTAACGCATATTTTATGTACACTGCCAAGGTCTTGCCGATATACTAAATCAGCTTTCACTCCTCCCAGACAAGACAATGGTACCAGTTTGTTGCCGCGGGTAGAGGATATTGAATACTTGGTTTGACTGGGAAGGGGTCCAACTCAACGACTACCTGGGTATTATGAGACACTTCTAACCACTGACAACTGAGTTATGTGCCCTACTCTTGTTCTTGACAGTACAGAACCACACATTTAAACCCGTAAAACAAGTGGTTAGGTTTTAAATTACATCCTAATTAACTTTAATGATGCTGAGATATTTGCAAAACTCCGAACCACATGGTGTGATGGTGAACGCGTTACTCTCCGGAAAGGACAATAGCGCATTCATTTTCCACCGCAGACACCTGCAGTCCGGTGTTTTGCAAATATCTCAGCATCATTAAGGCTATATTTCGGAATATATACTCCGCCGTTAAAATGAGCAAGCAACAAATAATAAGTTAAAATTGTGATCATACCTTAAGTAGTTTTTGGAATGCACCCTTACCCTTATTCTTTCTTACTGGCTTTCTACCTAACATGACCACGTAAACGATTGCTTCCTTTAATAAAGCTATTTAAACCGTGAAGAGGCTTTTCCAGAAATTCAGCCAATAGAAAACCTGTGTCAAAATTAATCAACAATTCTACAAAAAGTGTTCGTAAGATGCTTAACTTCTCTCCGACCCGTAAGAATAAGGAATTTCTGTGATGAACACATGCGGATACCCTTGCAAAGCAATAATATAAAGCTTTCTATTTCAGTATTTGGAAGTGAATAAATTATTAAAATTAGCTACTTGAAAACTATACAATAATTGTTGTAAGATTTAAAGTTAAATTTTAATTCTTTTGATTTACTGCCTATTACAATTTTTCATGGCAAGGTGTTACGGGTGATATGACCACAACGATTCTGAGATGTTTACAAAACTTCGGACCGCAGATCTCTGCGGCGGGGAACGAACGCGCTATTTCCCGGGGGCTACGCATTCACAACCACACCATGCGACTCCTTTTGCTTTAAAATTAAAATTCAACTCCTCACCAAAACCCCTTTGCTTAAATGAACCGAGGTAAAATCGATAACTAAGTACGATATCACGTCTTAATTTTTTATAGTAATAAAAAAACTGCCCGCTTCCTCAAAATGTCAATGGCACATGTCTGCCTGAATTTATATAATTCTGTAGCAAGGAAGTGGCCTATGAAAAACTCTAAACCACGCATTCCCGTCTTCTTTTTGATAGATTAATTTTCTCACCAATGAACACCATGAAAAACACGCTATTTTGCAGACCATTCTTTTTACTTATTCAACTATTTGGGTAGTACTATCTCATATCTTCAAGAAGAACCAAGACGGTTCGCGCTTCGCTAAGATCCTTCACTCAGGTCGCAAAAAAAATGTGACAAGGAGTCATCATGTCACCATTGGGTACTCGGTGCCTCTTGAGAATTTGAGTGATCTTCGCCATCTACCTTTTGACCATGTTTTCTATTTATTTTAACATATGTGAAGGTGGAAGTGTCGAAGTCCTTCAAAGCTCGAGCGAACATTATTGAGGGGTGAATCCAGTTGTTACGCAATGGAGCATGACAGATAGGAAAGGCATGCCCGACGGTGGTTACCTAGCAGCGCTTTCAAATTAATTATAATAATTTTCAGAAAGTTTTGCAAAACATGAGTGCTGGTAGCGTGGAGGTCTAGGGAGTCCTGTAACACATGTAAGCTATGGTTCGAGTGCACCCTGCAGACTCACCAAGTCTAACATCCATCAGGGATCGACAAATTGCAAGCAGACTCGCCTAGGTAAATATAACATATTCATTAGCATGTGCCTGAAAGCCGTTGCGCACAGAAGGGTCTACATGTATTTTACCAATTATTCTTCATAATCGCTTATATGAACGCATGTGGCGTAGTGGTCGAATGCGCTCAGCAGTACATATGGGATCGATTCCCGCGCCTCTAGCCCACCAAGCCCTTCCGTTCGGAATCGAATAATAGGGCCAAATTTGTCTAAGAGGATAGCATAACTGGCTCGATACATCATTAGCCCCGGCGAATCCTTGTAAAGGCCAGATATGCATTCAATCACTTCCAACGATGCTTAGTCGAATGAAGTCGAATGCACGACGCATCCATCAAGCATTCATCGACGCCGAAAGGGTTTATTTTCTTCTTATTCACTAACAAACACGAAAAATCGCCTTTTTTCGTAATCACCTCCAACATTCTCAATAACGACTTCTCCATGATCCGAATCACTTCCGGAGGTTTCGGAAAGGAGGAAAAAGTGTCCATTTCCAATGAGCTCATCAGAATTGCTACTAGTGTCGCTCATGCAATGTGTTGAAGTCTTATCATGCGACATCTGAAAGAAAACATAGAAACGTCTCATAAAGCTAAATGCTATTTCTGTGGAGAAAGGGATAAAAAGTTTTTCGTTGTACACTATTAACGACTATGGTCGGTCACATCTTTATAAACCGATTTAGATGAAACTAACTAAATGAATATTGACTGTCTGAAAATAGCTTGTGGCATACCTAAAAAATCAATACTTAAGATAAAATTGCTGCACTGTTCCCAAAATTTTCTAATAACTGTTCTGGTAAACACGACTGCTTATTGGGTAAAAAAAAGTGCTCTACGAATCTTCACGATAGCAGAAAAACATTGACTTTAAAGGACTTTTGTAAAACTTAGGTAGCTGGTGATTTTGCTTTGGCTAAAGGAGTCGAAAGAGTTCCAAAATTTTCCGCAGCGCTCACCGGTTTTTCAAGTGTAACTCGCTTGCTCGTAATTACCTGCGTTGCAAGCAGAAGACTATGCTCATGGCTTTTAGGCCTTTCCCTTATTTGTACCTCATTTTCCACATCCACATACGTTGATAATTAAGAATTGTCATTTTAACAACACTACATAAAATGAAAATCGCGGAAACGCTCCAGCCCGGCTATTTCAGGACTCCAATAACCTCATGCAATTAAGCAGAACTCTTGGTCTCGCTCGTTCAACTATCACATCAGCAAATTAAACAGCTTTAACCAAATCCCCTACATTAATCAATATAATAAAGTGGATAATCACTATTCACTGATAATCTGATAAAGGACTAACTCAAGAAATGCTCAAAAATTTCCGTATCCACACCAGCAACGGACTAAAAATTTATCAAGTAGTCTAAAAACACGAAAAACTGACGCATACCGCTATGTTTCCGCTAGGTTCTGACGTCAACGGATCTTGTTGAACTGCCAACATGCACTTTCTACGCTGAACAAACAGATCTGCACCGGCGTCGGAGTGATGAGAGCGCTCTGTTGGCGGCTCGCTCGAGTGTGAGAGTAGGGAGAGCGAAGGAGTTGCTGAGGGTCTACGAGTACTTGTGTAGTACATGACGACTCTGTCGATGGTCGATGGATGACCATGGTGGCGATTCCGATAGCTGTCCTTCCGTTCAGATTGGCTGCTTCCAGTTGCGCCATCAGTTGTATCGTTCTTCTTGTAGTAGTACCGCCAGAAACGATCAAACGCATTCATGTCGACCTTAAAGTCATCATTACCATCAGATAATCCTAGAATTCAAACAAAATATGTACTGTTAGAAGAAGTTGAGACCTTGATATTTACTACTAAGTAATCCTCAGAACAATTTTCTGCTCATTTGCATGGACACCGTCATTACCTCTCCTTTGCATGCATAGGACCTTGTAAAAACTGCAAACTATGGCCATAAGGTTCTTTTTTCCAGATGCAAAAAACTGTGCTACATAGAACGTGCTAGAATTTTTATTACATTCGACGTTCAAGCTGCCGATCAATATGTAGCAAGCAATTATTTATCAATAAACAACTGGACTTCTAGTACTAGTTAACTATACCACCTCTCTTTTCGCATCCTCTCGAGCTCGATGAAGGTTGCAGTTGAACCTTAATTTAACGATGCTCGTTTTGTCCAGGTCAGAACTGACTAACGAATTCGACTCGCTCTTTTCCGATGTTGTTGAGGACTTCATTCGACTCAATTCGATTTTCGGTATCTGTAAAATTTCATTTAGGCGCCAATATGCAACAGAAAAGAACGATTAGAATGAATTCTCCAAAGAATGGTTAAAATTGTCAATGATCAGTAGGTTGTTGTATGCTTGATAGGTCTATACCATCTTGAGCACATTCTTTAATAAGAGATAAAGCTGGCGTAGTTTTCTTGTTCAGCAATCGCCAAATTGTTATACAGCATACATTTACTTCCATAGAAAAACACAATATAATACAACACAAGAGTAGCTGACGTTTCGGCAGTATCGCCTTCTCTTCAGAGCCGCTTTTTTTACATGACTTCCAATGAGGAAGGTTAGAACAGCTGATTATAGTCGCATATGGTTGATGATTCATGATGGTTCAACCATATGCGACTATAATCAGCTGTTCTAACCTTCCCCATTGAAAGTCATGTTAAAAAAAGCGGACGATCGGACGACCGAAAACAACTCAAGAAGTTTATTACTCCAATATTGTTAACGTTATTGTAATAAGAAATATTCCTCTACTCCAATACTGTTATTGTAATAAGAAATACCTTCATAGCTCGAAATCAATCGCAAGTAGAGAAAAAATAGTCAAAGGAGACAGAATAGAGAAAGAAAAGTATAATTCAGATAAAGTTCGACTTCTCATTAATGAATATGTAACGACAAGAGATTAACATCTGTGTGAAGCATTTATCGAAGTAAACGAAAAATATCGTGTTCTACAAACCGAAAGACTGTACTCATTCATTTTCGCCAACGCACTCAAAAACACTACATCCAGCCACATGGTGAGATAGTGTTTCTGCCTTGATAACGACAGTGAAGATACAAACCTCCTCTCCAGACTGCAAATATTAGGACGGGTAGAATCCAGTCGGAGGAAAGTAACAAAAGCGAAACCATCTATGCATTGAAAATTCAGTAAAATTCAAATTCAGTCGCCTTGATAAGCTAACACGACGTCGATAAAAAAAAAGCTTTATTCGCATTGGGTTTCGTAGTTTTTGCCTCCATGTTTGTCCAAATGGATTGTCTTCAGTTTTCCTTGTATCAATATGTGTCTTCGTAATCTCATTGAATCGAATAAAGGAGAACACTGCTCGTATGAAATGAGCCCGAAAAAAGACTTTACTATCAAGCTCGCGTTAGCTCACCAACGAAAAAATACATCACACGAAGCAGTTAGAGAAAACCTTAAAGAAAAGGTCGGATTAGAAATTTTTACAATCATAACATTTTTACTTTCTGCAGAGTACCATTTTTAACGACAGCATGTAATGTCAAACAAAACTTGCGAAGCCGAGTTGGGCTCCCTAGATCAGTCCTGTTGATGGCTGAATGTGATGGCGCCGATCGATAGAACTAGCTGAGAAAGAAACGAAACGAAGGACCTGCATGGTGTGGCAGTGAACGCGTTACTTCCCGGAAAGGATAATAGCGCGTTCGTTCCCCACCGGAGACACCTGCGCTACAGAGTTTTGCAAATATCTCAGCATAATCTTTGTCGTATTTCACATGATACCCTCCCGTTATGGGCGCGTGTGGCGCAGTGGTTGTAGGCGACGTCACTGCGACGCGCACGTGGAATGCGCCCATGGCCCACCAAGCCTTCCATACCTCCAGGGTCGGCAAATTGGTACCAGATTTGTCTGGGAGGATAGCAGCACTGGCTCGATACATCGGCCGGCCACCGCGAGTCATTGTAAAGCCCAGATATGCATTCAATCACCTCCAAAGATGCTTAATGAAGTCGAATGCATGGCTCATCCCTCAGGGATTGATCAACGCTGAGAGCTTTATCCTTTATCCTTACCCTCAAGTTAAAAATTATCACCTGTATCACCTGCAGCCCCGTTGATAGTCGAGCGACTCGAGAGGGCGCCAGTAAATCCTCCATTTTTCCCTGTTGCGTAAAAGAGTAGCACAGTGGGTCCTGCTCGCTTTAGGGACTCGTCGAGCATCACGTCTTTCTTCTAGGCTCTTCGTGAAAAACTCTGACCATTGGGTCGGTGGTCTTCCTGCGGTACGTTTGACATCCCGATGAATCCAGTCACTAACAGCTCTTGTCCATTAACATTCATACGCATTACGTGTCCGGCCCACCTTGTCTTCGACTGTTTGGCGTATTGAACAGCATCTTTGATGATTTTTGATCGCTGAGGCTCGTCGGAGTTCGGATCCCATTCCTTACTTGTTTGAAACGGGATACTCCCAGCATCGTCCTTTCGACTACGCGTTCGATAACGCTGAGTGACCTTTCATCCTGCATACGTAGCGACCAGGTTTCCGACGCATACGTTAGGGCAGGAAGAACCGCTGAGTCGAAAAATTGGGCACGGAGTCGGGTGTTCTTTCTCCTCTTCACTACATCCTCGATGCTCTTGAAAGCTCCCCAAGCCGCTCGTTTCCTTCTGCTCAGGTGCGGAGCTAAGTCGTTCATTATATTGATTTCCCGATCTGGATAGACATAACTGCAGTATTGGGAGATATTCATTCCGTAGAGCAAGAATGGGGCAAACGAAACCAATCCATTCTTCATGAAAATCATTCTTGTGAGATTTAGTCGAACATCAATCCTTCCACAGGTTTTATCAAAGTCGGCAAGTATACGTTCCGCTTGGCTAATGTCTGGAGTTATAAAGAGAATGTCATTAGCAAGGCGAAGATGATGTAACTGCCGACCATCGATTTTCACTCCCATATTATCCCATTCCAATGTTCGCATGACGTTCTGGAGGGTGGCTGTAAATAATTTTGGCAACGTTGTACCGCCTTGCCTGACTCCTCTTTTGACGTCAACGTTAATAATGTTGTAGAATGGTGAAATTTTGGCTGCGAAATTTTTGTAGAGCTCACGAAGAATCTTTATGTACTGAGTAGGGACTCGTCGACAACTAAGGCCCTCCATGACTGCTTCTATCCCAATTGAATCAAAGGCGTTTTGCAGATCGATGAAATTGAGACAGAGCGGTTTTTTTGTACTCTAGCGATACTTCTCATTGTGTGGATGTGGTCATCATACTAAATCCTTCTCGAAACCCTTCTTGGTCACATGGCTGTCCTTCGTCCACTCTTCTGTCAATCCTGTTTAGGATGCCTCGAGTTAAAGCTTGCTTACGACAGACAACAAGTAGACTGGGCGATAGTTGCTTGTATCGTGTAGGTCGCCCTTCTTGAACAACAACACGGTTTTGCTGGTCTTCCACTGAGTAGAGAAATTGCATTCAGAGAGGTAACGTGACAACAGCCGAGCCAGTGTGCTTACGAGGACTGGCGGAAGGTTCTTCAGATGTTCTGATCTTATCCTGTCCGTACCTGGTGCTGTTCGGTTTTTCACCGACGAAATGGCATATCGGATATCAGAAGGGAGAACCGGTGGAACAACACATCAATCCTCTTTTATTCCATAAAGCGGGAGGTGGACGTGGCTATCGAAAAAATGTGAGTAGTATTCGTGGATTATTTTCTCCATTGCCTTTCTGGAAGCTGTTACTGTTCCGTCTGAGCGTCGGAGTCATGGTCTTGTAACTGGCGAAGCTTCGGCAGGCTTTGTGAATGCTTTTCACAGCATCTGCAGCATCGACCATTACTGCTGCTCTTCTCTCTTTAAGATCTTCTTTCAACGCCTGCCTGCACTGTCTTGCAAGTTCGGATGTTACTTCACGACAGCCTGCAGCTCGTGCGATTCCACGCTGGCGTATCAACTCGAATATTTCTGGAGAAAAACGTCTCTTGCTGGCTTTCGAACTTTCAGCATTCACACCATTAACGTGAAGATGTTGAATGAGCCGATCGTATTCTTAATCGATGTTATCGACATCGACATCTTTCCAACAGCCGAGCTGAATGATTCCCAGTTTGTGGTGGTTCTGAGACTTCGGTTTTTGAATTTAGCGGCTTTTCTCCTTTCCGCGAGAAATAGAATCTTGCACGAAGGAGACGGTGGTCTGATCCCGTAAAGAATTTTGGGACAACAGCGACATCGGTTAAGCAAAACCTTCAGTTTACTGTGTTGTGATCTATTTCATTATGGTACTCTGCACTGGGAGACTCCCACGTCCAGGGTGCATTATGGGGTTTCTAAAGTTGCGAGTTACCACGGATAGTCTTGGTTGTTATCATAAACTCAGAGAGCCCCTTACCCTGTTCGCTCCATGCTAATCCGTGGGTCCCAATGTGACGTTCCTCAGACGTTTTTCTTGGTCCAAAGAATTTATAGTCTTCTCTGTAGAACTTCTGCATGTCCATATAGAATGCTTCGACTTTTTCTTCGTCATAGTTTGAGGTCGGCCAGTAAACAACGAAGATTGTTAAAGTCGGAAATGATCCACGCCTTTAAATCGTAAACGTCCGATTCATTTTCTAAGCATTTCTAATTAATCGATATTCATTAACACACTCGTGTTGAAGCGAACGCCTACTCTGCCGACTCCTTTACTGTCTCATGTTTCGAGTAACAGTTCTTCTCCAGTGTCATAGAAGGCGTTGAATGAGTGGCGCCGTCTCGTCTCAGCCAGGCCGATGACGTCGTACCTTATCATTCTTGCTTGCATATGCAAGTCTTCTACTGAGGGCTCGGATGCAAGTGTACGTGCATTGTAGGTACAGATCGTCACCATAGTTCTTTTTCCAGGCAGCTTCCATTGGCCTTGATATTTTAGCAGCCTCCCCGTACTCGTCCTACCCAACGCTGCGAAACTGGGGGCTCTTTCGGGGTAAGGGAAATGAGGCACGTTTTTTTTTTTACTGTGTTCAGCATTTTGATACCCACGTATATCTTGCTGGGCTCTGAACGTGGTGCTGGGTATATTCACGAGCAGCTTGCCAGGCTCTCCCAGAGTGGACATGGAGCTTAATTGTTGGAGGTGACTCCTAATCGCCTCCCATATACTTCCCTGACACATGACTACAGGATTTGGCCGAATTGACTCGTAGAATACAATCCGCATAAAGCGAGAACGCACCCACACACGCATGCATGAATACGCCTAGCAAATACAGAGAGTATGTGCCAAATCGGCGCAGCAGAAACAGGGAGTCCATCCCCTGGATCCACCTGCGTCTCAGGGAAGCAAAGGTCGCTTTTGGTCCACGATTAACCCCCTATCCGCCACCTGGAGACGCGCCACGTACCTTCGCGACTAACCTGCTCGAGATCCCTCATGTGAGGGAGATCCGTGGTTAAAAATTCTAATAGAAACATTAAGATTGTGATTTGAACTTCAGCCTCAGTTTAATTGTGTTCACTGCCAATTTGGGTTCTCTAGATCAGTCCCGCTGACGGGTGATTGCTGATCGAGCCGATCGATTGGTCTAGCTGAGAGTCAAGCGGAACGAAGGACCCGCACCCCCACAATAGCGCGTTCGTTCCCCGCAGATCTGCGGTTCGGAGTTTTGCAAACTTCACGGCATAATTTTAGTTAAAAATTTTTAATTCAAACCGACTTCTATCCGGAAAAAACAGGTTTTTATCATCGTATAACCACTTTTATCAACAACCACCAAGCACCCTGTGTAAAAGAACAACGCTGAATCAGTTTGCCTCATGCGAGAGATTCTCCACTGAGGAAGATCCGATTCGACACGAAGAAGAATACGCTACATCGAGAAGACCAACAACTGTGGACCATCGACTTAGTTCATCGGCTCAGACGAAGGCGAAAATGTTAAAACGTTGGCCGAGTAAAACCAATTTATCAATCGCGTTTAAGCTTAACAATTAAAACAAATGTAAATCTTTATTTATTCATTTACACAAATAACTTTATAGCCCGCTGTTTCGGCTCCATTACAATTTGCACTTGACTGAGAAATTCTTCGGGAGGAAGTTTCCTCTCTCTTCTTTCTTTCTTCCTTTTCCTTTTCACTGAGAAACAGCGCTATGGCTTTTCAACGTCTTGACCACATACAAGCTAATTGCTGCTAGAATGAACGTAGCTATTAGCTGGTTCTCACTGGCAAATTTCGAGTGGTACTGGAGTAGATATAAGAACTATGAGTTGCTAAGTACTCCGCCTCTAATCAAAAAACGCCGAAATTTTTTTAAAGAACTTATTAGAAGAGGTGGTATCAGAACTAATCTTAGTGGTGACATAAAAGCTGTAGCAGTTAGATTAAATAAAGGAATACAAGGCTATATGTTGTAAAAATAGTCGACATGGCTGCATGTAAATGAGAGAAAATTGGTCTCTTTCTGGAAAATTGATCACTGTCAAGCGTTTCTCAGAACTGCAATTTCCAGTTCCAAATATTGAAAATTATTTTTTCTCTCTGGTCTCTCCTAGACGCCTGTGGTGCAGTGCTCGGATGCGTCCTGCAACACACACGTGAAATCGATCCCCGCGCCCATGGCCCACCAAGCCTTCCATCCCTCCGGGGTCGGCAAATTGGTACCAGACTTGTCTGGGAGGTTAGCAGCACTGGTTCGATACATCGGTAGGCCCCCACGAGTCATTGCAAAGGCGAGAGATGAATTCAATCACCTCCAAACGATGCTTAGTGATCGAATGCATGGCGCATCTCTAGTAATCAACGCCGAGAGCTTTATCTTTTTCACTCGTTTTGTTTTTTCTCAATTACCTTGGCAATGTAACTTCTACTAACTGAAACTGCTCTAGCGTTTACTTCACCTTCGTGGCTGAAGCAGCTGCCGTCGAGCTGCGGTCAACAGAAAATTCATCTCAAACCAAAGTCTGGCCGACGTTTCCTTCCCGAAGTCTAGATAGTTCCAATTGAATTTGTACCACGACAACACCGCCGAAACCCTATGAACTCTCTTTGTTTTCTTCAAAGTCGATGTGAAACTACTAATAAACACAAATCGTTAACTGGCAGAATGTTATCTGATCTGGAGCTAACAGCGCTTCGTAGAACACTTCGAAATTTGCAAGTGTTATTTTCAATGTACACAAATCATCAACAGAAAATGAATATGAATATTGGAATTATTCTACCTTACCACTGGAGCACAACCAGTATAATTTTTATGATATGAAATAAAAGGATGGAAAGAACCTTGACATTCGGAAGCAGATCTTCATTTTTGTGAGCCCGAACGGCTGGTGACAATTCCTCATCGACACCAGTGGTCGACGTAGTGGTGTTGCAAGGTGGACTGGTGCTTACACTCTTTTCTGGGACTTCAACCACCTTCGCCTAAAATGTCAAGTAGTGGCTTTAAAAAACAAATGAGAATTCTTTTGCTGAAACTACGATCTTCTTAACGTGACAGACAGTTAGCCTACAGCTTATATGTTCTGTTAAGATAGAAGATAAGATGTCAAAGGTGCATAATAAGGTGGATAAAAGTGACGGCATTACCGGATTGACCAATACCTTTTCTAAAGACGTAATAATCCCCACGCAAATGCTTGCGGAGGTGCATGTATGTGTTATTTTTATATCCTCCATCATGGTTCCCAATTAACTTCAATAGCCTATAAGTCGCCGAGATTTAGTACAGAGTGTAGCACCTATTAGTAATTGCTCCTCTCAGGGCTACTTAACATTTACTCAATAGAATATTTAGTTCAGTAGCAGAGCTTAAAAAATTCCCCCTGTGAAACCTGTTGACAAAAACAGTAAATGTAAATGCCTCATATAAAATGTATTCCTGTTCATATCTCCCCGAAAAGCATAGCGTTTAGGAACTCCGTGTAATAACGCATGATGGTCATTAACTCTTTGGTGTCATCAAAACAGTAGCAAAGATGTCTGGGAAAAAAATCGCTGAGCTCCACAAGCGCTAGTCTCCGATTACCTGACAGGAAGACCTGGAAGGTATAGAGTGGTGCTAGCAAAGAATCACAAGCAGAGTCTATTCGACCAACATTCTAAGATATTTAAGATGAAGACAACTTTCAGGTGAAAATGGAATCAGCACAAAAATCCTTTACCGATGATTGATCCGAGACAACGAAACCGATGAAATAAGAGCTTAACTGTACACATGTGGAGCCTGAGATGCGCAAGTGAACAAATTGAGGCTTCGCATAAGTAACTTAGACTAAGGATTTACACATGATAACGGTGACAAGCAAAAATATTGAGGATAGAACAGAGGACATTGTATAGCAATAAAAAAGGATAAAGCTCTCGGCGTTGATCAATCCCTGAGGGATGCGCCATGCAATCGAATTCATTGACTATCGTTGGGTGTGACTGAATGCGTATCTCGCCTTTCCAATGTCTCGCGGTGGCCTGCCGATGTATCGAGTCAGTGCTGGTATCCTCCCAAACCAGACAAGTCTGGTCCCAATCTGCCGACCTCGGAGGGATGGAAGGTTTGGTGGACCATGGGCACGGGGATCGATTCCACGTGAGTGTGTCAGTGACGCCTTCAAGCACTGCGTCACACGCGCCCTGTGTAAAAATGCAAGGTCAAATCCGCTTCCGTTTAAAAATAACTTATTTTTGTTGGAAAAGTGTTATTTTCTTGAAGTCCTGACGTAGCGAAGGAGAACCATCCCACCATAAACAGTAGGTGAGAGTTCGATTAGGAATGAGATCTTACAGGAATGAGGTTTGTCCCAGAATGACAGCAATTATAAACATTGGTTTACTGCTACCTAGGGGTATAGATGCAAATCTCAAGCATTTTCTCAAACAAAGTGAGCTGTTGAGGATTAATCTCCATACTACCATGTCAAGATAAGGAAGGAAATTATTACGGCAAAGGAAAGTGAAAAACGCGTGTGTGAAAAAAGCATGACACTTATTACTGAACACCTCCAGAGAACGGGCGTGCAGCGCAGTTGCTAGAGGGGTCCTGCAATATACGTGGGCCCGATCACGCATCCAAGGCCCATCAGGCCCTCTATCCCTCGGAAGTCGGCAAATTCACCAGACCCATCTGGGAGGATAGCAGCACTAACCCGATCGGTGGACAACAGTAAGTTATTCAATAGGCCAGATATGCATTCAACCATCTTTAACAGTGCTTGATGAAGTTGAATGCATGACACATACGTGAGGAATTGATCAACGACGGGACGTTTGTCCTTTTTTTACCTCTAGAGTTTCCAAGCATTCTCCAGATGGCACCGCAAAGATGGCCTCGCCTTCGTCGTGGTCGCTTGGATAACCCGGTGATGTCGATTCCACCCATACTTCTGTGCGTGACAAACGACGTTCCTCTTCAAACGGATCCATGAAGTGATTCAAACTGCAATGATGTACAGTTTTTTTTAACGGATACGACAAATTTATTGTTTCTATGTGAAGTGAAATGCCTGACGAAATCCAGAAGCTGCGAGCAAAACTATAAAAAGAGCCCGTGATTTTTTAAATGGTTCTGGTTTCATAGTTTTTAAAAGGTCTTTAGAATTAGTATTAGAGTGAATACGTACTGTAGTATATGTAGTATACGTGTAATATTAGGGTACTCAGTACGAAAAGCGATTTTCAAAGGTAATTCGTTTTTCAATCGAGGTGAAAGAACGATAAACACTAATTCTCCACCATAAAAAAAGGATTTTAATTAATAAAAAAAACACGTTAACTGTTTAATTAACACAATCGTTAAATCATGAATCATACATGAATCACACATTGCAAACATAATGGCCAATTTCAAGTTAACTCAACCTGTTCCTACTGATAGCGAGTTTCATAAACCAGTAAAATATACGGATCTATTAGAAGGAAACAAGTTCTGTTACCCTGCTAAGATTAAATTCTGATTTTCAGAATCCCAAAAATCTTTTCTTCGGAATTTTCATCGAGGGTCGTATTTCGAACATCGAAGTGGTGGTTGAAAATTCAAGATTTTGACTCAGAGGTCATAATAATCATCCTGAATGTGTCGCTGACGTTCCTCGCTAGTATTTTCAAGCTTTTGAAGATTTTAATTTTGATCAAATTTAAAGCTGATAAAGCATTTTTTGATAAAAAAAAATCATATAGACAGCGCCAAACCTCTTCTATAAACAAGTGAATCCCTCAACTATTCGACCACTCCGCTGATCGAGGTGTTATCAGCGCTTGTCGAAAAGCGAAAAGATAACCAATATATTGAGCAACCAAATATTATTTTTCACCCGAATTCAACTATATTAGTACACAACAAACCCGGTTATTTCTTTTTCTTGTCTGCATAGATACCAAGAACATTTCCAAACATTTTTGTGACACGAGAAAACTACTGAGCTAAACAAAACTTACTGGTTCCCTTGCGCGAATTTCTCCATATCGGCTAGATAACTAACATTTCTGAAGTAACCGTTCGGTTGATTATCAGGCAAGTGGACAAGCTCCAAGTGTAACCTAAAGTGTGCAAAATCTTTAAAAACTCTCACGACCGATTTTGTATTAACCTCAGCATTAATCAATAATTTACTGCTTTATTTATGAAGAGACATGAATTTGTTATTACACGATTTATTTATTAACGATAGCTGACGTTTCAGCAGATTTCACCTTTTTCAGTGGATGTAAACGTCAAGTTGACACGACCAAGCACTTCCATAGCCTTAACAGAAAAACCCTACACCTAAAACCACCACCATGAACAACAACATCCTGTATTCGATGCTCTACTGAAGAAGGTCCAAGGTCGATACGACGACGAAAACACCATATCGAGAGCACGAAGGACTTTGCGAATCGACTCCGATCATCAACCCTGAGGAAGACGAAGACGTCAAAACAGCCGAATAAAGTTTATTTATTTACTTCGTGTTACCTTATCACTGAAGGAATACCTATACCTACATTTTAACCGCACTGGAAGCATTTTCCTCAGACAATCGCTGTCATGTAAACTTTTTGCGGTTCGTCTCCATCGATAGGAGGGAATTTTGTAAAAAAAGAGTTAGTGTTCAAAGAAGTTGAAATCTCTTCAGAAAAAAGTTCAAAGTTCGTATAACCTAATGATATGATAATAAGGCAGAGAATGTGGAAGAGCAGTACTGCACATGACAGCTGAGAGTTCGAAAGTCACCAACAGACGTCTGTCTCAAGAAACCCTCGAGCTAATACGCCAGCGTGGAATCGCACGAGCAGCAGGCAGTCGCGAACTAACATCCGAACTTACAAAACAATGCAGACAGGCGATGAAAGAAGATCTTAAAAAGACCAGACCAACAGTAATGGTCGAAGCCGCAGGGGCTGGGAAAAGCATTCGCAATGCCAACCGAAGCTTGACCAATTACAAGACCAAGATGATTGCACTCTGACGACCAAACTGAACAATAACAGCGTCCAGAAAGGCAATGGAGAAAATCATTCACGAATACTACTCAGACCTCTTCGATAGTCACGTCCACCAACCGTCATATGAAATAAAAGAGGATGGATATGCTGTTCCACCGGTTCTCCCTTCAGAAATCCGATATGCCATTTCGTCGGTGACGAGAGTACAAAAGACCGCTCTGTCTCACTTTCATCGACTTAGAGAAGGCCTTTGACTCAACTGAGATAGAAGCAGTCATGGTAGCCCTTGGTAATCAAGGAGTTCCTACTCAGTACATGAAGATTCTTCGTGAGCTGTACAACAATTTCAGAACCAAAATTTCTCCATTCTACAACGATATTAACGTTGACGTCAAAAGAGGAGTTAGGCAAGGCGGTAATCTCACCAAAATCATTTACAGCCACCCTCCAGAACGTCACGCGAGCATTGGAATGGGATAATATGGGAGTGAAAATCGAGTGAAAGTCGAGGGTCGGCAGTTATACCATCTTCGCTTTGCTGATGACATCGTCCTTATAACACCAGACATTAGCCAAGCGGAACGTATGCTTGCGGACTTTGATAAAGCGTGTGGAAAGATTGGTCTTCGACTAAATCTCACGAAAACGATGTTCATGAAAAACGGATTGGTTTCGTTTGCCCCATTCACGCTCAACGAAACGAATATCTCCAAATGCTCCAGTTATGTCCATCTATGTTGGAAAATCAAAATGATGAACGACTTACCTCCAGAGCTGAGCAGAAGGAAACGAGCGGCTTGGGGAGCTTTCAAGAGCATCGAGGAGAAGTGAAGAGAACAAAGAACACCCGACTCCGTGCCCACCTTTTCGACTCAACGGTTCTTCCTGCCTTTACCTATGCGTCAGAAACGTGGTCGCTGCGTAAACACAATGAAACCATCAGCGAGATCACTCAGCGTCATCGAACGCGCAGTTGTAAGGACGATGCTAGGAGTATCCAGTTTCACACAAGTAAGGGATGGGATCCGTAGCTCCGACTTACGTCAACGATCAAAATTCAATGATGCCGTTCTATACACAAAACAATCGAAGATAAGGTGGGCCGGACACGTAATGCGTAAGAATGACAAAACCAAGAGTCGTTAATGGCTCTATCCCTGGAGATGTCTGACGTACTGCAGAAAGACCACCGGCGCGATGGTCTGAGTTCCTCACAAAGAGCCTAGAAGAAAGACGTGATGCTCGACGAGTCCCTAAAGCGAGCAGAACCCACTGGGCTACTCTTGTACGCAACAGGGAAAAATGGAGGATTTACTAGCGTCCGCTCGAGTCACTCGACAATCAAAGGGACTACAGGTGATACAGGTGACAGGTGGATGCAGCATTTAACAATTCAGAATATCTAGTGCGCCTTGTCCACTTACACTCGCCACTAGAATCTTGATGTCTTCTAATGCATTTTTCGTACGACAGGGACGGATAACACGGTGGTAATGATATCTGTCATCAAAAGCATGGTGATGGTTCGACTCCGCTCCGGGCCAACCAAGCCTCTAATTCCTCCGGAGTCTGGAAACTGATACCGGACTTGTTTGGAAAAAAATCACTCTTTGCAATCCAACTGGGAACGCTGCAGCCCGACTCTCTCAGGACTCCAGAGAGAATTGCTCGACCTATAATATTCTATGACATTGAAGATGAAACGATAATCGTCAAACGGCAGCCGAAGCCACACGTAAAGTAGGAAGATCTTCGTGGACAGTGGATGCGAGGAAATGAATCGAATGTGAGAAGTGCTAGGATCCACACAGTGGACGAGAAGACGGGTCACATAAAATAAAATAAAAATAAAGAATAAGAATAAAAATAAAAGGAAAAGAATAAATAAAGAAAATAAAGTTTTTAGTACGACATGACATAACCGACATTTAATCTACCAGATGTAGCTGTTGTTCTTTATTGGAAAACGAACGGCATGATAACTGAAACTAATAACTTACCGATCTATAACTGTAGAAGGAATTTTTTTCGGAATAACTGAGCAGTCTTCGAGGTTAAGAGCCGGTAGATTTTCAAAGCCTTTCCGTTGACCGTATGCCATGCCACTTACCAGCAAAGCGAAATTTGATCGACTAAATAGATACACTTCACTAAAACGCAGAAAATCTTCCTGAGACATCATCAACATTTTTTCTCCGTTTATTTTTTGATCTAATGACAGATTATGAAGGCAAAGAAGCCTAAATTTCAATTAATTAACGTAGTATAGTGCGACAGCAGTGTCTTCCAGGGTGAGGAGGAGTCCGGCGTTTCTGCCATGAAGCCCAGCTAAAAATAAATCAATTCCAGGATCCACCACTGTCCAAATATCAAACTATTCGCATGGTGACAAATCTCTCTCTCTTTTTCTCTGATCTGGAAGAGCGCCGACTGCCTGTGGTAGTGACGACCTGGGGCAGACTTTAGCTTGAATGGCCTCTAACTCCTATGAACCACAACAGCTAAACGAACAAAACTCCGAAAAATGTAGAATATCCTGGTACCCGCATAACCAGTGAAGACGGGCCGTCGAAGTGTCCAAGTATCCAAGTATTGCACGTGCTACAATACAACTTTGTCTGAATCCTATTTCGCTGGTAGAGGAAGATTTTTTCTTGAAATCAGAAACCCTCAAAGAACATTTTTGAGTCATCAGCATAGAAACACGTCGTGCGACTAGGTCTCCTATTATGTAGTAATTACGCAAGGGAATGCCGATTACCTCTCAATTTGTGGATGGTGTGGAATGTGAATACTGTGATGGACATGTGGTGTTATGTAGAGAAAAACTGCTAGCTACGGTTAACCGGTAAACCATCGCGATGAAAATCATTAATTTGTGAAGTTCAGAGAGAAATTTTTGAGTTCTATTCTTTTTGGGTGCACACTGGTACTGAAATCTACCTTCCAGTCCTATCAGTCGCACACTAGAAGTTTATGAAAACACTTAATTCAACGTTAAAAGACTGTCAATCTAACGATCAAGAAACTCTACAGTAAAAAGCTCTGCAAAACTGAATGTCTTCAACCACAATGGTGCTGAGATATTTGCAAAAAAAAAACTAGCCGAGAGTCAGACGAAAAGAAGGACTTTCATCTTTTGGAAGGACATCAATGATGGTGTTGTCCTGAACGCGTTAGCACCCTAAAAAAGGGTAAATGCGAGTTCGGTCCCCACAGCAGACAACTGCGGTCAGGAGTTTTGCAAATATCTCAGCGCCATTATGGTTGTATTTCGCATAAAACTCTGCCATGAAGAAATTGTAGAAGCCAGCAAATAAAAAGTTGACATTAAATGTTTTCATTTATTTTTCCTGCTTTTAATTAATCAACAATAGTGCAAACATTTATTCGTTGCGAATAAGTTTTCCCAACTAAACTAAACCAACCAACAATAATAAGGAGCTCTAGAATTCACTTAGCAATGTTCCATCTCACCCAGGGTGTAAATTCATTGCAGAAATGAGGTAAAAGAAAAGAGTAAGTTATCACCTTAAGGTTGTTATAAATGTAACACGGATTTCCACACAGTGGCTAGTCGTTTCACTGATCAAGGGCTGCAGAATTGGGCTTCGAACTGCTATAAATAGCTTAGGGTTTATGGAAAGTAGGGCAACCCTTTCCACAACAAGCAATGAATTAGAAATTTCCATCATAAAGCCCAGATACGAGCGAATCAATGGCAGGTATCGCCTACTGTCTTGCAAAGAACATAGCAACAAAATATCGTAGCTTTCATCAAATCCAATAAGGCCGGCATCCACAACTGCGGGAAAAACCTAAAATTACCTTTGCAAAAGACTCCACAAATAATCTCCGATTGGGGTCCAATTTTTGGAGATAAACCGCAATTGTTATCTATAGCACTCCTTTCCCACGAAAATGCTGTCTTTGCGAAGGCAAAAAATGACCACTGAGCAAGAAAAGCACCAGCATTGAAAAGAATAGTAATACGGCTAATAGGCTTCGAAGAAAGAGCACATTCGTAGTGAAAACAACCACAATGACACTGAGATATGTGCAAAACTTTGAACTGCAGGTATCTGCGGTGGAAACGAACACGCTATCATCTTTTACTGGGCTAACGCGCTCACTACCACATCGTGCGGGTACATCGTCTCTCCTCTCTCGCTCTCTCTCTCTCTCAGCTAGTTTTCTAACTACCAAACTCAGAGAGGTGAAACTAAGGACCCGTATCGTGTGTTAGTGAACGCGATAGCCTCCTCAAAGGGTAAGCATGTTCGTTCCCTACCGCATACACCTGCGATCTGGAGTTTTACAAATATCTCAGCACCATTGTGGTTGTAATTTATTTAATACCCTGCCGAGGCAAACTGTAGTAGGGAGTAAATAAAAGGTTAACATAATGGCGAGAAATTCATAATAAACTTTGTTCTCGAGACAATGCCATCATCTTCTCGGGAAATTCCAATGAAGCACAAGAGACGCTTAGAAACCCAACTGAGGCGAAGAAGTTGGCTACTACTGCAAATGTGGAGGGTTTATTACAAAAGCCATATCCTCCAGTATACACTTGAAGCATCCAAATAACATACAAAATGAGATGAACGAGAAACCCTGTGGTAGGATGGAAGCATCCAAATTCAAGAATTCCAGCAGACCAAATTTTCCTTATCGCCTAATCAAAAAACCCAATGTAAACCCAATATCACCTTTTCGTTAAACCCAATGTAACTCAGCAGAGAAAAGAGCCGATAATTAAACTACATCAAGTATTTTACGCAAGATTCACAAGCGCTGGAGTCGTCTTCTCTGAAGTATGACAGATATCCACAAAACCAATTCGGTCCGGTTCAGATGTTAGCAAAACTTCCAAAATAGTATTCATTACCCAACATTTATGGACTATGTCTTATTTGACGAGGTTATGAAAGTGTTCGACTGAGTGGATTGTGGACCAATTTGACTCTTCTGGGCACCGAACAACTCAAAACCACCGAAAAGTCACCCAGCTATTAGGACCCGAAACGTCACCCAGTTATTAGGAGTGACTCAATGCTGTAATAACCACTTCTCGTTTGTTTATCGAGAAAGCTATGAAATATTCAACATAAATTTAAAGAGAAACAAAGGTGCTCGAGTAGACTGGCATGACGAGATTATAACAAATCGACATGAAGAACGGTAATGGGCGATTTAAGAATGCTCAAAACTCCTTTAGGCTACCAGCTATGGACAAATGTGCTGATAGATCACACTAAACACTTGCACTCGGTCAACTGGCTGGACTGATTTAAGAATCATTGGAGAATAATTGTAGACGGCTTTTACACGAAACAGACCATCATTAAAGACGACGACTGTGAAAGAACAGAACTAAGAGTATGATGGGACACGCAAAGGCTGCCTATCCAAGCATCCTAATATCAACGTGGAACTAATTTAGCAACTTAAGTAAAACGGAATCATGGCAGACGATCAATGCCTGATTGCCCGATTACTCTATGCCCGATTGCCCGATTACTCTATGCCCGATTACTTTAGACATTCACTCTAAAGGGCTCTAGCTCTTGTGGTTTTTCCAATGAATAGCGTATAATAAAGTTTTTTACAGAGAAAATTGATGGATATCGGATAAACAGAACAAGAAATAAAGCTTTAATTTGCAACTCACACTGTTCCCGACATGATCTATAGCGGAAATTGTAAATTTAATAAGTAAAAATCCATACTTTGTGGATTCATCGGCGATGGCTAACTCCGCGGATGTCGACTCCTCACAGCTGGCGTCTGAAGTTGAAACAGACAAGCGCCGCTCAACCACAAGCGATTGTGGCGCATCCAATGACACCATGGAGAGTGACGTTGGCGACGACGATGATGATGATGACGATGAAGATGAGGGCTAAACAGAAAATAGCTGATCGTATTCGGATTGATGGCGTTTCATTCTCAGTTACTGCTGCGTATCTTTGAAGAGTGGAGGGATTTCAGTTCATCGGAGTGGAAGAAAGAACACGTTACATTTTTTTTCATCACTTTCAATTAATGAAGAAAGGAAATCATAAAATAGTTGGCAGATAAACAGAACGTTCTAAGATTTTTCACCACTTGTATTATGTATTAGACACAACTGAAAAACAATTAGTCAGTATTTACTGGCAAATTCAGGGAAGGACGACTGCAGAAGATCGATTGAATTCGTTTTACTACTCTCACAGATTAGGAAGTGGCAAGCATTTGTCCGAAGTTCCCATAATGTCTAGAGCACAGGAAAGAAAGCTTTGCCGAACCGTTGAACATTTTCCGAAGCAGTGCTAAACAAAATGCCTGCTATCGACAAATCAACAATACAATGAGATTTTCATCATTCTCTTCAAGAAAGACTTTTGTTTGCTAAATCTATTATACATATAAAAGGATAAAGGACAAAGTTCTTGGCGTTGATCAATCCCTGAGGGATGCGCCATGCATTCGACTTCATTAAAAGTTTCGTTGGAGGTGACTGAGTGCATATCTGGCCTTTACAATGACTCGCGGTGGCCAGCCGATGTATCGAGCCAGTGCTGCTATCCTCCCAGACAAATCTGGTACCAATTTACCGACCCCGGAGGGATGGGAGGCTTGGTGGGCCATGGGCGCATTTCACGTGCGCGCCGCAGTGGCGCCTCCAACCACGGCGCCACACGCGCCCTACAATACACATAAGGATGAAGAATTACCCAATAGCTGCACATTGAATTAAGTCAATGAAATGACTTGAATGAAAAATGAATGAAAACACTTCAAATAGATTTCAATAACAATACGGAATTTCATGGAATCCTTTTCACCAAGGACAACGTAACTTTCTATACGATATTTTCCTATTGTACATGCCAAAACAAAGGTGCGTGTGACGCAATGGTCGGAGGCGCCCTGCAACAAACACGTACAGTCGATCCTCGCGCCACCAAGCCTTCCATCTCTGCGGGATCGGCAATGAAGTCGAATGCATGGTGCATCCTTCAGGGAATGATCAACACCGGAAGCTTTGGCCTTCATTCTTTACATGCCAAACCACACGAAATAAGCTAGGCTTGGTATATCTTTCCGCAGAAAAAGTTTTCAAAAAGAAGTAGGATTTTTACTTTATGGTTACTCTATTAATTATGTTTGAGCTGCTATCGAAGAAGAGCATAGCTGAAAAGAATTCGTTCTCCACAATGCCGTTGATATCTTCACAGATTCCAGACGTACCAATCAAATCTCCGGCACTGACAATATGCGAAATGGCAACGTTAAGAAATAGCAAGGCTAAAGCTGTAAGTTAATGAGGTTGTAGGAAAACAATATTATTGCAAAGGTGAAGTTGATGAGATTAGTAAATACCCGCCAATTTCAAACTCGTTTCCATGCGCAACCGCCTAGATAGAAGATGTTGTCAGCGATAAAACAACAGAACAATATGGCCAATGAAGTCACAGATAGTCCAACTTCGATTTTAATCTCTTTGATGTTGAGATTTTTCTGATTAAGCTAATAATTTCATTGAATAGTAAGATAATCAAATAAAGCTAAGCTTATAGGCAGAAAAGAATTCCAGTGTCAAAGAACATTCTCTTCACTACGTTGTTTTTCCTTCTTGTAGAATAAGTTTTCTTTGTTGAAAACTAGAATTTTTAAGAATTGAAAAATAATTCAAATTACAATACGAGGATTTCCAGCGTGTTGGGAAAAAGCTTATTCAATGAGGATAAGAATAAGGATCAAGGTCCTAGAAGGGAAAAGGAAACCTGTTTAATTCGGATCCTACAATGAGAAAGAAAAACGGGCATACAAGTAGCGTAGGATTTTTCGAGCAGTTCTAAACTGGCTCTAATCACGGTAATGGTTAGAACGTGACTGTACTATATAGGGTAGCTCTCTGTTATATTGAAACAAAAGTGTTGAAAACAAAATTTCGATTTAAGCCTTAGCAGTGTCATTAATGACAACAAAGGAAAACCTGAGCTATGACAAATTAGTTTTGAAAACCCTGTCACATCAATCGGTTAGCAAGTCTCATAACGCTCAAACTTTTCAAAAATAATCATTTCGATGAGCTATGCATTCGACTCCATCAAATATGGCAGAGATGAACTAAAACAACAACAACAATAACAGTTGCTAGCAATCTCATTTCAGTTCAAAAGCAGTCCGTAAGAACTACATTGTAAAGCAAGGTTGAATACATAATATTTCACATGGTTATTAATTTACGATGGTTGTTTAGTTAGCGTTACCAGTTTGTCGGCTTGTGTAAATCTCAATAGTTCAGTGTGTAACACGTGAGCCTGCCCCCGGAAAGGAAAATCGTGGTTCGATTTGGCATACGGTCCAAATTTTGCGAATATCTCAGCATCATCGTGGTTGCATTTCACAAAATTAAAGTATTTTAGCATTTATGAAGAGTTTTAAATTAACAATCGATCCAATCTGAAGAATGTTCTGGTACCCGCCCTGATAAACGAAGATGTGACTATCACTACACCAGGACAGAGGACTGGTAATGGAAACCTTCTACACGAATCTTTTTAGCTCCACAGTACCTGTCCCAGGGTTTGAGCCTATGGATTTCGAGTTACGATAGAAAGCAGAAAAAGAAGCACAGGTCCAGGACCTGATAATATAACTGCCGATTTCCTTAGAGGTGGTGGCCACAAATTACACACATGAAATAGATAAACCTCTCAGCGCTAGTCAATCCTTGAGGTTGCGCCAAGCATTCGACTTTTTTATGTATCGTTAGAGATGATTATATGCATATCTGGCCTTTAAAATGACCCCCAGTGGTTAATCGATGCATCAAGTCAGCGCGGGTATCCTTCCAGACAAGTCTGGTAGCAATTTACCTACCCAGGTGATATAAAAGGCTTGTTGAGCCTTGAGCGCGAGTCTTGGAGATGGAGAGATCGCGTAGAAAAATTACATGTACTTCTCGCAACTCGCATGACGTTTCACCTTCAAAAAGAAAAAATCCCAGATCAGTGGAGGACTTTGCACACAGTCACCCTAACAATGAAGGGCGACCGAAGGAAACCTTAATTACTTGCATCCAATATGCTTGTTGAGTGCACTCTACAATTTCTACACAAAGATTATCATTTGCGTATATCGAAGACCTTGGATGAGTCACAACCAGTTGAGCAAGTAAGATTTCAACAGAGATTTTTGTGCATGGACCACATCCAAACTGTGTCCAGGGCCACTGAAGTTTGTCTGGAATACCAACTGCCCCTACTGCTAACATTTGTTGACAATGAAAAAGTGTTTGACAGCGTCGAAACAAATGCAATCCTATCAGCGCTCGTCGCTCTAGGAATGCACTCGCCCCATACATTAACAATAGCAGACTATTATCGGAACTGCACTACGAAAATAGTTTTTCTATCGACCTCTTACCACAACCATAGGAAAAGGGGTTCGACGGGGAGACACAATATCGCCAAAACTGTTTAGTGCCACACTCCAGTGAATAATGAAGCCGACTATTGCTTGATTGCGAAGAGAAGTGCATAGGTATTGGTGGAAAATTCCTATCAAATCTTCGTTTTGCGGATGACATCGTTGCTCTTTTCGAAGAGCACCAGTGTGGACGATGCTCAATAAACTCAACGAAATCGTAAAAAGAAATCGACTACGCACAAATAGGACGAAAACCCAATTCATGAAGAACCTACCGTGTGCAGATGAACAACTAGAACTACATGGTTATCTGATTATAAAAACTACACCGTACGTGTCCTTTAAACGTTCAGTGAACATGGAGAACAACAGGAAAGAAGAATTAGACAGAAAAAGGAGAGCACCATGCATTGTATTCGGGCCAATCAAAGAAGCCACCGACCAACTAACGGACCAAAACTTTGTGCTCATTCTTTTGATTAAACAGTCCTCCTAGCACCCTGCTATAAAGCAGAGACGTTGGCTGATAGTTTGACCACGTGAAGAAATTTGTACAACACCTCCCACAGAACATATGAACAATATCTTCTGAAATTTAACCGGCCCTCACAACGTCTAGCCTAAATGTGCGGCTCAGATATTCGAACCCTATCCTATCTTCAGGATCCAGGAGAATACACACCAATAGCGAAACACACACGGTGGGCCACACAATAAGAAAAACAGATGGCAGATGGACGAAACAAAGTGGAATGGACTCCAAAAGAATGCATGGGTCCTCTTGGAAGACTACCCAAACAATGGGCAGATGTGCTTGTGCTTAACGGCAGCCATCTAAACTCGCAGATGGCAATGATTTCTGGATTATGGAGCAGGCCTCGAGAACGTCATCGTGTTCGAAGCAGACCACCACCATAGACGATCACTGAGCGAGAGAGAAACGAATGAAAATTATGTTGTGGCCAGCACAACCAATGAAGATGGGCCATCCAAATCTCAAAGTAAGCAAGTAGGTATTAAAATAAACAGTACTCGAGGAATTGATTTGACGAGCACAAGTCAACAACCTACGAAAAGCACGAGTGAGTTCAAAAGTTCTTGACCACAAACTTCTCTGCTAAGAGCGCCAAATAACATGCTCCACTGCAGCAAAGAGTCTGATTCATTTGTGAAGAAAATGGTAAGATTTTCAAAATACTATACGACGATAATAGCAAGCTGGTCAAAGCTGTCAATAAATGCTACCGTCATCATTCAGCCAGGTAAAATCCTGATATTTCGAAAAATTTCAAAACTACACTAGTCTTGATGAGTTGAACATCAGCCAAAGACCAAGCAAAGACCGGAACGACTATGCAGGGAGAACTCGACTTATCCATTTAGAAAAAATGCTAACATAGGCCATTCTAATTGTCAAGGCTGGTAATGTACGTTAGCACTATCACTTGAAAGCAGAAGAAAATTCACTGCCTGATTTTAAGAGAAAAACTACGTCTTATCAATACTAAACACTAACTACCAAGCCCCTCCTGACGGTTAACCGCCTCGACGTGGCTGGGAGGTGTTCCTGGGTGTCGCACTGCGATGTACAGCGGGGAGATTCGTCCTACAGCGAGGTCTCCCAAGCTGGGAAGGAGTCCGGCGTTTCCATCAGGAAGCCTAGCTAAGAGTAAACCAATACCAAGATCCGCCACCGTCCTGGTATCAAAGTCGCGTGGTGGCAAATCTCCCTCCGAAGCACAAAAGCTGCGACTGCCCGTGGTGGTGAAGACCTGGAGGAGACTTTGGCCAGGCTGCCCTCGGAATTCCAGGGAATCACAATGACTTAAAGAGCAAATCCGCGAAAAATGGAGATAATACTGGGGCCTGCGACAACCGATAAGGACAGGCCATTCAAGTGTTAAGTAACTGTTAAGTAAGTGTTAAGTAAAGAGCAACTACCGAGCCAAAACAAAGTTTTCACTAAGGTATGTCTTGAAATAAAATTTATATACAACGATATTGTGGATACCTATCTACTAGATTAAGTGACAGTTACGCGAAGAAACTGCTGTAGGGTAATATTTGATTGTAATGCATCGTGGTAATAACAACAACATGTAAAAGCTAAAAAAGGATAAAGCTTTTGGCGTTGATCAATCCCTGAGGGATGTGCCATGCATTCGACTTCATTATGTATCGTTGGAGGTGATTGAATGCATATCTGGCCTTCACAATGACTCGCGGTGGCCTGCCGATGTATCGAGCCAGTGCTGCTATCTTCCCAAACAAGTCTGATACCAATTTGCCGACCCCGGAGGGATGGAAGGCTTGGTGGGCCATGGGCGCAGGGATCGATTCCACGTGCGTGTCACAGTGGCGCCTCCAACTACTGCGCCACACGCGCCCTTACAAGAACATGTAACGAACGTAAATCACTACTAAATCAGATCGAAATGCTGGTACTAATCGTTAATATCGTTTCTGTAACTCAACGTCAGAAGTAATCAATCTCGACACTTCAAACATCACTGCCGTCGATACGAAGAGTAAGTCCAAAGCTACTAGCTCTTCAAAGAAAAATCACTTACCAAGTTACGATATGAGCTGTTCCAAGCTTGCAATGGCTAAACTGATGTAGAACTTTTCTGAGAACAGCAGTACCCGGGAAAAAATCCAACTACATAGTAAAACTGTTCTATGCGCCTAGTCAACACTTTTTATTCTTCGCCATAATCGATTCATAGCAGAGTTCCACAGACTACTGCGATAGACATTGCAGAATGCCAAATATCAGTCGGAGAGTTAGAGATTAGAAAACCCGGAAGAACGTCAACTTAAATCACGCTCGAAGCTGTTGCATTTGAAGCCATGTAAGAAGTACGGATAATAAGAAGATAATGGAGCAACATGAAATGAATTTACTGATTCTTTAAAAAGAGGAATGAAACCTAAGGCATTGTCAAAATGACAGCTTATTCTCTGGACGTTGTTTACAGAAAGAATGCAACATAGTTTTAGTGTCATTTGGCTCGTTAGATATTTCGCGAGCCATCGAATCTGCGAAAAGAAACCACCTAGCAATTAAACGATTTGAAAAATCTATAAGAGAGAACGCCCACGAACGGCGCTGTTTCAACTGCAACCGACCATGGGCGAAATAAAGGGTCGAGTGATGCGACGAAATTCCAACCCTATCAGCAGGAAAAGTGACAACTTATCAATGTCCAAAATAAAAATGAATAGTCGATTTTAATGTCCAGAACACCTCTAAACAACTGTGAGTTGAAAAAATGATGTCGTTAGTCTCCTACGCTATATTTTTCGAAATAAGCTCGTTTGCTCAACAAGAATATCGAAAACTAAGCTTCCTAAATTTTATCATTTAGTAAGGTGAACACCATCGCAATATTATAAGTGCTAACACTACCAGCAGAATCCAACAACAAACTGATATGTTTGTAAGCATCTAAGAGTTCTAAGAGTCTTGCAAAACGTTTATAACAGATGTCCTAAAAACTTCCATTGATGAAGTCCCTAGACGGTGACTTGTATCTTTCCACTAATATAAACTCATCGGCAAAACTGCATTGATCGTTCAAATAGATGAACGGATGTTAAACTGGACGTAAAGAATAAATGAGTGAACATGGAGAAATAATCGAAAATTTATTAAATTATTCATATCTCTGACATATTTCTAGTGAAGCACTGGCTCAGTCATATGCCCGATTCAGAGTGTTTCCTAGGTGACCAGGAGAAAAATAGCAACGAACACTCCAATAGAACAGATGAAGATTGATCTGCGCAGAGTACTCGGGACTCACTACGCTTCTCGTAACTTGTATTAGTAACTTCCACGACCGACTTTCTATTAACCTCGGCATTGATCAAGTAATTTTTCGTATTCTTGTTAAGCAAACGCGAGGTGTTATTATTATTCTTTATTCACAAATAAGCTGACGTTTCGGCGGACTTCGCCTTCCTAAGAGCCTGGAAAGGTCAAGTTGACAGCAATCTACTCGGCGAAACGCCTCCATAACCAAACAGAGCAAATGCTAAACCAAAATTCCGATCACATTGAACACAGAGTCTTTGCACACTCAACGCTTTCTATGAGCCTTCCACTTAATGTGTTATGTGGAGACCAACCGCGCAGTGTTCACATAGAAGCGTAATGTGCCCTTCCCATCAGAATAATAGGCTTATGTACTGCCCAATATCATGCGTGGTAATGAGGCATTCTTCCCTGCGGTTCATTTTCGGATTTCTGGAATTAATCCAGAACGCCTCGAGTGTTTTGTGCGCTTGTGTTTTCGACTCCTGTGCGAGGATCGTGACACGTACCTCAAAGTCCTCCCGCTCATGTCTCTGGGTCCTATGCGTGCCTAGTGGGGTATTTGGTTTACGTTTGCCGACTAGGTGTCCTTTTATGTAGACACAGAGGGGCCTGCCCGTTTCGCTAATATATTCGTCTCCGTACGCCTTACATGAGATCAGATAAACTGTACCCGAGCTCATGCAATCACCATCTCTACCATTAGGGCAAATTATGGAATTTTGCGTTGCACATAGACATATAGGCGGTTAAGAACTAGCTGGCGCCTCAGATTACTCGATGGGAATTCCAACTACGTTTACCGAATTCTCTAGACCTACCGTTCTTAAACAGCGTTTTATAGCTACGCTTACATCATTTGGGATGAAGGGTAAGAAAAACGGGCTGTGTTCGGAACGGAAAAGCTGTATTCATTGTGACTGAAATCTTGGTTTAGCGTTTTCCTTGTTTGGTTATGGAGGCGTTTGACCGAGTAGATTGCTGTCAACTTGACCTTTCCAGGCTCTAAGGAGAACGAAGTCCGCCGAAACGTCAGCTTATTTGTGAATAAAGAATAATAATAACACCTCGCGTTTGCACAACAAGAATACGAAAAATTACTTTTATTAGTCATCGAAGACAAAAGTAAAAAGCATGAGCGACTCCGTCAAACATCGTTACGGTAATTGAATGCATATCTGTTCTATTTAATGATATGCAATGCAATGGAATATCGATTACCCAGTGTTCCAATCCTCCTAGAGAAGTATGGTACAATTTTCCGTCCTCGAAAAGAAGGGCTTAGTTCACCCGATATGCGGGATCCAAAGCTTATAGCAGATGCAGATGCAGAGAAAATTGTTTTGCTTGTAGCAAAAATCTTTTAACAATTACACTATGGGTTTCCTGCCAGCGATGGCAGGGCTAAATAGTGCTGTAAAAATAAAGAGTCATTGCAATGCGACAAACTTAGACGAATTTCATCGTTTGTTTTCCATCTATAAAAGCACTGATGTGACCAATGCGGATTTTGTTCTCATTACTGTTGGCGAAGTTTAACGAACAGAAAACTAAACACCTTCATCTGCTGTCACTCAATTCACTATGCTTAAAGTAGACGGTCTTAACTGTTTACGTTTTCGACTAAAATTGCTCGCTAAGGATCGGCTTTTTTTGTGGAAAATTCTAAACGAAACGACATCATTAGAGCGTGTAACACAATCCTACTGAAATCAAAATTTGCCACAAATTTTGTTTAGATAGACGAAAAATGTCTTCCATCACACCAAAACTGGGCTGCCGTGGTGAAAATTGATGCAGTGGGGAAAAAACCGTTCGAGTAGCGCCAATCTGACAACAGGAACATGGCGAGGATACGTACATAAGGGCACTATAATTGATATATCCCGAGGTCAGCCTGGCCAAAGTTTGCCACAGGTCTTCACCACCACAGGCAGGCATAGCCCTTGTGGATCAGAGGGAGATTTTTCACCACGCGACTTTGATACCAGGACGGTGGTAGATCCTGACATTGGCTTAGTCTTAGCTAGGGTTCCTGATGGAAACGCTGGACTCCTTTTCAGCTTGGAACACCCTGCGGGAAAAAAATCCCACCATTGTACATCGCTGCCAGACACCCAGGAACACCTCCTAGCCACGATGAGACGGTAAACCGTTGGGAGATAAAAGCATCATAAAGAAAGAATAAACAAATGAACAAAGAGAAGGCTAATAATGATATTCCTAACAAACATACCCTTTATCATTCTAGAGCTGGCAACAAGCATACCCTTTAAACAAAAAGAAAAGATGAATCAGGCATGAATTTCCACCTTTAAGTCGTATTTAAGAGGAATTTTTCTTCTGATAACTTACAGAAAGTTTCCTTTCCTCGGGTAGGAGATACATCACTATAAGTGAGATATCTCAGTATTAGTCCCGGGCTACTCATTTACCGTAGGGAATGTCCCAGCAAAAAAGACGTACAACAGACTGATAGTGATTTGTCTTACCCTTTAAAATCCTAGCATTCGTGAGTTAAGGTTTCCTCCAGCTTGCTTCAAAAATTTTAAGCAGGATTCTAAGCCGAACACGACACTAATACAAAATATTTAGTGCTTTAAGGATAATAAAACTTAAAAGTAAAACAAAAAGAAATACTCAAGGTCATCTCATTACATTTAGATTTTTCGAAAAATCAAAGAAAGAACACAAGGATACCTGCACTTCCCATCGTCTTCGTGCTTGCTCTCGCCTTGCCTTTCGGTGTCGACGATCCGAATCCGCTGATGAAGGTATGGAAACTGGAAGCGAAAGTGAATCCGATCAAATACAATATTCATGCATTTCTCTTTTCTCGACTTCTGAGAATTGTTCGCATGACGAGTGACTGCTGATAGCACTGATCGATAGGGCTAGCTGAGCGACAAGCGAAACGAAGGACCCGCATAGTGTGGCTGTCAACGTTAGCCCCCGGAAAGGATAATGTTCTCCAACGCAAACACCGGCGGTCTGGAGCTTTACAAATATCTCAACACCATTGTGGTTCTTCGCATGACTTCAATCTGAACATCTATACGATTTACGATACTCGATCGTTTTTGGAGTAGCCGCTTTTTTCTAGAAGCACATAAAGCAGAGGCTGATGCCATATTTCCTGATGAGTCAGAGAAACCAAGCACGTAGTACCACGTAAGTTGGGTTCTCCGTGCTCTTCTTCTCCTTCTGAGTTTCTCTTTGTAGATCGTATATAACGGTTTATCAAGAAAACGATTCCAAATTTTCCATAACAAACATTTCGACGTATGAATGTTTGAAATTATGTATCAAACCCCGTTCTCGATTAAGCAAAGTATGTCGCTCTAAACATTACTCGATCCTATGCAGAAAGATAAGAGACCCGGACGCCCATCACTAAACTAAGCTAGCTCGATCCGCCTCTCTGAGCTAATCAAGACTCTCATCTTCCCCGGGGCCTGTAAATGGGTGCCGAATTTGCATATGAGAATAAAAACATTGGTAGAACAAATACGCTTTCAATCATTTCTATAATGGAATCGATTAGAAGCGCATCCTCAAAGGAAATAATAAAATCCGAGCACTTTCTTTCTCGTTCTGTGGAAAAATGTCACCGCTTTTGATTTACAAAGTCACCAAGCCCAAGTAGGTGGAAATAAGACGAAGAGCTACTAAGTAGGGCGCGTGTGGCCCAGTGGTTGGAGGCGCCACTGCGACGCGCACGTGGAATGCGCCCATGGCCCTCGATACATCGGCCAGCCACCGCGAGTCATTGTGAAGGCCAGATATGCATTCAATCACCCCCAACGATACTTAATGAAATCGAATGCATGGCGTATCCCTCAGGGATTGATCAACGCTGAGAGCTTTATGCTTTTATCCTTTATAGAAAAGCGAACCACGATATTCCGTAGCCGGAATTTCCTTAACAGTATCAAATTCCACTCACCAACGTCAACCCTTATTGGTCTCCGCCAGTCCCGCCGAACAACTTTCCCTTCACGTAAACTTTGGAATCGAGCGAACTTCGAAGACTTCGTTTGACGACCGGGTTCACTCCGTGTACGACGTCGACAAAGAACGTGGTGGACTATAATTTCGGTTCTGCTACGAAGTTTTATTTCCACAATAAAAAAAAAGTAGCGGAAAACCTACGGTTGGGAGATGTGTCAATTACCAGCATATCAAGCGTTGAGATCACCGTCACTTGTCTAGAAGCAATTTAGGTTTAAGTTTAGATTTAACTCGATTTTATTTTTGGAAAAATAACAAGGTGGCATGAATTGTCTAACCTGGAACATAAATTTAACATGTTGGCAACTTTGCAAACTCTCCAAACAGATATTATTAGATTGAAAAAACAAAAAACAAACAGAAAAAAGACGCGTGTGGCGTAGTGGTCGAAGTCGTCCTGCAACATACACATGGAGTTGATCTCCGCGCCCATGGCCAGCCAAACCTTCCAACCCTCCGGGGTCGGTAAATTGGTACCAGACTTCTCTGGGAGGATAACAGCACTGGCTCGATACATCGGTAGGCCACCACGAGTCAGTAAAGGCCAACTACGCATTCAATCACCTCCAAACGATGGTTAATGACGTCGAATATCAACGCCGAGAGCTTCATTCTTTTTTTATTCTTTAACGAGAAACAGGTGACGCCAAAGCGAGTTTTGACATGCTATGCAAACAAAAAAACAGCTAACTTCCAGGAACACCCCAGTGAAGAGTAGCAAATAGCAATAAAAATGAAGAATTCCGTAAACTATGAAAGAGTTTAGTTGTCGTCTTAGATAACCATAATAATAAATTTTTAAAACCACTCTTTTACACGACCCATACTCCAATGTACTGTGCGGGTCTCAGCACCTCTTGAATTCCATTCGCTTCCTAGTTTATGTATCCAGCAAGATCTTCAAACCTGTCGGATGTGGGTTCGGCTGCTGCTTGAGGAATTCTTCTTCTTTACGAATGTCGCAGGATGATCGTCGAGTCGATTCTCTCTAAAATCCTGGGAGAGACGGGATTGGGCGTTCCCATTTGGCCTACAGAGAATGAGCTGTTCCCAGACAAGTCTGATTACACTGCCCTTATCATGGAGGGATAGAAGGCTCGATGAGGGCGGTGTGGGATCGAATCAGCACGTGTTCGTGATGAACGGCAATGCTACCACTCCACTACCCATCTTTGATCCTTTTTGATAATAAAATGCCCGCGAAAATCTCACTACTTTTAAATAACACTTCGCTTGGCGTTTTTAAGAAAATACGTCTCTCAAGAAATAAACTTCTAGATCTACCGTGTAAGGACAAACTGTGTTTTTGAGGAGAAACATTAAGGCCTATGCTGTTGGATCCTGTCGTGGGTGGTCACAATACTCATGTGGAGCCCAGTCGGCTTTTTCAGAGTGCACGTGATGCTTATTTGTTGGAAGTAGCTCAGATCCATCTCCCATTCTCCTCTGAGTTATCTGATTGCTGAATTCCAACCGATTTAAAAACCACAACGCAACTCGCACATATGCACACTCATTCACTCAAGCATTCATAAACATTTCTGTGCATTATAAATACAGCAGGTATATGTCGATTCAGCATAAAATCCCTTATCTCCCACGGTAAATATAAAGACGACTTTCGTCCGCATTTAATCTTATGCTCATTTCCCGATACCTATGCCTCCTGAAGATATGCCACCTGATCCAGCGACTAAGGTCCGTGAGTGAAGAAAATCTAGGGCGGCAAATAATTGATGTGCACTAGCGACAACCGGAAAGCTAGAGCTGATTTGTCAGCGAATAGTTTTCACGACATGTCAAAAGAACAACTAGAAAGTCCCTAACATAAGGCTAACCTTCTTAGCTAAAACAGTTTAAGAAAGATATGATGATCTTCGAATTAATAGAGCAACAAGAACACGCTGGAAAGCGTTGACACGTGACAGGGACGAATGTGAACAATGTCGGTGCAGGCACGTTTGAGTGAATTGCGTGGGGTGGAGGGGGTTGGGGGTGCCTTGGGGTGATGTGACATTATAAACTATAGGAAGAGCAATGAAATAATAGAAGATTAATACTCCAAACAAGACTTTAAAAAAAGATATGAAAACGTGTCTGCAAGCGACGACAAAGGATTTCATAGTGTAAAAATCATGCGCTATTTGTTAAGTACAGAGTTAAAAACACAAAACAAAAACAAGTAGAAAGAGGACTTTCGAATGAAAGCAAGAAGGATGTGCCACCTCCGAGGCCGACAGTAGCAATAGGGTCCTTTTGCGAATGAGCATAAAAAGCACAGCATCCACTCATGAAAACCACACTAGCCACAAATCTAAAGAATCAATAATAATAAAAATCACATCCAATAAAAATAACAACAATTATGTGGAAATTCAGAAAAAATTAAGGAGAAAAACCATACATCAGAATCAATTTGACTGTATTGTTAATGCGAATGTCATGGTAATGAATGGTACAGGTGGAGTTGATCTTCCTAAACAAAAAAGAAAACTGTTAAATGGAAGATGTAAATGAAAACGGATAAAGAATGAAAAATGCTTGGTCGTCAAAAAAGTGACTATGCTAATAAATATCCTATTAGGTACTTATATATGGTACGATAGAGGAAAATAAGGATGAGAAGACGATGAGAAAGAATTAATATTGCAGCATCGACGACTTAGAAGAAAACGAAGAATGAGATAGAAGTAAACACAACTAAAAAAGCAAATTTATTGAGAAGCTATTTTCGTACGATAGGGATAAAGGATAAAGCTTTCGGCGTTAGTCAATTCCTGATGGATGCGCCATGCATTCGGCTTCATTAAGTATCGTTTGGAGGTGATTGAATGCGTATCTGACTTTTAAAATGACTCGCGGTGGCCTACCGATGTATAGAGCCAGTGCTGCTATCCTCCTAAATAAATCTGATACCGATTTACCGATCCAGGCGGATGGAAGGTTTGGTGAGCCACAGGTGCGGGGATTGATCCCACATGTGTGTTGCAGGGGTCCTCCGACCACTGCGCCACACGCGCCCCTTTCGTAGGATAAATGGAAAAATCTGACTGTGTACAAAGCTTGAATAATTCTAATGGATGCACAAATCGCAAATGCCATTTGGCCAGTCAACTGACAACTAGTACAACCTGAATAAAACTATTTTCGCCGTATCATTGAACATTGCCAGAAAAAAATGCAACGATCCTTTTCTAAGTTTCTTCAACATAGAAGTTAGGCTCTTGGTCTACTACAGAATTGAAGTTTAGAAAGCGATTCAAAATGTTAATGTTAGAGATGCGGAAAATATAGTGGTTTGATCAAGTAATTCTTTGTATTCTTGTTAAGCAAACGCGAGGTGTTATCATTATTCTTTATTCACAAATAAGCTGACGTTTCGGCGGATATCGCCTTCTTCAGAGCCTGGAAAGGTCAAGTTGACAGCAACCTACTCGGTCAATCGCCTCCATAACCAAGCAAAGAAAACGCTAAAGCAAGATTTCAACCACAATGAACACAACTTTGCGCACCCACCGCTTTCTATGAGGCTTCCACTGAGTATGTCTAGTGGAGACCAACCGCACAGAATTCACATGGAATCGTAATGTGCCATGTGAATTAGGTTGTTTGAGATCTCGTGCAATGCACAAATGATAGCCTGCTCGATTCACCTTGGATAAACCACGCCCCTCTTTCCACCATAGTGGCCTAATTTGGAGACACCTAGAGAAAAAACACTCTCCAAATTGCCAAAATTCGGTAACTGCCTAAAGGGAGGACATGTCTGGTAGAGCTATCAAAATGTGCAACGAAGAATCAATTCGACCAGTTTTCAATGGCGCTCGTGAAGATGACAAAATGCTAAGGTATGAGATGAAGTCATAAGCAGACACAAATCCATAAGCGGATTACAGATGCAAGACAATGAACTGAATGAAAGAGGTAATGCGATCGGCACAATATGTGAACACAAGACATGCCGATGAATAAATAATATTAAGATCACAATGGTGCCAAGATACTTGCCAAACTGCGCCGCAGGTGTCTGCAGTGGGAAACGAAGAACGCGCTATTACCTTGTTTCACAAGTCTCCAAGTACTAAGATCTATGCAGACCATACAGTAGTTTCCAGAACGTACACTATAGGTTGGCCTCTAGCCACAAAGCTCTGCTTACAGACAGACACCAATTCTTAGCAAAAGGAATAATTCGAGTTGCGAATTTTTTGGGGGCGTATCGTGATCGCTCGCAGGTCAATGAGCTGCCAGTGGCAAGCATCCGATGAACGTACTATTCGGTCATCCAGAAGTTAATGGAAATTTTTCCGAACCACTATGACGTACTTGAGGTTTTCTAAAACCGGATGATAACTTATCGCAATTTTCTCTTTATTTTTCAGGAAATAATTATTTGTCTAACTGTTCAAAATCATTCACTGACGTTTTTACGAAATTCCGTGCAACAACTTTTCCGTTGACTACCGTCAAAGTTCGTAACCTTTGAAGAACCTAGTTTCAAAAAAAAATGAAAAGGATTTCAACTTTTTTCTGAGATTTGAAAACAAAGAATTCGTGAATTTAAGAAGAAAATTCTTTCTAAATAGAATAGAACCTTCTAATGGTTTACCGCCACATCGTGGCCGGGAGGTTTTCCTGGGTTTCGCACTGCGACGTACAACGGAGGACTCATCCCCACGGTAGGGTCTCCCAAGCTGAGAAAGGGTCCGGCGTTTCTATCAGGAAGCCTAGCTAAGAGTAAACCAGTACCAGAATCTACCATCGACCTGATATCATACCAGCCGCACGATGGCAAATCTCCCTCTGATCCACAAGGGTTGCGAATGCCTGTGATGGTGACGACGTGAAATAGACTTCGGACAGGCTAACCTCAGAACTCCAGAAACCCTTAGTGGCTAAACCACCACAACTTTGAAAAATGGAGATTATGTTGGGAGACACAACCACTGAGGACGGGGCGTCCTAATATCGAAGTAAGTAAGTAAATAGAATAGAAATCAACAAAAACCTGCTGTCCAATACATCATCGATTGCTACAGTCTTCTGTGAAGTTGGAAACACCGTCGAGGATCACAGAAGGCTGTCGGAAAACATCTACCTCGACTTCTACGCACTGTCGACAAGGAAAAAACAAATGACAGCATAAAACGAATGTCGTCCTATAAGCGTATGCAGACCAGGAAATGGGACTTGCCCATATTAAATTTTACGAGTTTATGTTCATAAGCATAGAAGGCAACTCTTTAAACCCCATTACCCTGCAGTGCCATTGTAGTTTTGAGAGGTATCAGTAAAGTGGAAATGATGCTCAACGAGATGAATACAACAAAAATTGTACAGCGCTAGAAATGAACCAGAAGAAAACTCAATTTGTGAAAAAAGGATAGCGTGAAGCATAACAAATTGAACCGCTTTCGCCTGCTCGAACTTCCCATTATACATTTACCAGTTCACAAATGTGAGAAATGACACGAAGGACGAGTAGCACAAAAGAAAGCGCCATTAACATGGTAACAGCTCCCGGAGAACCTACTGGTGAGGTATGGACCGGAAACTACTTGTTACTTTTTTGACTCGACCCAACGTCAAATTTAAGAACTGGCTCCCACTTAAATCACACATGGGAATTTTCACGCAACACACAGGGCACTTGAGCGATAACTGTTGAAACAGAAACGGTAATAACTCAAAAGACCGACTCAACATAAATAATCGATATATTTGTTCATATGTTCTTATGAACTGATCGTGATGAGCTGATGCGATGTTGGTATAAGTGTCGTCGTTGTTGTTGTCGTCGTTGTTTTTGTTGTTGTTGCGTGAGTCCCATTCGTAACAGCACGGCTCCGAGGAAAGCGAGATCGCCGAAACGTCGGTCATCGAGCAACGGCAACAGCAACAAAAACGACAGCCATACCAACTTCGCATCATCTCAGCAAGATCAGTTCGTAAGAAACAGCAACATAATGAGAGATAATAGAGATTCAAAAATATCCTGCTAAAAGGATACACATCGAAAGCAAAACATAGATGGGTCATATAATGTGAAAGGGCGTGTGAGGCGCCGTGGTTGGAGGCGCCACTGCGACGCGCACGTGGAATGCGCCCATGGCCCACCAAGCCTTCTATCCTTCCGGGGTCAGCAAATTGGTACCAGACCTCTCTGGGAGGATAGCAGCACTGGCTCGATACATCGGCAGGTCACTGTGAGTCATTGTAAAGGCCAGATATGCATTCAATCACCTCCAACGATACTTAATGAAATCGAAGGCATGGCATGGCGCAAGCCTCAGGGATTGATCAACGCCGAGAGCTTTATCCTTTATCCTTTTATAAAATGTGAAGAATTGGCGACGGGTGGAAAATAAAGACTATTGGATTCCAAGAGGATGAATATATCTTTAGGACGACCAGCTATAAGATTTTTTCCCTGCCTTATTGGCTAGCATCAATCAGTAATATCCGATGAAAAATGTGCCCGCGGAAGCATTACCCGTCAAGGCGGGCCGTGCAAGTATCTATCCATCAAATTAGGCAATACGGACACATACTTACGCTGAGAAGCAGGTGGATTCAGAAATTGATCGCCTTGCCTTTCCTGCATTGAAATAACTTCAGCATGTTGGTTTAATAAAGGATTTGCAAACAACTGGATTGCAGATACAAGGGTGACTAGTTTGCCATGACCTCCAACAATCTAGTTTCTCGTCTGTTCTGAAAAACTCCGAGCAACTAACCGTGAGCATGCATAGTCGTTAGCGGCACCCCCACTCATTCATATCCCTAAGTCAAATATGAATAATAGGATAAAGCTCTTGGAGTTGACGAATCCCTCAGTCTTTCTACAACCGAAATCCACAGTGTAGCTCTACCGCTCAACAGCGTGGATAAACACTTGGGTGTTTGAGTCACTTGATGCTTAAGGAGACTAAAATAACATGTGATAGTGGAACTCTAGTTGGTTTCAGCTCAGTTTCCATGATCGAAGGAGTTAAAAATAACCTGAACCAAGACTAATAACGAACCATTATTTATGAGGTAGTTCATCCATATTGGTATTCCTTAACTACACAATAGATGATGAACATAAAGAAATGCCCAAATGATGAAAAAGTCCCCATTCCTTTCTCTATAAAATGTCATTTCTCCATAAATACTTACTGGCATTGATCTAGAGAAATACTTCTAAGAATGACAGCAAGAATGACCATGAATGAGAAAAGAATCGAACTAGGAAGAAAAGACTCAAGCTACACAGATTTGAGAGAAACTCGACCCTGAGAACTGATACATTTAACACTTTGGCAGGAAATAAACATGGATGTGTAATCTTTGAAACAGGAAGATGTTGCTCACAGATCCACATCTGAAGCAGTCATACTCAAAAGAAAAAGAAAAGCATCTTTTGTGACAAGGACGATTTTCGATAACTATTCGTGAAAAACGCTGTTGCTCTGGTGTATGACCTGCGTGTGACAATATGTTGGTACCGAAAAACGATTCACCTGGTTAAGATTCAGTAAAAATAGAACACAAAGTAGACTGAAAATAAAGACAACATAACACAATTTCAATGAAGAAGGTGATTTATGTTAGCAAAAGTCTCATCAGAGTAGATTAGATCACTAAAAAGATACTAGAAAGGATTCCGATGATCGTAGGCTTCCAACTACGCATAAATTGTATTTAGAACCTTTAGAAATATAAAAGAAGGGATCGGGTAGTACTTGACGATCTGAAGGAGTTCATTGGCCCCACGGCTGAAAACTTTCATACAGTTCAGCAAAGGAAGTGTCACGAAGTACTGGATAGCAACTACGCACAGTTGAAAAAAAATCAAAGGAAAAGTGCAAGAACACTGATGGTCATAGTAAGCTTAATGTAAGCCGTTGTATCAGACTTATGCTCGCGGTTGAGTTTCGATTAAATAAAGGTGGACGAAACGATGGATGATTCAACAGAAACCATGACTCATATCTGAAATGGAGAGAAAAGAATGAAAAACGAAAAAAATGACGAATGGGTCATTTGTCATGGTCCGTATGGAAAGGATTCCAAATGAGAGAAATACTGACCGTGAATAACCAATTCTGAATACGGAAACCTATGAATACCAAAACCCAACTGCTAGTTCCATGAAAATGTTTTGAGACGGCCGTCGATTTCAGTAGGCTCGGATCTGAGTGATGTACAGAAAAAGGACGGAGGATGAAGAATAAGTATAACAGCTTATGAAATGAAACATGTAATAAGAAGACCAGGATGAAAAAGACGAAGAAAGTGCAGTTCATAAATGCAGATAGACTGTAAATGATCCGTAAAAATAATCATTTGTTTCAATCACCATTTCAATTAATCATCCAAACCACTGATTTCCACAGCAAAGTACTTTATGAAAAAAAAGATCCTTTCCAACAGAGATGCGTTGCCTGTAACTTATTCAAACTCAAATACAGAGCTGATTAACTCACACTGAGAAAATCTTCGAGATCCAGGAGAACATGCATCGATAGCGAAACATAGATGGACCGGTCACATAATGAGAGGAATAGACGACAGATAGATGAAAAGAACAGTAGAGTGGACTCCAAGAGAATGCAAACGTCCCCTTGGGCGACCACCTACACGTTGGGCGGACGTGTTCGTAAAGCTAATCAGCTGTACCCGCAGCTGCAGTTGTTTTACAGATCACGGTATGAGACTCGCAAGCGCTACCATGCTCGAACAAGACCACCACCATGGACTACGATTGCGAGAGAAAGGAACGAATGGCATATGTGCTAGGGTCCGCACAACTCGTGAACACGGACTGTTCAAGTATCCAAGTAATTAAGTATATTGAGAAAATTGTGCTTTATATATCCCTGGAAAAGGCTATAATTCCCACAGCAGATTGAAGGCGAAGCACTTCAAATTCCTGACTGAACTTGTTGTTGGTAAGTGCAATACTCGAGAATTTGAGAGGGTTATGGAAAACAAGGTCCCATCGCGCTAATGGTTAATGCAGTTTTTCTAAACCATCATTTTCATTCTAAAATCATTCAAAATCTAAATGTTCGAAATTCTTAGAACTCAGACCATTAAAACTTTTAATGTAAACCCAGCAAACACTAACGATGAATTGGAAGACGCCTGTCAGAAGAAATGCCGCCTACACAATCGCTTCGTCGCTCGAATGAAGGACTTCGACGAGGAAAATGCCAGTTGTCTCCAAAAAATGGGAAAGTTCGTCATGGCAAATAGGAAGACCACTAAGGTGCTGATGAAAATCATTGGATTCCGCATGCTTTTATTCCAAATGGTGAACAAAAATATGAATATTAAAATACTAAAAAAACTGAATTTGTTTTAAGCTGAAACGTGTCCCATAAATTTAAGGATCAATAATTTTCCGCCCACGCTTGAGTCATATATCACTCATGCAGTTGCGAATGTGTAGCCTCGAAAAGTTCCCCTTTATTCACAGTACGCCATCGTGAAGTCTCAAGCATTAATTAATTAGTCAACTCGAAAAATTACTAGTTGGTTACCTCTCAACTAAGCGGAATACGAAGTAATAAAGGTGAGAAGCCAAAAGCTAACTCTACCGGAATGGCTCTCCTATCAGTTCTATTAAAAAGTCTCACTGGAACGCTCTAATTGCTATGCACTTGATGTCGACAAAAACATGGAAATGAAGATTGAGAGAGCTGATGTGAACAAATGTATACGCACTTGGAAGGAAGAATAAAAAGGTTTTAGTTGGAGGGAAAAGTACAGAGGAAAAAAAGTAGAAAAGGAGGTAAGGTGAGAAACAAAGAAAAGCAAGAAGACTTCTTAATGATAAAGCTCTAAAAGCTCTCGGCATTGATCAATTCCTGAGGGATGCGCCATGCATTCAACTTCATTAAGTACCGTTTGGAGGTGACTGAATGCATATTTGGTCTTTGCAGTGACTCACGGTGGCCTACCGATGTATCAAGCCAGTGCTGCTATCCTCCCAGACAAGTCTGGTAGCAATTTGCCGAACCCGGAGGGATGGAAGGATTGGTGGGCAATGCGCGCATGGATCGATCCCACGTGCGTGTAGCAGTGGTGCCTCCAACCACTGCGCCACACGCGCCCGTTACTTCTTAATGAAGTAAAGAAAAAACATCACAACCGTGTTTACACACCTAAATGACGAGACGTCATCCTCATGTGTAGCCATCCACAAAAAAGTTCACCCATTACACGAGAAACATTCGTTAAAGCAAGACAAAAACGCAATGACGGACAGTGAGCACAATTAGAAGAAAAGCCTTGCATTCACATGTGTATGAATTACTGAGCTTATATGAGATTCATAAATTAAAAATAAATTCGCTTTCTCGGATAACGTTTTGACGGGTTCGCCTTCATCAGAGCCGATAATCAAAGTCGGTGGTCAGCAGTTGCTCGTCTTCTCGATGTGCTATCTTCGTCACTGTACCGAGTCGGATCTTCCACACTGGAGCATCCCTCGAATAAAGCATGCAAATCCGGCCATGCTCTTTTAAACAGGACGACTGTTGTTGATATGGCTATCCCTTGATAACGATCTGTTTTTCAACGGATAATCTACTCCGCAGCAGTCCATATTATGATAAACAGCGCATAAGGAACAGCAAAACAATAATTTCGAAACCGACCGTCATTTAACCTCGGTAGCAAAGTAATAAATCACCCGTATCATCTGTAGTCCTGCCGATCGTCAAGTGACTCGAGAGGGTGCCAGTAAATCCATTCCATTTTTCCCTGTCGCGCACAAGAGTAGCCCAGTGGGTTCTACTCAGTTTAGGGACTCGTCGAGCATCATACCTTTCTTCTAGGCCCTTAGTGAAGAACTCTGACCATCGGGTCGATGGTCCCCCTGCAGTACGTTTGACATACCGAAGAATCCAGTCACTAATGCTCTTGTCCATCGGTTATCATTCATACGCATTACCTGTCCGGCCTACCTTATCTTCGACTGTTTGGCGTATAGAACCCAACGCTGCGAAATTGGGGGCTCTTTCGGGGTCAGGAGAATGAGGGCCATTTTTTAACTGCATTTGGCATTTTTGATGCCCACTTATAGCTTGCTGGGCTCTGATCGTGGGGGCTGGTTATACTCACGGGTACACGGGTAGCTTGCCAGGCTCTCCCAGAGTGGGCATGGAGCTTAACTGTTGGAGGCGACTCCTAACCGCCTCCCATATACTTCCCTGACACATGACTACAGGATTTGGCCGAATTGACTCGTAGAATACAATCCGCATAAGCGCGAACGCACCCACACACGCATGAATAAATACGCTTACGAAATACAGAAAGTATGTGTCAAATTGGGGCAGCAGAAATAAGGAGACCATCCCCTGGACGGAGACAAATAAGCTTTATTCCACTAAGGTTTCGAAGTCTTCATCTTCATCAGAGCCGATGATCCGAGTCATTGGTGCACAGTTGCTCGTCTTCTCCATGTGGCGTCTTCCTCTTCGTATTGAGTAGGACCTTACTCTGTGGAACACCTCTCGAATGAGGCATACTCATTCGGCTTTGCTGCTTTATACAGAGCGATTATTGTTGATATGACTATCCACTGATAATAATTTGTTTTTCATGGGATAATCAGTCCTGCAGCACTCGGTGTTACTGATTGATACAAGATGAATTATTGGTTGAAAAACTAATCATTATCAACGGATAGTCATATTAACAACAACCACTCTGTTTAAAGGAGCAAAGTAGGATGAGTGTGCCTCATCCGAGAGATGATCCACTGTGTAGGATCTGACACGATACGAAGACGAAGACGCTACATCGAGAAGAGGAACAACTGTGGAGCATCCACAGGGATCGTCGGCTCTGATGAAGACGAAGACATCGAAACGTTAGCCGAATAAAACTAGTTTATCAACGTCGTGTAAGCCCGACGATTTAAATACATATTGATTACTTTACTATCGAGGTTAAATAGCGGTCGGTTTCAAAATTCTTGCTTTGCATTAACGTTTCCTACCTCACCTACAATTCGTTCCCACTGGCACAGAAAACAGTCGCCGGCAGTAGCATTCAAGCATGCAACGACCGAGGGGATTTTTTTAAAAAAAACAGTGCAGAACTATTACTCAAGCAACATTCAAGATTTTGCGCGTGAGTTGCGTGAGTTTGGAGCCAATTTATCCTACAAATTGGTTTCGGCTCTCACATCGCTTCTTCCAATGGGTGCCTTAAAGTGTATGGATATTGCTTGGTTTTGAACCCTTCGCATTTGACGACTTCACACATTGAGAAAACAACTGAGAAGTGACAATAAGAAAACTCAGGTTATGACGGCGCTCATTCGCTTATAATGGAAGTGGTACGACTCCGACATACTTTATTGACTAGTTCTTGCTGTCCTGTCCATCTACAACATCACAGCACTGTACGCAAAGTAGGTTTTCACTCGCTGCTAGAGCAAAAGCAATGCTGAATGTCACAACATCGAGAAAGGATACTAGTAGCAATAAGATCAAAGCATTGATTAAATGAAAAAAACCTTGATATTCGAGTAAAAAGATTCTGTTGCGAAATTTCCATGACGAAGAGCTTCTCGTAAAACTATCACATTGATATACACCTGATCCCATCATTCATAGATATCTGTTATCTCGCCTTCAAAAAATGATCAGTATTATCCCGATACATATTTCGCTAATAAACGGATGACGAAGAAGCTGTAATATGTAAAACGAGCTGAAGAGATAGAGAAAACGAAATGAAAAGAAGAAAGAAAAGACAAAGGCAAACCAAGGATCTCAGTGGTGCAGCGTGTAACACACGACTCCTCGAAAAGGGTAATCGTGGCTCATCTGCCCTGGAGAATGGAAATTCCTCATTCCGCAAACTCAACACATTGTTAACCTTTTATTTACTGCCTATTATAATTTTTCACGGCAGCGTATTAGGTGAGATACAACCATAATGTGGATAAGATATTTGCAAAACTCCAGACCTCATGTGCTTGCAGTGGGGATCGAATATGCTATTACCCTTTCCAAGGGCTAACACGTTCATCACCATTCCATGCCGGTCCTTCGTTTCGCCTTCCTCTCAGCTAGTTTTCTATCTACCAGTCCCATCAGCAATCATCCGTACACGGGGTTGATTTGAAAAGCACAAATCGGCATTTTAGCTCGTTAAGTTGAGGCCACATTGTTTTCATAAAAATCCTTATTCATTTTAAATAAAAAGGAAAATCTTAGCTGAACACAGATATTGCCCTATCACAATGGCAACGCCCAGGTCAGCCACATTCTTAATAACATAATATAGTGTTTCTTTGATAACTCCATAATTGATAACTATGACAATTTTGATATGAATCTCTTTCTTTCTGTGCTCGTCCCCGAATGAGTCGATCATCCTCTACAAGAACTCTAGTTCGTAATTCCTTCATGAAGACGAATCTTTTGAAACATATCCACTCCACCATCATAGAAAAATGGTATGGCAAAGCAACACTTCGTCGCACACGTTAATAGTCATTTTTCAGTGTACAATGGAGTCTTTCTAATGAGACGAACATTATGTACACATTGGCGGAAAATCATTTTCAAGCCTTCATTTTAGCAACACCATCAACGTTGTTTCAATTACTATCAACGAAATAGGGATTAAGTCCACGGGATTAATGATAAAGAGAGGACAGAAGGTCCACAGATAAGTCGAAGAGAAAATGAGTTTATGCAAAACCCCGGTGTAAGACATATAGTGATATGAGTTGATTTTAAATCTCTCAAAAAAGTAATTAACTTCAGAGAGCTCATTGAAACATAGTTGGGCCAGTTATGTAGTGAGAAGAGCTGAATCCAAATACTAAAGAAGTACGGTAAAATGGACCCATAGAATGTAGGCGCGTAACCTAAGGCGATAAATAATAGATCGGGGCTACAAAAAACGGCAGCAAAAGAATGACATGAATAATAAGTATGTTGGAAACCAGACAATAGCGGATGGCGCTGTGTACTTCCCATGTTTGCGTGCGCACTCATACACCGAGGCTGTCTGTTCACAGATATCCTTTTCGCGGCAGAAAAATATTAGTTTGGAGTGTACGTCGATGTCGCCGATTATTATTCAGGATTCTTCTCTTTTAACGTTCAAACCATATATGTTCTTCGAATATTCCACTTAGCGTTCTAGCACGAGTAAAAATAGGACACAGGAGCAGTCGAAAAGCAACGCTGAAAGGAAATGCTGACCGTCGGATTCGAGCAATCGTCTCAATAAGAGCTTATTCCACACCGACGTGGTGACAGCCACCGATAACATCAAAGCCACTGCAGCATTTTTCTCGCCTTGCATCGCCGGTTGCTTTTAACGAGTACATCTTCGACGACAAGTTGAGAATACGGAAAATTGGGATCTCGTTGGATGTCCCGCCATTATGACTGACCGCAAGTAAGTCAACATCTGTGAGTCTCTTCTCCTTCACCTGCACCAGCAAGGTCTTTATAGTGAGATGGCAACTAGATGAAGCAGCTGGGCACACTACCACCCGAACAATACGCGTCACATATTCTGGCTCCCATAACACTGGCTAGCGATTAGCTCGTTCAAAACTCGATACGCGTGGTTTTAAGTTAACGTGAACCGTCTTCTCAGATCTAGTGCATGGCTTTGTGGATGTTGTTGAAACCGGATCGGATGTCAAAGTCAAGTGCTATACTGTCGATTTAACTAAGCCCTTTGCCACTTCCATTAAATGGCATGTTCTACAACAACGTGTATCACTTTTTTCCGCTCATGAAAGACCACTTATGCGGGAGCGCTGCTATGACTACAACAAAAAAAAATACTGCTTAAGGCTTTCACGAGAGACTACCGTTAAAGGGCGACATTTCTTTCGTATCTGGACGGTAAGCGTAGTTCTAAGATATTATAGATATTAAGAGAGAATAAGATAAGATATTCAACGAGCCGTTATACTGTAGCGATAAGACCTCCGCGACTGCTTCCTAGAGGGTGCTTACGTACTTTCTGCCGGAAGGTGAAGAGAACACGATACAAAATCTACTTTAGCCTGATCCACTAAGAAAGGTTTTTTGCCAATAAAATACGCCAGGAAGAAATCACCACATACTCAATAGCCTTTAAACGAACGTTAAGTTTGGCTTGATGCCAAGTGGAAAAATGTTTTTCTATATAAATGCACAGCAAATTTGCTAAATATGTGAAGAGAAAATAACCCTAGTGGAAAGACTGAATATCACATTACCTTTACGAAGTCTTCTATAATATGCGAAAAGAAAATATTGATTTTGAAAATATTACCTGTAAAAGGACAGCTGTAAAAAATTGTCGCTGTTAGGAAATAAAGGGTAACAGAACCCTTCGCTGTTGTTCTCAAAAATCAAATGTAATAAATAATGTAGCAAGTTATAGTAGAAGTACTATACAGGCAGAAACAGCTTTAAACCGTCGTAAACTCCTTCGCCACTTTCTGCCGGATTCAACATGGTCACTAGAGATTGCAAAAAAAAAGCGCAATAGTCTGATGACGACGTAAAAACCGAACCATCTCTTCAACAGGTTATGAGGACAACGGATCTCAACCATAGCTGCATAACAACCTCGCGATTGCTGAAAAAAGAGGACGACATAGCCTCATTATTAATCGTTCTTAAACTTCCACTGAACTAAAAATTTGCTAGCATCACTAAGCAGATCACCTGGAGTAACGAGTGATCACATAACAGCGTATACCACTGGGATAAGAATCAGATAATAATATCCCTAGTTCTTCTAGGATTTAGTTTCTGTAGAGGAAGTTGTGTTCAGTTACATCTACTAGGTTGCATAAAAAATAATATCCATATTGTTTTTGTAGCTTCCATGGGCACATCAGCTTTATTTCGAAGTTTATCGCTTACATAAATATTTACAGAGCACTACTTCTTCAAAGAATCAATTTATAATAATCTAAGCCGGTTAAAGTGAGAGCTCTCAAAGCGGAAATAGGCACCGTTTCCTCTCATGGAATCAAAATTCGACACTTACGATATTTCCACAGGAACACCATGAAACGTCTTCAAAGCATGGGCCAAGGCTGTGCTTCTAAATGCGCCTTCCTTCAGAAGACGACTGCGCCCATCGGAAGCCGGTATTGGAATCTAACTCCCGAAAACTCTTCGAGTGTAGTAACTACTGTAGAAGAACCCAACCATGAGATTCCCGCAGTTGGCTGTCATTTGAAAGGAGAGGAGGAGAAAAAGCTCGGTCCAGCGAGTACACAAATTGAAAGAGTAGCAGCGAAACCATTGTTACGAAGTTTGTTTTGCGCTACATCTATGCAATAAAGCCCGTTCCCCAATCGCATTGCAACGCCATAAATCCTATTCGGCAGACTGATCGGACCAAAGAGGCCTACGAACACCCACTAAATCCGAAATCCTATAAGAGGAGTACTGGGCAATAATTAATGCTCCGTAACCTGATTAATTCACTACGGGTTTCTGAGTCCTTGCCAAACACAAATCACAACACAGAATTGTTTGCCATGAAATCGATGAAGCCATTGACAGCGTATCTAACGAGCATTAGTCAATGGGAAATTCCAATCATCTTACGTGATTGCAGATCCTGACCGAACTGGGCTACGAAGCTTTCTCAAGATTCTGAACGGGATTCTCTCGCCAGTGTAATATCGCCCTTAATTGACGTTACGCCTAATACTTTTCAAATTACAAGTAATGCCATAATGCTAGTAATATCAGATTAAATCACATAAGCTTATCACCTTGAGCCATTGTAATAAGACAAGATAAAATCAGCCTTGGAAAGATTGCATTGATGATATTTTTTGAACGGCAGAAAAAAATCTGAGGCGATCGATGATGTGTGACGCATTTCACAGTTTACTTTCAACTTCATACAAAGTCTGGGGATTACGGTAAAGTAGATCTTGCATAAAATGCAACGAATTCCAAACTGGAGTTCAAAATTGGGTAGAAAATAGGGAATATTGACGAGTAGAAATAAATACTTTGTAAGAAACTCAATAACTACTTCAATCATAAATAAAAGGATAAGGCTCTCGGCGTTGATCAATCTCTAAGAGATGCAGTCGACATCATTAAGCCTCATTAGGGGTGACTGAGTGCATATCTAGTACAATGACTTGCGGAGACCCACCAATGTACCGAGTCAGTGCTGCTATCCTCCTAGACAACTCTGGTACCAATTTGCAGACCACAGAGTGATTGAAGGCTTGGTGGGCCACATGCACCAGGATCGCTTCGACGTGTGTGTTGCGGGGCGCCTCAGGCCACTGCACCACAGGCGTCCTACTTCAATCATAAAGGTTTGAAAACCACTGCCTTGAGAACAAAAAGAGCACTGTGGTAGGAAAAATCTTACCAAAAAAGCATATCTTGAGCGCTTACCACTGGCATCACAGTAACTTTGCTTCAAAGAAAACTGTTCAGTGATTTTCACCCCAACTATCAGTACCACAATTACCATGCAAATGTAGTTCATACCGACAAATGGAATGTCTTCATTGTTTTTTTTTCTTTCATTTGTAAGCACAATTAGGTGTTCTATAATCTAATAACTGAATCGAAATGGGCGGCATTACAGATAAACCTAGGAGTATGACAAGTAAATGAGTGAAAGGTTAGAACGGTCATTGAAAAACAATCCTTACATATGCAGTACATAATAGATGTATAGGCTACCATATTCAACGTCGCTCAGGGTAGCGAACCTCCTGTTCCTTCTGAGGACACAAAGTTGGTAACAGAAGTGTCTGCAAAGAGCTCGGTGCAGTCCACAAAAACTGGTAACTTAGTGGGATGATGACATGGAGAACTCCGGCATGCTATCCTTGGGCTTCTGAGAAAACTAGAGTTCAACTAGATCAGTATTCAGCGAAATTCATGACGAAGATATGGTTCTCAAATGGAAGCCGCACATCAGCTAATCCGAAAACCTTCGTCGATGATAAATGCGAGATAACAAGTCGAATGAAAGCGCTGGAAATGTCACAATATGTGGAGTTACTTCATCGCTTCATATAAATAAAAGAATAAAGCTGACAAAAACAAGCGAATGGATAGGAATTTTCTTTAGTGAGAGGTGAAGTCAAATTACAGACATTGTAAAATAAACATGAGTCCATAAAAAATAGCATTAATGTAACCTATAAGCTTTCTCAACGAAACACTTATCGCAGTCGAAATCGTGTTGGACTAACCAATGCCGGATGTATGCAACGAAGCGTGAAGCTTCACAATGAGCAGAAAAGGAAGAAGCACAATTATGCATCACACCCCCCGGGCTCACCTGATGGAAAAGGACCACAGAGAGGAAGGAAATGAAAACATTTCTTACCGAGTGTAGGTCTTTACGGGTTTTATCAGAACTATTAACGATCGAGTGTATTATACAAAATGTTACTCGACGTTTTAATATAATAAATACATTCTGCGAAACCGTGGTTAGAAAAATCAATACACGGCTCTGGTTGCGTTATTTTACATGTTGCATAAACTATGGATCGGGGTGATTGGGCTTTCATCTAAAGAAATGTAGCCCGTCAAGGAAGCCCGTCAAACTGGGACTCTGTGAGGATTAGTGCAGCTTTTCCAAAAATTCTTTATTTTTGAGCTCGTAAATTCTTCATCCCTACCTACAATATCACAATTCTCGCAGCTACTTCTGCTAAACACAATTTCAACTTATTATTTACTGCCTACTCTTTTTAATGGCAAGGTATACTGCGAAATGTAACTTCAATGATGTTGAGATATTTGCAAAACTCCGCACCGCAGGTTTCTGCGGTGGGGAACGAACGCACTATTGCCCTTTCCGGGTAGTTCTATCGATCTCTTCAATCAACAATCACCCGTTAGCGGGACTGATCTGGCGAGTCCAAATCGGCAACGAACCCAGTTAAACTGACGATGTTGTCTAAATCACAATAATAACTTTTTATTTATTGCTTATTACAATTATTCACGGCCGGGTATTATGTGTGACTCAATCGATAGAATCAGCTGAGAAACAGTCGAAACGAAGGATGCATGGTGTGGTGGTGAACGCGTTACTCGCCGGAATGGACAATAGCGCGTTCGTTCCCCACCGCAGAAACCCGTGGTCCATAGTTTTGCAGATATCTCAGCATCACTGAAGTTATACTTCCGCTAAACACTTTTTAAAAAGCTGTATATGAACTATTAAAGTGGTAACAGTTTGACAAGGAAAAACCGTTGCAATGAATTGAACTCATTAAAATGTTAACGCAATGATTTCATGACAAAACATGGCATTAATACGCCCTAATTGAGAACTGAATGGCTTCCCCTACTGGCTGAAGATGAACAATTGACTTTAGATATCACTTGGACTATAAGTGGTCGGTAGAGCTCTTCTCTTGCGTGAGGTGACGACCTTCTCATGTTTTCAACAATTCTTTGTTTTTTCCTTTCGTCTTCACTAAAACTAAGAGCAACGGAACTGCTTCGGAGGGGTTTTTCCTCGCCTAAAGAATAAAGGATAAAGCTCTCGGCGTTGATCAATCCCTGAGGGATGCGCCATGCATTCGACTTCATTATGCATCATTGGAGGTGAATGAATGCATATCTGGCCTTTACAATGACTCGCGGTGGCCTGCCGATGTATCGGGCCTGTGCTGCTATCCTCCCATACAAGTCTGGTACAAATTTGTCGAACCCGGAGGGATGGAAGGCTTGGTGGGCCATGGGCACAGGGATCGATTCCACGTGCGTGTCGCAGTGGCGCCTCCAACCACTACGCCACACGGGCCTTTTTCCTCAGCGGAACAGCAAAACAACGACGAAAATGTTTTGGAGGGAGTTAGATTTTACTGTTTTCGCCGTAGAACATGGCCTAAGAATATTAACAGACTCGCTTATACCCTAAAAGAATCAAGTTGTCTCAAGCTTCGGATGAATCGACTTCACGATCCCATCTGTCAAAGTCTCACGATAAAATCGAAACATTCGTCATGATAGCACTGTTCGAAATCAATGGAGAACGTATGACACGATTGTTACATATTTCTTGGTGATCACCTTCTTTACAGAAATTCAGGATGGGGAAAGAGAGAGGGACGCCAACGAGCAATAGAGAAATAGAGAAAAAGAGTATTACAAATGATTACAACACGAAATACAACCATTGTAACTCTGAGATATTTGCGAGATACCATGCAGGATCGAACAGGGATTACCCTTTTTGGGGTCTCACGAGTTACGCACGGCACCACTGAGACCCTTGTCATGCCATTATCTCAGCCAGTTTTCTACCTAGCGCTGCCATTAGTATCAATCAAAACAACAGCAATAGTGATAATAATAATAATAGTAATAATAATAATAATAATGACAGTAATAATAACAATAGTAGTATAAACAATAATAATTAGTTAAATACAGTGGTAAAAATAATAATAATAATAATAAGCAGTAAATAAAAAGTTAACATCGTGATTATAACATAGAAGGCTTAGACGATAACACAAGTTTTCTAGTTAAGAATGTAAGCATAAAACTTTCAACGTTAATGAATCCCAGAAGGATGAGCCATCCATACGACATCATGAAGTACTGTGGAAGTGAATGAACAAATAACTTACAGAATTACAAGGACATACTAACCCAGTGTTTTCTTCCTCCCAGAGAGGTCTGGTACTAATCTTCCTACACCAGAGGGATGAAAGGAGGAGGAGGGGTCCGAGGAGCGGTATCGAACAAAAGACCACGTCTAAATTGCGTTGCACTTCCAAACAATTGCGCGCTATATTTGCCCACACTCAAGTTTTTTATTAGTCACCTATAAATTACTTGCATTACTTTATTCCCGTAATAGAGTTCTGTTCAGAATATCATGAGCGAAAACGCAGTATGTGAATAGAATCATTCGAAGGTTCGACGATCACTGAATCCGTTCAACACTGATCCGAGTTGAAAACGTGACAATTTTGAGTATGCAAGAAAGTTTACATTCCTGTGCACAGACATCTAAAATGCACCGAATATAGTTTAGGTCCAGAGAATTTTTCTGGACGATGGCCTTAGTCAAGAGAGAGACTACTTTTTAACTTCGAGAATTAAGGTCGGATGACGAATAGACCCAGAAGATGTAACCCAGATTCTATTCATAAACAGACATTGACAAAGCATAGACTGTACATCATAGATGGTCGGTTCCAGTAACGTTGGCGATATGTTAGGGCACTGCTTTCGAAGGCATGATAACATCCTTCGGTATTTTAGTTCTCCGTTCTTATTCGATCGCTCACTGGAACTCGGTTCTCACAGAGATACCATTCTCGCCAAATATCACACCGAAATCAGGAAATCATGAATGTGACTTTCTCTGGCAAAGAAATGTGGACTTAAAAACGACAATCACACTGCTCTTCAGTCATTCCATGCCTATGTGTCGACTTTTTCCTTCCCCTTTTCAATTCCAATGATGTGTTCTGAAACTGCTAGTTAATAAACACCTGTTTATACAGACCCTCACAAACCGTTGTGAAAAATCCTACTTCAATTAAGACCTTCAAAAGGTCATCGTCGATAACAATGGCTCGTCCTCGATCCACCACTTCACCTTTTTCATCGCTTCACGCCGGATCTTGTGATATCCACATTGTACTGTTCGATCTTTAACAAATCCTAAGCCAACTGTAGCAATGATACTGTGAGTTTATCGTTGAGTTTCTCCAAACTTTAATTCACAAACAAGGTTCCTGAGAAATGTGCTTTTTTCATTATACGTCCGTTTAAAAGAGCATCTTGCCAGCAAATTTAAACTGGAACCAAACACATCACTAGGCGCACATAGGACACAGAACTATAACGGAGAAGATTTTGAACTACAAGTCACCATCCTGGCACGGGAATCCAAAACATCGGCCCATTAAACTATTGAAGTGCTTTGGATTAATCCCAAATCTAAAAATTAACCTCTCGGAGGAGTGTCTCGTTATCACACGCGACCTCGCGCCATACCTCTTGCTGACTCTATGATTTTATGACCTGACACAGGCACATTCCTCGTACATCTATAAGCCTCACACGGCTGCTCTAAACCAATTAATTGAAATACTTGAAAAGTATGAAACGGTGAGTGTTAAAATGAAGCTGCTTATTATGCGAATGCAAATTTATGTACTAAGGGTTATCTGCTAAGGTTACGAAAATGTTTGGCTGAGTAGATGACATGACAATTTGACCTTTCTAGGCTCTGAAGTGCCGAAACGTCAGCTATTTTGTGATAATAGATGCCACAATACAATCCCCGTGTTTGCTTACTAAAGAAAAGCAGTGGATTAGGATAAAAATAGAGTCAGATCTCCGCCCTTAAACAATCTAAAGAATATTCAAAAATTATACTGAACATAAAAAAAGACACCAGAAACGTTTACAAACATATTCAGAGCCGGATATCTCAATTCTGAAAAGATCTGGCAGATGACATTAGTACGACGCCGATAACTACATAATTATACTAGCAGGTGATTATGTTTAAGAAATCGTGAAGAGATCGCGCTAGTAGGCTCCTGATCGTCGTTGTTACCATGGCGATGGCATGGCCGCAACAATGTCACACTGGGCCCGATGATGACAACATCGAAAATTACTGAGCAATAAAAAATAACGGAGAACAAAAAAAAACAGTTCGTGACGTCCATTACACATGGAACAACCCATATTTCCTTACAATGGCAACAATCCTACTCATTTACCAATCATCTGCACTTCTCATCACGAGTCACCGCCTAGCACCATCTCCAGCCTCATTCGTCTAACAATCAGACACCCTCCGATGACCGACAATAACGGGCCTTTCCTGATTCTGAAAAAACAAAGTAAGCGTTCAGACGTTTGTTCAAAACGAATTTTTCAGTCTAACCGTACTAGAAAAGTTAAAGGGTTGATACTGCGTCATGAATTTCACCCCACTACGCGTTGCAGAGATTATCGAACACATATCTGACCTATTCAATGATTTGCGGTGGCCTATTTTGTATTAAATCAGTGAGGTTATCCTCCCAGACAAGTCTGGTACCAAATTGCCGAATCTGGAAGAATGGCAAAATCGGCGCGAAGCGCGAGATCGAACCGATGACCACCGATGTGTATTTTAAGACACCTCTTACCGTTGTCCTACACGTGTCCATTACGACTCGTAAAGAAGAACTTAAAATACGCAATATATGAATGATATCCACTACGTTATTTCTTAACCACCTGTATCACCTGTAGTCCCGTAGATCGTCGAGTGGCTCGAGCGAGCGTCAGTAAATCCTCCATTTTTCCATGTCGGGTGGAAGAGTAGCACAGTGGGTTCTGCCCGCCTTAGCGACTCGTCGAGCATCATACCTTTCTTCTAGACTCTTCGTGAAGAACTCTGACCATCGGCTCGGTGGTCTTCCTGTAGTACGTTTGACATCCCAAGGAATCCAGTCACTAACAGCTCTTGTCCATCGGTTATCATTCATACGCATTACGTGCCCGGCCCACCTTATCTTCGACTGTTTTGCGTATACAACGGCATCTTTGATTTTTGGTCGTTGACGCAGGTCAAAGCTTCGGATCCCATCCCTTACTTGTGTTAAACGGAATACTCCTAGCATCGTCCTTTCGACTGCGCGTTCGATAACGCTGAATGATCTTTCATCCTGCTTACGCAGCGACCAGGTTTCTGACGCATACGTTAGGGCAGGAAGAACCGTTGAGTCGAAAAGGTGGGCACGGAGTCGGGTGTTCTTTGTTCTCTTCACTACATCCTCGACGCTCTTGAAAGCTCCCCAAGCCGCTCGTTTCCTTCTGCTCAGCTCTGGAGCTGTCGTTCATCATATTGAGTGAACGACCTAGATAGACATAACTGGAGAATTCGGAGAAATTCATTCAGTTGAGTGTGAATGGAGCAAACGAAACCAATCCGTTCTTCACGAACATCGTTTTCTTTAGATTTGGTGGAATACCAAACTTTCCACACGCTTTATCAAAGACCGCAAGCATACGTTCCGCTTGGCTAATGTCTGGTGTTATAAAGACGATATCATCAGCAAAGCGAAGGTGATGTATCTGCCGACCATCGGTTTTCATTCCCATATTATCCCATTCCAATGTTCGCATGACGTTGTGGAGGGTGGCGGTAATTTTGGCGAGATTGTATCGCCTTGCGTAATTCCTCTTTAGACGTCAACGTTACCATCGTTGTAGAATGGTGAAACTTTGGTTGTGAAATTTTTGCACAGCTCACGAAGAATCTTTACGTACTGAGTAGGGACTCCTTGACTACCAAGGGCTTCCATGATTGCTTCTATCTCAATTGAATCAAAGGCCTGTAAACCGATGAAAGTGAGATAGAGCAGTCTTCTGTACTCTGGCGATACTTCAATGAGCCTTGTTATCGTGTGAATGTGGTCCATAGTACTAAATCCTTTTCGAAACCCTGCTTGTTCACATGGCTGTCCTTCGTCCAGTGTTCTGTCAACCCTGTTTAAGATGACTCGAGTGAAAAGTTTTTAGACGATGGACAGCAAGCAGATTGGGCGATAGTTGCCTATATTGTGTAGGTCACCCTTCTTGAACATCAACACGGTCTTGCTGGTCTTCCACTGAGTAGGGACCTTGCATTCAGACAGGTAACGTGTGAAAAGCCTAGTCAGTGTGCTTACGAGGACTGGCGTAAGGTTTTTCAGATGTTTTGATCTTATCCCGTCCGGACCTGGTGCTGTTCGATTTTTCACCGACGAAATGGCATGTCCGATTTCGGAAGGGAGAACCGGTGGTACAACATATCCATCCTCTTTTATTTAATATGACGGGAGGTGGACGTGGCTATCGAAGAGATCTGAGTAGTAATCGTGACTTTCTCCATTGCTTTTCTGGACGCTGTTATTGTTCAGTTTGGGCGTCGGAGTACAATCATCTTGATCTTCTAATTGGCCAAGCTTCGGTGGGCATTGCGAACGCTTTTCCCAGCCCCTGCGGCTTCGACCATTACTGTTGGTCTTGTCTCTTTAAGATCTTCTTTTATTGCCTACCTGCATTGTTTCCCAAGTTTGGACGTTAGTTCACAGTTGCCTGCAGCTTGTGCGATTCTACGCTGGCGTATTAGCTCGAGAGCTTCTGGAGACAGATGTTTCTTGGTACCTTTCAAACTCTCAGGTTTCATAGCGGTAGCTTGAACATGCTGATTGAGCCGATCGTATTCCTCGTCGATGTTGTCGACAACGGCATCTTCCCAAGCAGCCGAATAATGAGTTGTATAAGTCCCAGTTTGTGGTGGTTCTGAGACTTCGGTTTTTGAATTTAGCGGCTTTTTCTCCTTTCCGCGAGAAATAGAATCTTGCACGAAGGAAACGGTGGTCCTAACCCGTGTAGAATTTTAGGACAACAGCGACATCGGTTAGGCAAAACTTTCTATTTACTATGATGTGGTCTATTTTGTTACGGTACTCTCCACTGAGAGATTCCCACATCCAGCGTTGAGGGTGAGGCTTCTGGAATTGTGAGTTACCATGGTTGGTCTTGGTCGCCATGGTAAACTCAGAAAGCTGCTCAACCTGTTCGCTCCACTCTAATCCGTGGGTCCCATTGTGACGTTCCTCAGACGATCTTCTTGGTCCAATCGTGGCATTGAAGTCTCCAGTGATGACCTTGAAGAATGTGTGGTCTTCTCTGTATAACCTCTCCAAGTCCATGTAGGACGCTTCGACTTCTTCTTCGTCATAGTTTGATGTTGGCGCATAAACGACGAAGATTGTCAAAGCCGGTATTGATTCACATCTTTTTAATCGTAAGCGTCCGATTCGGGTTGTAACTGTTCGAGTGAATCGATGTTCATGTAGAAACTTGTGTTGACGAGAATGCCGACGCCGCCGACTCCTCTGCTGTCGCATGTTCCGAGGAACAGTTCTTCTCCGTTGTCAAAGACGGCGTCGAATGGGCGGCGTCGTCTCGTCTCGGCCAAGCCGATGACGTCGTACCTTATCATTCTTGCTTGCATGAGCAAGTCTTCTATCGAGGACTCGGATGCAAGTGTACGTGGATTGTAGGTACAGATCGTCACTATAGTTCTTCGTGATCCAGGCAGCTTCCATTGGCCCTGAGATTTTAGCATCCTCTCCGTAGTCGTCCTACCCAACGGTGGGAAATTGGGGGCTATTTCGGGGTGAGGGAAATGAGGCCCATTTTTTTTTATTGTGTTTAGCATTTTGATACCCATGTATAGCTTGCTGGGCTCTGAACGTGGGGCTGAGTATACTCACGGGCAGCTTGCTAGGCTCTCCCAGAGTAGACATAGACCTTATTTGTCGGAAGCGACTCCTAACCGCCTCCCATATACTTCCCTGTCACTTGATCGCTTTCGCCCGAATTGACTCGTAGAATACAATCCGCATAATGCAAGAACGCATTCGCACACACATGCCTGAATATGCCTAGTAAATACAGAAAGAATGTGCCAAATCGGCTCAGCAAAAACAAGGAGTCCATCCCCTGGATCCACCTGCATCTCAGGGAAACAATGATCGCTTTTGGTCCGCAATTAATCCCCTATCCGCCAACTGGGGACGCGCCACGTAGCCTCGCGACTAACCGGTTCGAGATCCCTCATATGAGGGAGATCCGTGGTATTCCTTACTAGGATATTTTGAACAAATTTGGTTTCGATGAAGGTCCTACCTTTAAAAAAAGCCATTGGTAGAATAGTAAAGCGGTTTAACGGGACTGGATAGCACTGTGATAGTGATGTCTGTCATCGCGAACATGGTGCTAGTTCGACTATGTTCCGGGCCAACCAGGTCTCTCATCCCTCCGGGGTCGGAAAATTGGTAGTGGACATGTCTGGGAAAAAAAATCACTCTCCGTAATCCAATTGGGAACGCTCCAGCCCGGCTATCTCAGTACTCCAGGAAAAATTGCTCGGCCAGCATTCTACGATATCCAAAATGAAGTGAAAACCCTCAAGCAGCTACTGAAGCCACACATAAAGTTGGAAGATCTTCGTGGACAACGGAGATGAGGAAACGAATTGAATGTGAGAAATGCTGGGATCCGCAGAGTAGACGTGAAGACGGATCAAATAAAATAAAATAAAATAAAGTAGCGGTTTAAGAACATGACATCGCAAGAGCACAAAAGACAGCTCTGTGTCACTTCCATTAACTTAAAAAGACCTTTGACAAAGTCAAAACAGAAGTGGTCACAGAAGCTCTCGACAACCAAACCGTGCTCACTTAGCATGCACAGATTCTTAGTAATCTAAATAAAATTTCACAATGAAAATAACATGATTTAATAAAGATACTAACACGGACTTAAGGAGAGAGATTCGATAAGGTGGTACCACCTCGCCAGCATACAGCCCTCGTCATGCGAAAATTCCGAATAGGGCAACATGAGAGCGAAAGCCGATTGTAGGCAATTGCACTACCTCTCTTTAGCTGATGACATCGTTCCTACAGGGCGCGTGTGGCGCACTGGTAGGAAGCGCCCTACAGCGCACACGGGGAATCGATCCCTGCACCCATGACTCACCAAGCCTTCCATCCCTCCGGAGTCGGCAAATTGGTACCAGAGTTGTTTGGGAGGATATCAGCACTGGCTCGATACATCAGTAGGCCACCTCGAGTCATTGTAAAGGTCAGATATGCATTCAATCACCTCCAAACAATGCTTGATGAAGTCGAATGCATGGCGTATCCCTTAGTGATTGATCAGCACCGATAGCTTCATCCTTTATTTATCGTTCCTATAAGACTAAGCACTGGCCAGCTGGAACGAATGCTGGCCAAGTTTGACAACGATTCACGTTAAACTGAGTAGACACCTCCGAGTGATACAGCTATATGTCTCTGAATCCATAGTTTAGCTTGATGAACGGAGGAGCTCGGGAACTAAATAGAAGGAAGTGATCGCTTTAAGGAGTTTTTAAGAGCATGCAGGATAAAGCAAGAGGACTAAGAACGTTTGATCTTGTCTAAACCAGGTTCAGTGTCTAGGACAAAAGACCCAGTAATCGGTCGCCGGTCGTTGCTCTATTGTAGATATATAGATGATTGTTTCAACATCTGCTTCACCCAAGAGGAATCTGTGACAAACGTTTTGAGCAACTGAACGAGCAATCAGAGTACATTAAGCTCACTTGAGGGAAGGCAAAAGAAAATTGGCGCCATTTTTGAACACTCAAATCAATCTATTCGAGAATATCTACATCACGAAGTGGTAGCGAAAGCCAAGTAGTAAAAATATACTGGTTCATTATCTCTGCTCTCAACCCTCACACAAAGAAAAGGGCTCTTGTAAGAAACATGTTTCGAACAACGACCAGCGTATGCATAGCAAATGAGCAGAAGAAGGAATCCCGGAAATTCGGTGGCAAATAGCCATTTCCAATGACTACGAAACTGGTACTCCCTCGGGATAGGTGAAAACCCGAGCCCCCAAAGGACACCTCTGGTGATAATAAGGTCCCGTTTATCCTTCCGTTCATTTCAAACGAAATAAGCAGAGCTATAAAACATTGCTCAAAAAGGGCCGGTCTGGAGAAATCGGTAGCATTGATTGAATTGCAACCGAACGCTCTCATGCGCCAGCTAGTCGTAACCGTTTGTACGACCGTCTGTGCACAACGCAAAATTGCACAATATTCCCTAACGATACAGACGATCATTGCACGAGTTCTGGTACGGTGTACCTACTGTCTTGTAAACTGTGTGGAGACGAGTACTTTGGCGAAACGAGTACACCACTCTCTATCCGTCTAAAAGAAGGCCTAGGCAGTAGGGTTGAGCTAAATACTCTACTAGGCACGCTTAAGATAGGGAGACAAGGGGAAGATTTTGATGTGAAAGTCACCATCCTCTTACAGGAATCCAAAACGTGCGAACGTGAGCGCGCTAAATCCTCGATGTACGCTGGGTAAATTCTATGGATCCAAAAATGAATCGTTGGGAGGAATGTCTTGTCATTACGCGAGATGTCGCACGATATTTAAAACTGATGTTTTAAAGTAAAAGTGGTTCATTAACCTTCTATGGTAGCCCTTTACGATTGTTTTCCATGTGGAATACTCAGTGGAAGACTCATAGAGAGCAGTGAGTGTGTGTATAAACTGTTTTATACGTAATGCTATTGAAGATTAGGTATCGTGGTTCCTCTGATGAAGTTATGGAAGTGTCTGGCTGACCTGATTGCGGTTAGCCTGGTCTTTCTCGGCTCTGAAGATGGCCAAATCCGCAGACACCTGTTTTAAGCAAATAATATATAAAAGTAACTTCGTGCTATATGATGCTAGGAGTATCCCGTATTACGCAAGTGAGGAAATGAATCCAAAACTCCAACCTACGTCGGCGATCAAAAACCAAAGACGACTTTCTATACGTCAAGCTGTCGAAGATATGGTGGGCCAGGAACTCAGTGCATATGAACGATAACTGATTGTCATTAGCTGCCACTGGATTTCGGGGGATGTCAAACGAACAGCAGTAAGACGCCTAATACTGTGGTCAGAGTTTTTCACGAAGATCTTAGAAGAGAGGCATGTTGCCCATTTAGCCTCTAAATAGAGAAATAGCACACATAATGAGCCACTTTTACACGGGATTACGACAAATCTATATTTTACTTATGCCTGCGCAAGTTACTCGATGAGTGGGACGACTGGTGATACAGATGACCTCAGCACCTACCTATTGATACGCACCAAATATAGGCTAGTAAGGCTCTATTGCAGAGAATGCTATGCCTAAGGAGTAGCACACCAAACCATTCCACAGCACAACCCGAGTTATTCGTTGAAGGCTACTTCGAATCAATGCGCTCCTACCTCCCAGTTACTCTAATTTTCTTTCTGAAATTTCTTTACGTCTATTTCTATATCCTTTACACCCGCCCTTATCACAAGATAGCTGGGACTCATTATACTTAACAGAGTGAAAAGAAAGTCGACTACCACTGAAACTGCTGAACAATGAACCTCTTCACGAAAAATCATATCTACATCACTCCACTACAAAGATTAGGTTCTCATAGACCAAACCTTATATAACACGCGTAATAAACAGGCTATCGACTAACCACAAGAAATGAGATAAAACAGCTCTATGAGGCAACATAAACCTCTGAGAAGGAAATGCACTGCATCCATTGCATTTTGAATGCACTCTTTCCCACTGTACACGAATGCGTAGCACACAATGCATATCCGAGTTCTCCGTTAGAAAAAATAAATAACCATCCATACCATCATTTCAAGAGACCTGTCATTTTGTTGTACTAAGAATAGCAAAATGTTTATTCATATATTCGACATAAAAAGAGTTATCAACCTGCACTTAAGGTAAGTAAATGTCAGTGTAAAAGAATAAAGTAAGTAATGGAACTTCTGACATAGATAACGCCAACTGTATCACAACATAACAACCGCCTTCAAATAGCATCGACTCATTTAGGGTTACTATAATCATTTACATTGCTTGGTATGGCATTTTGCTGCTTATTTCTCAGAATCGCAGTAGGTCCAGTCGCCATCTGAAACAAATCTTAGCGTACCCAAAAAATCGATTCCTAAAAATCGATAAGGCGGGTATTGGCACGGAATAAAATCCGCTGATTACGATAAGATCAAGATCACCAACTATCCACCTTATCGATGCTTTCTTGTCTTTATTACAACACTTTTGGAAACAATGTTAAGCTATGGATCCAGCAACAGCTATGGTTCTATGCTTAATTCATGTTGCAACCAGTCCCATTGCTCTTTTTTGGAATTTCAGAGTAAATTCGCTCAACGTCACTCTTCTTAGTTAAAACAGCATAGTAATACCTCAAGACTTCGACCCTAAAGCTTGATTCTTCTACTGGCTGCTTTGTCAAAGTTTACTGCAACTCACGTAGGTACATCTATGAAAGGCGCACTAGGTTCCAGTTATCGCATATCATCATATAAAAATAATTAACGGTTCATAAAAAGTATTAGGAGCGCATGTAACGCAGTGGTCGTAGGCGCCTTACAATACAAATGGGATCGATCCCTACGCCCCTGGCTCACTAACTCCTCCACCCTCCTTGGTCGGCAAATTGGTACCATCAGACTCGTCTGGGAGGATAGTACTGCTGGCTCGGTGCATCGGTAAGTTATCGCAAATCATTATAGAGGCCAGATATGCATTCATTAACTTCCAACGATACTTACTGAAGTCAGACGCACGGCACATTCCTCAGGGATTGATCAACGCCGAGAGCTTTATCCTTGAGCTTTTTATCATAAGTATTAGGGATAACTCATTTTCTTCCATTCCTTCCTGGATACAAAAAAAAATCATGAAATGATTCTCACTAACCTTCTTTCCTCCTTTTCCAAACAATTTGGTGGTGCACGGCGACAACTGTGCATCAGATGGTGAGCTCAGGTGAACCTCCTGCATAAAATAACGACGAGTACGGACGGCGACCGGAGTTTCCTTCTTCGCAGCAGCAACAGCCTTTGAAAAAAAAGTTTCGTTACAACAACGGATAAATTTAACGTGCAAAATTAAATCTATAGTGTAGTCATACATGCACGAAAAACCCGTACCCGCTTTTCCGCGCTACCGTGCTCTGTCTGCTCCTTATCGACAGATGCAGGTTTATTAGCGATAGGAGGGACAAACTTCTGATTATCAGCGGAATTAGTACTCATATTCTAAAAGACTTTAACTGAGAACATAAGATCCAGATAAGACCTATACAGAGTAGATTACATTTAACGAAAACGATACTGCATCGTAAACTTTACATCGTACGAAATTCACACACCTTCCGAAATTTTTGACATGGTCGCGATTTTCACATATCAACTGGTAGGAAAAGAACAAGCGGTCAGAACCTAAGGATTCCCACAGAGGAATTATCTCGACTAGTTACAATGGAATTTCCAAAGTTATATAAACCGCACACATATGATAGATTTCGTTAAATCACATGAATGAAGTCCAGCTAGTAAACCACAATGATATGATATGTGAGATTCATCGGAAAGGAAACCACACAAAACAAGAGCTCACTGTGAGCGAAGGCAAGAATCTGGTTGGGCGTTTAGAGGTAACGTGCAATAATTTGAATTTGTCGAATTCCCGCCTAAACGGAATAGCAACTGGAGCGCCGAAAACGGATGCCAAAACGACTCTGTGACGGTGCGGTTCGGTTTACATAAAATAGAAGTCCTAGTAGTAAGTTCATACCAATGTATCCGTTACTGACATGATATTTCCTAGCATAGGGAAATATAATTTCCATTCTTCAAGCTCTGTACTTCGTCTTCATCAGAGCATGATAGCGGGTTAAATGCCCTAGAGCCATCCTCGACAGGATCGCTTCAAGTGAAAAACTCGACAAATTTAAGTAACGATAGTACATTCCATAGACACACAGCGTTCCCGTCAACTACAAAGGGCAGATAGCACAGTGGCAAGTCATCACGAGGACGGTGCTAATTCTGCCTCGCTCGAATCCCACAAAGCCTCTCATCCCTCTGGGCTCGGAAAACTGATACCATACTTTTACGGGAGAAAACCACTCTCTGCAGCAGTCCAATTGGGAACGCGGCTATCTCAGCACTTCAGGAAGAATCAAGTCGACTAGCACTCAACGACATTCAAGATGAAATGAAAATCCTCCACCAGCAGACGAAGCCACACGTAAAATTGGAAGGCCTTCGTGGACGATGGATGCGAAGAAACGAATCGGATGTGGAAAATGTTGGGATCCGCATAGTAGGTGTAAAAGACGGGTCGTATAAAGTGAATGCTGTCACCAAATTTATTATGGATTGAAGTATTATGCAAAATACAGCTACAAGCATGCCGAGATACGAGCAAAACCCAGAACACGAGGTACGCTTCGAAGCTACGATTACCGTTTCCGAGGGCTCACGTGTTATCCACTGCACCAACCGAGGCTCTTGTTTTTTCTTTCTCTCACCCAGTCTCTCATAGATTCTAGAAAAAGCGATGTCTATTGAAGCATTAGCTTCTGTAAACTATACAAAGCATAAAAACGATATTGCTCTGGGCGTTGATCAATCCCTAAGAGATGCACCATGCATTCGATTTCATTAAGCATCGTTAGATGTGATTGAATACAGATATGACCTTTACAACGGCTCGCGGTGGCCTACCGATGTATCAAGCCAGTGCTTCTATCCTCCGAGACAAGTCTGGCTCCAATTTCCCGACCTCTAAAAGATGGAGGGCTTGGCCTGGGGTGCGGGGATCAATCCAAAGCGTAAAGCAGTGTGCCTCCGACCACTGCGCTACACTCGTCGATGTAAACTGTATATACTGTCAAAAACTTAGAATTAGCTCATCGACGACATTTCATAGGAATAAATCAATTTATTGATAACTGTTTTGATAGAAAGTTTATATTTGAAACCAAAGAAAAATTATAGGACAATGGTGATAAATCTGAAGAAAAATAATTCAGACGTTCAGAAACAAAGTGCTAGAGCGATCTTTCTAAAACATACGCCTCTCAACAGGTCAGGTGGGTAGCATTTGATCTAAAATTATATATAGGAGCTATTTTATAGGCATAGAATAGGCACTATGGTTATCCCATCATGAGACTTACTATGAGACCAGTACTATCTCTAGTAATGCACCACACAGCACAAGAAGAAAGTACTTTTCCGTGAATCCATACTGCCATTAAGTGAAATCATAGTTCTACGATAAACGACAGTCGTCAAAAATCACGTAGCACATAAGAAGCAAACAGCTACGGCAGAAAGACTACAGAATCATCTGGCATTGAGTGTTGAGATCACGTGTTGAACTTCACCTCCTCCAAGACATTCCCTTCCACGGTAGAAAACGCACATCTGGAATTATTTTCGCTTTAATGTGAGCATGGTACTATCAGAGGAAACTGATCGTTACTGTCTCTGTCTATCGTCCATTATGAATTCATACTGGAAGCAAAATAGGAAGTTCGAAGCTTCTTTGAGAATCATAAACATTTCCACGTAGGGTAATAAAGAAAAGCCATCACTCGTAAACAGATAATGAAGAAACATCTAAATTCTTTTGCTAAAGAAACACCGAAACAGGAATCCTCTGAGAACACTAACTGAGCAGCATGTTACTGAATGGCACGAACTCCACTGGTTAAAGATCATGAGAAATATAGCCTAACTGGTTATTTACAAACCATTGTTTCTGATTCCCTCGTCGGGATAGTTACAAGGTACTGTCACGAAAAGAACTGCCCGCGTGTTGTTCACGTAGGATCTCAAAAAGTACCCAACGTGCTGTTACAAGTGGGACTAGATGGAAAAGCCAAAATTCGACAAAGTACTGGGTGCATATGAGGCACAAAAGCACAATCGCAATGATTTTGAAGTGACTGTCCGAATACCAGCACAGGAATCAAAGACATAAACGCGCAAAACTCTTGAGCGTATTGGATAAGATTCAGAAATCCAAAGATGCGCCGGAAAATTACAGCGTTGTTGCATTTAATACATATGGAAATCTTATATTAAATAAGGTCGCCCACCTGCCCTTCTGCTACTGCTCGTAATGGGAATACGGGTTTTACGGTCAAGCAAGACTGATCGAGTCGTCGTACTTCACACTGTATTGGTGTATGAGTTCTTTGAATTCGACAATCAAGCGTTACGACATCTCTTTCTGAAATAATAGGCCACAATAAACTTCTTTAAAATGAAAACTTTGAGAAACGAAAGCAATAGCAGTCAACATGGGCTGTATAATTTGAAACAAGCGTTCACGTATGTGCCGGATGAAGCAACTAGATAGGAAGCATGTTTTCAATTAGCTCCATCCACATAAGTCTTTCTTTATTGCTTCAGTACCTAGTTCTCAGCTACCAATCACCAATCAATCAACCAATCACCAATCTCAATCACAATCACTGTTCTTTGATCTCATTAGGTCCACTTTTAAAATCAATTTAACCGTTACTACCCTTATTTGTACTCTACTGACTACCTATTGCCCTATGACTTTGTTTACCTTCTTCCAAACAATTTTCAGATTATTACCATGAATTCGTCCGAACGGTTTATCGCCTCATCGTGGGTAAGAGGTGTTCCTGGGGTGTTGAGCCGTGATGTACAGCGGGCGATTCACCCGGCAGGTTCACAAGGTGAGTCCGGCATTTCCGTCAACAAGCCCAGCTAAAAGTAAACCATTACCAGGATCCACCACCGTCAAGGTGCCAAACTAGTCTCATGGTGGCAAATCTCTCTCTCTGATCCACTAAGGCGCCCACTGCCTGTGGTGTCGACCACCTGAGAGAGACTTGCACCAGGCTATCCTTGGACTCCAGGAAAATACCATGGCCAAACCAGCAAAACTCCGGAAAGTGTAGATTATGCTGAGGCGCGCACAATCTATGAGGACGGGCCGTCCTAGTATTCAAGTAAATATCATGAATTTTACCTGACAACGGGTTCTCATCTATCCATTGAGGTTCAAGAACACAAAAAGCTGTGGCATACAGGCAGGGGTGATAGGAGCCTTCACACTGAAAGTTAGCTATTTTAATTAACGCTGAACAGTGCAGCGTTCTCCGCATCGATGATCTGTAATCGTTCAGTTGCAAGGAACACGGCGTATTTTGAAGTAACAGATAAAATCTGGCCAAAAATGGCGATATACTCTACGCGTATGTGGCATCGTTGCTGTTTTTCTTTCTTCAAATATACTATTTTATACTTGATATATGCAGCAATTATATTAACACAAACGTACGTGAGCGCTCAAGCACATAAGCAGATTGTATTCTGCACGTCTAACCGATGAAAAGCCTGAAACCAATTGACTGGGAGGTAAATGAGATGCTATCCTAGGTTGACCCAAAGAGACAACTCCCATCTAATACCAGGAAGCCACGAGAAGGTACCCTAGAGTATCTCTGACATCCAGCTCAAGGCTTGGTTAAATACCCGTGCCTTCGCTTCAAATGCAATAAAGTGGTTCACATAACAGTACGATGGTTTTGTCTTTCCAGTGAGCTTGACCTACTGAGCAATTTTAGCATGTGAAAGCGCCTGTGAGTGAAAATGAATGAAAAATCTGGCCAAATTCAATGCCACCAGTGAATCACGGTGCTACAAGTGAACTATACTGCGCTTTCGAATTCGTGGAACCATAAAAGTGAAGAAGAATGCTTGCAAAATAGATGGTCTTACCGCATAAATTGTGTCCTTTTCCACATCTATATGTGCCACAAAATAACCTAGATGACAACCATGAACTCCTATACGCTTCCCAAGAGTGAAATGATGAACGCCATTGTGATGCCCAATGAACTTTCCTTCCAAAGTGATAATTTTTCCAGGACGAGGTTCGATGTACTAAATTGAAACTCATCTAGAAGTAAAAACGGTGACTGCAGAAAACACAAGTATACCTGATCAATAAAACTATCAAAGTTTCTCCGCTTGCCAACGAAGCATATACCCATACTCTACAACGTAAGAGATATTACACTGAGATTGCAGCTTACTATAGAAGGTAAACAATCACTTCAGGTTTATCAGCAATACTGCCTAGTCCCTGTTCCCGTGCTATATGCCGGACTTGCGTTTTTGTCAGTGATCCGATTGGAAACAACGCACGTCTCAACTGCTTCTGTTGAAGAGTGCACAGAAACGGTGTCTGATCCTTTAGTGGGTCAGCACTACATAGAAGTTTTACACCTTATAAATAGTTTATTATTAGCACTATGACCACTAAAATGTAATCTTTAAGGGATAAGAGGCTTTAGCACTCCACTAGCCTGAATCCGTGTCTTGAGTAGTCTCAGGATCACAGGATGTACTTGCGTAGTGTCCAGTTGCTACTAGATCTGCTCCTAGTTTATCAATAGCGTGGTTGTGCAAGCGCTCGAATTTGATTTCCCTGTTGCACATGACATCCGGCACAACTGTACGGCCACGACGATAGTTTTCCAGCGTTTTCCTAATATAAAAGGATAAAGCATATAAGTCTCGGATCAATCCCTGAGGGATGCGCCATGCATTCGACTTCATTAAGTATCGTTGGAGGTGACTGAGTGCATATCTGGCCTTTACAATGACCAGCGGTGGCCTAACAGTGTATCGAGCCAGTGCTGCTATCTTCCCAGACAACCCTGGTACCAATTTGCCGAACCCGGAGGGATGGAAGGCTTTGTGTGCCTAGGGCGCAGGGATCGACCCCTGTGTACTGCAGGCTGGCTCCGACCACTGCGCTATACGAGCACCCTTTTCCTAATATGATATGAACATATCATTGACTTCTCCAAAGAATATATTCAGTCTAACAGTGTGCTTTCAAAACCAAACCTTAAAACAGACTATTGTCGATCCCTAAAACTATGGCCAACTATAAATTTTTACATTCAATCAGCTCTTTAGCGGCGAAGTTATCCTTGTTCTCCCAAAACCCGCAAAACTGTCGCAAGTAGATCAACATATCAAAAAAATTACTCACATGAATACCTCGTTCCAATACTCTTTCACGAAGTTCACTGTAGTAAATGGAATATGTAATTTTTCGCATACATATCTGGCATCGGCTTCATCTTTTGTCTGTGGGCAACTGGAATTGCCCTCTTCAATATGGTCCCAGCTGTTCTATAGAGCAAAATATTTAAGTATAAAATTTCTTTTAGAGACACAAAACCAGGAACCTATGACCGACCAACTACTCCTAGTAATAAAATAGTTTGCAGACAACATTACAAAACCAGAGACTACTTAGATAGTAGCAAAAGCCAGAAATTGACACAGGCATAAGATACTATTCCTAGCAAAGATGCAACTTAGAAACCACACCATGTAAACACCAATGACGTCGAAACCTCTCTTTTTCAAAATCCATGTCGCGACTGCACTGTCAACTCCACCAGATAACCCAACAGCTACTCGTAACCATCGTTGCATTTTTATCTGGACCTGGACAAGCATTTACTCAGTAACCGCAAAGAACTGTTACGCAAAATGTTGCAAAAATCTGGTATTCCCATATAAACGAGGAACAAAAGTCATAGGATAAGCTAGAGCCATATTTATTACTTGTCTAACAACCCGTGCGTCATATGATCAACATGAGAAGCCTAAAAGCCTAAGTAAATCACTCCTAATAAAAAATTAGTACTAAAACACAGAATAATGATGACAACGTAGAGAAAAACGGATCCTATTAAAATCTAGACGTCTATACGAAAGCATACACATGTACCTACATCATAGAACCATCACTTTTTGGTGTCCATTTCTTCAGTTTTCGATTTCCCTTCTGCTACGGCCTTCTTAGTTTGCTTGTCTAACTAAATATTTTCCGTAAGTTGAAAACGATAGCATAAAGCAATCCAACCTTCAGAGCTTTATGAAAAAAACCTGTCGACCCACCTCTTCCATGCTCTTCATACGAGAAGCCAGTCTATCCATCTCCATTCGGCGTTGTTCGGATATAGCCTCTTCTAATTGTTTCCGTTCGGTGTCTTCCAACTAAAGGAACACATTAAGGATTACAATAAAAAAAAATAGCAAAGTTAAGCTCTAGACCTCCTCTCTGATAAATAAAAGGATTAAAGGATAAAGCTCTCGACATTGATCAATCCCTTTATCATGCGCTATGCATTCGACTTCATCAAGCATCGTTTGGAGGTGATTGAATGAATACCAGGCCTTTACAATGACTCGGGGTGGGCTACCAATGCATCTAATCTGTTATGCTAGGCAAATTTGGTACCAATTTGCCGACTCTGGAGGGGTGGCAGGCTTGGTGACCCAGGGGCCCTTAAATCGATCTCATATGTATTACAGGGAGCTCCCGACCACTGCGACACACCCGCCCACCTTGATATGTAGAAGTAAGAAAACTGAATCTACCTTATCATAGAGTTCGAGCGATTTCTTGTCCCGCTGGAAGATTTTACGAAAGCCATCCTTTGCACTATCTAATAGACTAGATTCGTCAGAAATTCCTTGAAGCTTTTCTTGTAGTTGCGCAAGATCGGCCTTTGACACAACCTACAGTGAAGAAAACGTCCAAAGGTTTTTGTAACATTTAAACCAAATATAATAAACTTCCATTATGATCACAGAGAAGTAATTTGCACCACTTGAATAGTGAAGTGCTTCGAAATCAAATGTGGAATTCACCTTCTGATAGTCTTTTCTCACAAATGGTCGGAAGTATTCCCACATATCGTCAAGTTTCTCTTTATCAACCCGTGCCACAGCTTTATGCTTTTCGTAAACAGTACGTGCATCTTCCCTGAAATTACAAAACAACCAAAAAATGAATTCTAGAAGTATGATTGGGCTAAATGATGAGTAAAGAAACGAAGAACGAAACGAAAAGGATCTGTAGTTAGCTAGCATCTGGACAAAAGAAACACCTCAAAACCGACTATGCTCTGTTAGTGCAAAATGAATGGCATAAAATGAATTTGAGTTACAACCAAAACCTATAAGATGGCCAAAGCAAGGCTTTACTACTAGAAATGGCTATCAAAATCTAAATAGTCTGCTAATCCATTTATTCTAATTATCGAAATGTTTGGAGAAAGAAGCATTTCATTGGCGAGAAGTTTGATAAGTGCACCACGCAAAGCGGGACGCGTGTACCTCAGTGGTTGGAGGAGCGCTGCAATACACATGGGATCGCTCCCTACACCCTAGGCTCACCAAGCCTTCCATCCCTCCGGTGTTGTCAAATTGGTACCAGGATTGTCTGGGAGGATAGCAGCACTAGCTCGATACATCGTTAGGCCACCGCTAGTCACTGGAAAGGCCAGATATGCATTCGATCACCTCCAACGATGCTTAATGAAATCGAATGCACGGTACATCCCTCAGGGATTCATCAACGCCAATAGCTTTATCCCTTATTATCGCGTGAAGAGTTCAACTTGTTCAACGTCTGCGAGATCAGTTATACGTAGGAATGGACGGTCATGCAAGAATAGACCTTTCTTTTTGACCAAATCTGTCCACTCTCACCGCAATTTATGTGTGATTTCGTCGAATTCCTAATAGTAGTTATTCACTGTGCTCTCAGAGCGTCTCATTAGATGATTCTACATGCCGAACACGGAAAATCACTACAAGCACTTCTCTGCTTTAAAAATCTGGCTTCGAAAAAATGATTAGGGAATTGATATCACTCAAAACTTCGGTAAAAATCGACTACTGTAAAAAGTCTTCATCGGACTTTGCGCGATGATTTCTCCGTTATTTCTTCAATTCCTGGAACATCCATTAACTGAAACAGGTGATTGCCAATGGATGTGATGGATAGAACTAACTGAGACAGGCGAAACGAAGGAACCACTTGTTGTGGTGGTTAACACGTTACTCCCGGAAAGTACAATAGCGCGTTCGTTCCCCACTGCAGACACCTGCGGTCCGGAGTTTTGCGAATATTTCAACATCATTGAAGTTATACTTCCGATTCAGTTCATCTTTGTCCACTATTGATGGGCGTCCATCACCTTCTCCGTCATGAAGACTCTCACCGCCAGTATGAAACCCTCTGAACCATCTGTTGAGCATTATTTGTCCGGAAACGACTTGACCCATGAATTCAACACATTTCGAGTTTTGGCACCTGCTCTGTCCAAACAAAAATGTATTACAAGACTGACTAATAAGGAATAAGTAAATTTTAAAACTGTACACATCTGTAAGGTGAGAAACAAATATTTATCAAGGAAGAAATTTTCAAAATTAACGACGAAAATTCCGCAATTATTTCAGCATAAGCGAAACTATTGCAATGAATCTGAGACAGTGAACAAAAGGTCTACCAAAATTCAGCACAAAACATTACGCATATTTGTTAGGAGCGAAATCTGGTTGGAAATGCCTTGCATACTAGATAACAGATGTCCTACATAGTTTTCCAAGTTTAAAAAAAAAGAAACACACCTCTCACTGCATTGTTTTGAGATTCTCAATAGGAACAAGGCTGCAGTGAGGACAGTTTACATTTAGCTGCTTAAGGAGTACTTACTCTCTTGTTATTTGAACGACCCGTCATCACTAGTTGTGCGGGCCCAGCATAATCACCATTTTTCAGAGATTTGCTGGTTAAGCTATTGTGGTTCTCTGGAATCCCGAGGACAGCCTGGCCAAAATCTGCTCCAGGTCGTCACCACGTCAGGCAGTTGCAACCCTTGTGGATCAGAGGGAGATTTACCACTATGCGACTTTCATACCAAGACGGTGGTGGATCCTGGTATTAGTTTACTCTTAGCTAGGCTTCCTAATGGAAACGCCGGGCTCCTTCACAGCTTGGGAGACCCTGCTTGAGGAGTAATCGATGATAAAACACACCTCCACTTTTCGGCTGTTGATGGCTTCTGTTCATCATCAAATTCTTGCCGAGCTCGTAAAACCTGTAACAAAGTCGACGTTATATTGAGTATCAAGAAATAGTTTAGAAAAGCGACTTTCATTTAACCTCGGAAAATAAACAGTCAGTGGTATTACTGCTTTTCGTGAGTTCAACAATTAGCTCGCATCACATAATACTCGAATCACAGATCCAAAGAAGGTGAAGGCCCCGAAACGTTAGCCGAGTTGAAAGGTTTCACAACAACTTCGTAGAGGTTCATGGATACAACACGAATACTGTAAAAAAAAAACCAAACAGATGGAAAGACTCGCCTCAAGAGCTTCGCGAAACATCAGCTTGTTTTTTGGAATTCGATGCTCTTCCGGTTCATAAAATCCGTACTCCCAAACAGGATCGTTACGATGCATCCATTCAGATTCGCGTGTGGGTAGATCTCTAAATTACGTTACAATAATTACTACCAAGTTGCTCTAAACCTGGCCACTATTTGCTGCTACAGCTAGAACATACATGATGTTCAGCAATGAAATCCAGAAAACCATTTTAGCTTTATTCCAAACGTAATTATAAATTTTAGCCTTAACCAGAAATGTGTCGTTTAAGCATGTTCCCGAAAAATGACCAATACATCGCTGAAAGTATTACAAATATAGACTTGGACACTTGGATAGCCGGTCCCCACTGGTTATGCAGGCCCTAGCATATTTTCCATTTTTCCGAGTTTTGCTGGTCTAGCCATCGTGGTTCCCTGCAATCTCGAGGTCAGCTTGAACAAAATCTACCCCAGGTTGTAACCATCACAGGCAGTCACAGCCGTTGCGGATCAGAGGGAGATTTTACCACCACGCGACTAGTTTCATACCAGGACGGTGGCGGACCCTAGTATTGGCTTATTAAAAATCTTTAATTCTTAGGACCCTCAAGTCAAAGCTGATAAATTAAACGAACATATAGAACTGGAAAGCTATGCACATACCGCGTAGACGTCCATCGCTCCACTGGCTCCGTAGAAGTGACCTTGATTTTGTTCATGTTCTCAACCAAAGTCGTTTCCTTTTTGTTGACGAGCTAAGAAAGGAAATATACGGCAATAACATCTATTACTAGATAAACTAGATACGAAACGAGACCAGAATGAATTTGATTCCCAACTTAATACTTACTTGATACTTGAATGGCCCGACCTCACTGGTTGTGTGGGACCCAGCATAATCTATATTTTTCGGAGACTTGCTGGTTTAACTATTATGAATCCTTGGAGTCCCATAGTCAGCCTGACCAAAGGCTACCCCAGGTCTTCACCATCACAGGCAGTCGCAGCCCTTGTGGATCAGATGGAGATTTACCACCACTCAACTGTGATACCAGGACGGTGGTGGATCTTGGTAATGGTTTCTCTCAGCAAGGCTTCCTGATGGAAACGCCGGACTCCTTCTCAGCTTGGGAGACCCTGCCAGGGGATGAATCCCGATGCCCATCGCAACGATGAGGCGGTAAACCGTTGGGAAGTGATTCTCAACAGCAGTGTTAAATTTAAAGAACCAGGTTAACCCTGTAACTCAGCCATAAATAGGCTTCCGAAATCGTTCACGTAGAAATTGCTAGGGTAGACATGTGACGTAAACAATTGATCAGGAGCAAGAAGATTATTATAGGTCAGGTATAATGGATGCGCTGAGTCTTTAGCCAGAAAAATAAAGCACTAGAGTGCTCCTACATGAGCCACATTGGACTACGACGTCACGAAAAGGATAAAGGATAAAGCTGTCTGTGTTGAACAATCCCTGATGAATCCGCCATGCATTTTACTATATTAAGTATCGTTGGAGGTGACTGAATGCATATCTGGCTGAAACTTTTAGCTACGAAACTTTTTTAGAAACTCTAAGTAGTTATTTTATAAAAAAACACTTCCTTAACATGCTCACTAATAAGAAACTAGAACTATGGCAATGAATTTCTTTAAAAAAAAGTAACCTAACCTCCTTCACTTTATCATCCTTCAGCGCAGACTGGAAGCGTTTCTCTTCAGTGGGAAGTTTTGGCGCCATAATTTTTTCACCTTTTTCAATGTCCTCCATCTTTTTGATCGCTTTCTGCTGGAATTTCGCATCTTTTGTCCGTTTGCCGATTGCGTTGAATATCCGCTTCATTGCATTCAGTCCTGCAAAATCTTATAAACTCAGCAATGCGCATATATAAGAACTTCTTATAACGAAGGCATAAATTACGAACATAACTGGCCCTGAAGTGGGGCGGTGGGAGCTTTTAAGTAGTATTGAAAAATGCTTCTAAAGATAAAGATTGGTATGGCCTATTACACTACATCGAATAAAAAGCGACGACGGCGCACTATTAGGGAAACGGGGCGCGGTTACCAGCCTAGAGCTAGCTGTGATAACAATGTGCTCAGAACATTGACGGATTCATTTAATGACTTTGTAGGACTTTTCTAGATCCTATAATAAAGGATAAAGCATACATCTTTCGGCGTTGACCATTCCTTGACGTATTCACCATGTATTCGAGTTAACCATGCACCACTAGAGATAATTGAAGTGGTCTATAGAATGACTTGCCCTACCGATGTATCAACTCAATGTTGCTATCCTCCTAGACAAGTCTGGTATCAGTTTGCGGACCCTTGAGTGACAGAAGACTTGATTAATTCGAGGGCGGAGTAGAACCAAAGACCATGAGTGTATACCACAGCATCTTAAAAGCACTGCGCTGAACACTCTCGGACATTGTAATATGCTCTTCGGCTGTTCTACAACATTATTTTGACTATTTATAGCGCTATTCTTACGTTTATGGTTCCCGACTGCTAATATCTGAAGGTGCATGGGATTACTAGATACTAATACTACCAATTAGGGCGCGTATGGCGCAATGGTTGGAGACTCCACTGCGGCACACACATGGAATCAATCTCCGCGCCCATGGCTCACCAAGCCTTCCATCCCTCCGAGGTCGGCACCCCTATGATCACCTGTATCACCTGTAGTCCCGTAGATCGTCGAGTGGCTCAAGCGGGCGCCAGTAAATCCACCATTTTTCCCTGTCTCGTGAAAGAGTAGCCCAATGGATTCTGCTCGCTCTAGAGACTCGTCGAGCATCATATCTTTCTTCAAGGCTTTTCGTGAAAAACTCTGACCATCGGGTCGGTGGTCTTCCTGCAGTACGTTTGACATCCCGAGGAATCCAGTCACTAACAGCTCTTTTCCATCGGTTATCATTCATACGCATTACGTGTGCGGCCCATCTAATCCTCGACGATTTAACGTATGGAACGACATCTTTGATTTTTGACTGTTGACACAGGTCGAGCTCGGATCCCATCCCTTACTTGTGTGAAACGGAATACTCCTAGCATCGTCCTTTCGACTGTGCGTTCGATAACGCTGAGTGATATTTCATCCTGCTTACGTAGCGACCAGGTTTTTGACGCATACATTAGGGCAGGAAGAACCGTTGAGTCGAAAAGGTGGGAACGGAGTCGGGTGTTCTTTGTTTTCTTCACTACTCCTCGATGCTCTTGAAAGTTGCCCAAGCCGCACGTTTCCTTCTGCTCAGCTCTGGAGCTCAGTCGTTCATCATATTGATTTCCCGACCTAGATAGTCATAACTGGAACATTTGGAGATATTCGTTGCGCTGAGCGTGAATGGGGCAAACGAAACCAATCCGTTCTTCATGAACATCGTTTTCTTGAGATTTAGTCGAAGACCAATCTTCCCACACGCTTTATCAAAGTCCGCAAGCATTCGTTCCGCTTGGCTAATGTCTGGTGTTATAAGGACGATATCATCAGCAAAGCGAAGGTGGTGTATCTGCCGACCATCGATTTTCACTCCCATATTATCCCATTCCAATGTTCGCATGGCGTTCTGGAGGGTGGCTGTAAATAATTTTAGCGAGATTGTATCACCTTGCCTCCTGTTTTGACGTCAACGTTAATATCGTTATAGAATGCTGAAATTGAAAGAGTAGGGACTCCTTGACTACCAAGGGCTTCTATGACTGCTTCTATCTCCATTGAATCAAAAGCCTTCTCTAAGTCGATGAAAGTGAGACAGAGCGGTCTTTTGTACTCTCGCGATACTTCAATGAGCTTTGTTAACGTGTGAATGTGGTCCATCGTACTAAATCCTTTTCGAAGCCCTGCTTGCTCACATGGGTGTCCTTCGTCCAGTGTTCAGTCAACCCTGTTTAAGATGAATCGAGTGAAAAGTTTTTAGACGACGGACAGCAAGCAGATTGGGCGATAGTTGCCTATATCGTGTAGGTCACCCTTCTTGAACAACAACACGGTCTTGCTGGTCTTCCACTGAGTAGGGACCATGCATTCAGACAGGTAACGTGTGAAAAGCCTAGCCAGTGTGCTTACGAGGACTGGCGGAAGGTTCTTCAGATGTTCTGATCTTATCCTGTCCGGACCTGGTGCTGTTCGATTTTTCACCGACGAAATGGCATGTCGGATTTCGGAAGGGAGAACCGGTGGAACAGCATATCCATCCTCTTTTATTTCATAAGACGGGAGATGGACGTGGCTATCGAAGAGGTCTGAGTAGTAATCGTGGATGATTTTCTCCATTGCCTTTCTGGACGCTGTTATTGTTCCGTCTGCGCATCGGAGTGCAATCATCTTAGTCTTGTAATTGGCGAAGCTTCGGCGGGCTTTGCGAATGCTTTTCCCAGCCTCTGCAGCTTCGACCGTTACGGCTGCTCTTCTTTCTTCAAGATCTTCTTTTATCGCCTGCCTTCATTGTTTCGCATGTTTGGATGTTAGTTCGCAGTTGCCTGCAGCTTGAGCGAGTCCAGGCTGGCGTATCAGCTCGAGAGTTTCTGGAGACAGATGTCTCTTGGTAACTTTCGACCGCTAAGCTTTCATGGCACTAACGTGATGTTGAAGGAGCCGTTCGTATTCCTCGTCGATGATATCGACAACGGCATCTTCCCAGTAGCCGACTACTGAATTGAATAAGTCCCAGTTTGTGGTGGTTCTGGGACATCGGTTTTTGATCTTATAAACCGATCTTTAACTGGTGCGAGGCTGGTATATGTCTTCGCTGTCGCTGTTTTTGTTGTTGGTCGATGGCTGACGTTTCGGCGATTCCACCTTCCTCAGAGCTTGGACGCATTTTATATTAGAATATTTTAAATTTTCGGTGGAAAAAGGCAAAGGTATAAATGAAGATCAAACGTTTAAATAGACGGTGGGGTAAGACGTTACGGTCAAATGTAGGTCTACACCATATTGAACAGCCCTACCCCGCTCTTCGAAATTGAGAGCTCTTACGGGGTCAGGGGAATGAGGCGCGTTTTTTTTTAACGTGTTTAGCATTTTTGATACCCACGTATAGCTGGCTGGGCTCTGAACGTGGGGGCTGGTTATACCCACAAGTAGCTTGGCAGGCTCTCCTAGAGTGGACATGGAGCTTATTTGTTGGAGGCGACTCCTAACCGCCTCCCAATTTCTTTCTGTCACTTGATTGCAGGCTTTTGGCCGAAGTGACTCGTAGAATACAATCTGCATAAAGCGAGAACGCACCCAGACACGCATGCATGAATATGCCTAGCAAATACAGAAAGTATGTGCCAAGTCGGCACAGCAGAAACAGAGAGCCCATTCCCTGGATCCACCTGCGTCCCAGGGAAGCAATAGTCGCTTTTGGTCCGCGATTAACCCCCTATCCACCACCTGGGGACGCGCCACGTAGCGTCGCTACTAACCGGCTCGAGATCCCTCATAAGAGGGAGATCCGTGACTATGGATACATAGATATGGATATATATGGTGTGTATACATGGAGGAACATAGGGCTTAAAAAAAGCAGAACAGAGAAAAAAAAGTGGAAAGAGTATGAAATAAAAGAGGGAAATTACCAATAAGGCACATTTATCTTTTTTTTTTTTTTTTTGAACGAACCGTCTTTCACATCAACTGTGCGGATCTCAGCACTTCTCACATTCGATTCGTGTCCTCGCACGCATCATCCTCGAAAATCTTCCAACTTCTACGAGCGGCCTCAGCTGCTGTTTGACTGCTTTGTTTTCATTGTGGAAGTTTCTGAATGCTGATCGAGTGGATTTTTCCTGGATCCTTAAGATAGCCGGTGTAGAGCGTTTCCACTTGGACTGCAGAGAGTGATTTTTTTCCAGACGAGTTCGGTACCAATTTCCCGATCGCGGAAGGATGACAGGCTTCGTGAGCCCGGAGCGGAACCGAACTAGCACCGTGCTCGTGATGACTGAGATCACTACCGTTTTACTGTCCGCCCGTTCATACCTCCAACTCAACAAAGTACATAGAAGAAACAAAGAAAGTCCAAAACGTACAAGAATGGCGGTGAGATATTTGCCGATGGGGCGCAACAGACGAGCGATCCACATTTATTCACAACGTGCCGGCAAAAATTATGAATGTGTTGAATAATAGTTACTTCCACGTTGAAATGTTTACGACTTAAAAGCGTTTTTCCGTTAATACGGAGCGAGAAGCTCTATCACCTTCATAGCCTGCCCTCCCGTTGATCGCCATGAGTGCCTAGAGCGCGCGCTTGGTAAGTAAACCAACCATTTGTCCTTCTTGAGTGCAAGAGTACCTACTCGGTTTTGTTTGTTCTGGGAAGTTGGTGAACCTCATACTCACCCTATGCGATCTTCGTGAAGAATTCTGATAATCGAGTTGATGGTCTTCCTGCCGTCCATGATAACCATCGGCTATCGTTTAGAGACATCATGTCCGGTCCACCTCTAGGTAGCAGTAGCTAGCATCCACTCCTTCTAGGTAAGGCTATAGGAACCCTATCATCATCTAAACTAAAATGCTATAGACGCTGAACGTTTATTTTCACTTCCGCTGCAGTTTCTACACAATGCTCTTAAGGTTGACTGTAAACAACTTTTGTGTGATTGTGTCCCCATGTTGAACCATTTTCTTGACGTCGATGTTAATTTCGATATGAAATGGCTGCATACTAGCAGCGAAATTGCTATACATCTATCGAAGGATTTTAGTACACATAGCAGCGCCATAAAAAAGGGCCCGTGTGACGCAGTGGTTGGAGGCGCCACTGCGACACGCACGTGGAATCGATCCCTGCGCCCATGGCCCAGCAAGCCTTCCATCCCTCCGGGGCTGGCAAATTGGTACCAGACTTGACTGGGAGGATGGCAACACTGGCTCTATACATCGGTAGGCCACTGCGAGTCATTGTAATAGTCAGATACGCATTCAATCACCTCCAGCGATACTTAATGAAGTCGAATGCATGGCGCATCCCTCAGGGATTGATCAACACCGAGAGCTTTCTCCTTTAACCTTCAGTAGCGCCATGCTTTTCAGGGCACCTATGACAGCTTGTTTCTTAACGAAGAAAAAGGCAGGTATAACCACAATCTCTAGTATTCTTGTAAAACATCGGTCAGTCTAGTATAGTAGACGTGACCTTCATAATGAATCCTCTTCGAAACCTTGCTAGCTCACATAGGTGCATAGCTGTTGTTCATCCACTAAGGTGTGTCAGTCCTATTGATTATGACTCGAATAAAGACTTCACAAACGACGAAAATCCGTACTCGTACAAAAAGCTTTCGGATTCTGGACTCAATATTTAGGAGCGGTATTCTTTTAAAGAAATTTAACTGAAGAGTAGTTATATTGATCTCTTAGGATAAAATGGACGGCAAAACAGCACGAAATGTAGGTGGGAAGCACATGTCTTCAATGTTTCAATCTCTTGCTGTAATCACGTCACTAGTCGTGTAAACGGCTGATTCCATTAAAATCGACTAATTTGCGTTTCCTGGTTATCCGAATAAGGGGTCATTATGGAGCACACTCGAAGTTGTAGTTGTTTATTATTTATCCATAGAAGCTTACCTTTCGGTAGATTTCACCTTTTTCAGAGCCTAGAAGTGTCAACATGACTGCTGGTTACCCAGTCAAAGGCCTCCATAACCAAGACCCAAATGAACTAGTGGGATGAATGCCTCATAATCATGTGTGATCTCTCCCAGTCTTTAAGACTGAGATTTTAATGGGAGACAGGCGCACTACGCTTCCACTTGAACTTTGTGCGGTTGGTCCCCACGTGGCACACTAATCGGAAAAAATCACGGAGAACGGTAAGTGTGCGAAAAAGCTGTTCTGTGTTCAATGTGACTGAAATCGTGGTTTCGTATCTTTTCTGTTTGCTTATGGAGGTGTATGGCTGATTAGATTGTAGTCAACTTGACTTTCTAGGTTCTGAAGAAGGCGAAATCCGTGGAAATCTAACCTGTTGCAAATAAATAGTGTATGGTAGCAACCTTGTGTGTGGCAATCAAGAAAATAGCGAGTTATTCATCAATGCCGAGGTTAATGGAAGGTCGTTCTTGAAAATAAGAAGCCTTTAGTTTGTTTTATAAGACCTGTTTTCACGTCTACTGCGCTTTCTGCGTTTGATTCCTCGCATTCATCATTCATCACGAATGTCTTTCAACTTTTCGGATGTGGGATCGAACAAGCATCGTGCTTGTGTTGAGCTTCATCATTTCTCCTATGCCACCCACCCCTAAAGTCTTTATCAATCAATCGCTTACTCAATAAAAGCAGCATCTAAATACCCTTTGACGAAAATGTCCCCTATTGGGGAAAACACCGCCCTTCGTTACCATTCACACACTTTCGACTTAGTGAGTAGAAGAGTAAAGCTTTTGGTATTAATCAATGGGGAATACTCGATATATTCAACTTCATTAAGCATCATGTAGATGATAAACTTCATATTGGACAATGAGGTGATTTGTGGGAGCTTACCGCTATATCAAGCTAGTGTTTTTCATCAATCCAGACAAAGCTGGTTGCAATTTACTGACCACGGATTGGTGAGGAGTTCGATTGGCTTGATGATGATGAATCGAACCAGAGACCACGTGTGTACTACGGAGTAATTCTAATCGCTGTGCTATGCGCACACTGATTGAGACATATATTTTTTTTCAAATGGTTTCTGCTCCCATATTATTTGAAATTGGAATGCAGAATCGGACGAACTTCGAGCATCAGGATAGGTAACGATAAAATTTGTGTGTCATATTCTCTTTGAGCTTCATTCTACTACCTATCGATGCCCTTAATTGGGGTAAGAAGTGCTGTTCTTGGGAGAGTTACGTAGCCAAATCTCTTAATCCTAAATATACCCCGGTACTTATGCGCACTTATTCTAAATTTTGATTCAGTACAGTATGGTTTATTAAGGACAATTAATGAAACAGAGGACAACCTCTCACAAAGGGTTCACTACGGTATGCATCTACTCTACCGTGTCCGTCTTACCACAACTCAACAAATTCTGCTGAAATGAAATGTAACTAAATTTTCCGTACATGTAAATGCTTTCATTTTTTTTCTGCGAGAAATTATTAGATTTGCAGCATTCGTCAGCCATATTAGCGGGATAGCTACGTGAAAAAAGAGTTTGACAAAGTTACATATTGGCCCATCTTTAATGCCTGAAAGATTTTCTGGCTGAGCGATTCTCCTAGAGCTCTGAGATAGCCGAGCTGTAGCGTTCCCAATTGGATTACAGAGAATGATTTTTCCCAAACAAGTCCGGTACCAACTTCCCGACCCCGGAGGGATGAGAGGTTTGGTCGGACCGGAGCGGAATCGAACTAGCACTATGGTCGCAATGACAGACATCACTACCACTGTGCTATCCGCCCCTTACTTTTAATGATATAATGAAATTAAGGAGCATCACTCCTACAAAGTATTCATGTTCAATGGCGCTTTGATGCTTTGCGGCCAGTTGGTTTCGCTTTAGAAATACAATGCTCAATTCACCCTATCTGTGAAGAAGTTTTGCTATCTGTTGCACTCATTTCATTTCGTATTATTAAATAAAGGGTTGTATCTAACGTAGTGGTTAGAGGTACATCTCAAAACACACGCGCCCTTTGGTTCGACCCCGCGATCCAGGGTCACCTACCTTTCGATACCTATGGAGCCGGCGGATTAGAACCAGACTTGTCTGCGAATATAATAGGCCAGATTTGTATTCAATCACCTCTAACGATGATTTATGAAATCCAGTGCGTGACACATTCCTCAGGGATTGATCAATGTGGAAAGACATATCCTTTTGCCTTTATGAGCAAATCCACGGTACTACTTAGCGAGATACAGCGAGTAGCCTTCAGCAAAAAGAAAACCATAAAACAAGACACACTGGTATGATGCACTTCATCTCCTTCGCAGAATATTTTTTAAAAAAAAGGATAAAGCTCTCGACTTTGATCAATCCCTGAGGCGGAGAACCTGCATTTGACTTCATTGAGCATTACTAGAGGTGATTGGATGCATATCTGGACTACACATTGATTCACTGTCGGCCAGCAATGTATCGAGTCAGTGCTGTTATCCCAGACAAGTCTGGTACCAATTTGCTGACACCGGAGTGAAGAGGGCCTAGTGAGACCAGCGTCCAGAATTCGTCATAGTAGAATCTATTAATGATAGTTGATTTGCGACAAAGACAAATGGATAGTTCATTGGCGCCTCGTCAAGCCCCACAATGATTAAATGAAGCGTAAATGACATGAGTGAACTTTGAAATATAGTGAAAACTCGTTAAAAGGAGTAGAGGCTATTTGAATTCCGTGGACAATGTAACAGTGTACCCACTTCCTCATCGCACTTGCTCTCATTAACGCGGAATGAAAATCTTCTAATTCTCGGTAGTAAGCCTTTAAATTCCATTCAGTCCGATGTCTCGCCATTTGGATTCGTCTTCTAGAAGCAAAGTTCATTCCTTTCAGTGTATTATCAGTACGTGGGCTTTTCCATCGACGATCCATACTCGGTTAATCACATGCTTGGATACTTGAACGGCACGCTCTCACAGGTCGTGCAGGCTCAGCATAATCTCCATTTTTCGGAGAATTGCCGGTTAAGCCACTGTGGTTTCCTGGAGCGCCGGTGTCAGCCTAGCCATAGTCTGCCAAAGGTGGTCACCACTACAGGCAATTGTCCCCCTTGTGGATAAGAGAATTGCCACAATGCTACTAATTTGATACCACGACATTGGTAGATCCTAGTAATTGTTACTGATAGTGTTATTGTTACTACTTGATTACTGCTGGATTAAACCTGCATAAATGAAAGTGATCACATTCTACGATGATGTAGAATTTAATCGCATCAAAGACATTCAACTGCAAAGAGCATAAGACAAAGCGCTACAATTCAGTAAGAGATAGGCGGAGTGGACAGGATGTAACCAAAGAAAAGCTCACCGCCAACCAATTGTTTTGTGAAAAATGACCATTTTTTCTAAACTTTGCTAAAAAAAAAAAACGTAACGTCCGTGAACGCTTCTTGTAACAATCCACAGAAAGATCGATGACAAACCACAACCCAGAGCACTTGAAGTCAGAGATGCAGAACTAACACTTAAAAAATGGCATCAATCGACGTGTGGTAATCGGATGAACTTCACCTACAAAAGGATAAAATAAAGCTCTCGGCGTTGATCAATTCCTGAGGGATGCGCCATGCATTCGACTTCATTAAGTATACTTGAAGGCGATTGGATGCATATCTGGCCTTTACAATGACTCGCGGTGGCCTACCAATGTATCCAGCCAGTGCTGCTATCCTCCCAGGTAAGTCTGGTACCAACGTGCCGATCCCAGAGGCCTCCAACCACTGCGCCACACGCTCTCCCTTTCACCTACCTATAACTGTACGAAATAATGACTTGCATATACACCAAATATGCTATTTACATCTTTATTTCTCTCCATTGTTTCATAACATCTTCCAATATTCACAGGTATTACACGAAATTATTATGATAATATCACGACATTACGATGTAAGCGATAATAACCACATATAAAATTACAAATGAAGATATGATCCAACTTGATAAACTTGTGTTATTAATACTACTTTTATTATAATTATTATTATCATTTACTTATATGTTCTTATGAACTGATCTTGTTGAACTGATGAGAACTTGGTACAAGTTGTCGCTGTTGTTGTTGTTGTTGTTGTTGTTGTTGCTGTTGGTTGTTGGCCGATGTTTCGGCGATTTCGCCTTTCCCAGAGCCGTGCTGTTACGAGTGCGACTGCATCCAGAAATAGAGAAGAAATTAAGCCAAAGGTTCGAAAACTTCAAGTAGGGCTCTTTATCAACACTATGGAGCAACGGTGTGCGCTGGCGATGGTAGCACGATGTTCCTACTCGTAACAGCACAGCTCTGAACACGAAACGTCCACATCAACCAACAAACAGCAACAATAACAACATCGATGACAACTTGTACCAACATCGCACCAATCCAAGAAGAGAAGCTCGTAAGAACGTATAAATAAATGTATCGATTATTTATGCCTAGTTTTATAGAAAGTAGGTCTTTTGAGTTATTATCATTATTTTTATTATTTTTAGCGAGGAAGTACTGTGGCGTGCAAAAGCGTTCTGATGTAAGAAAGCGTAACTCCATGGTAGTTTTTCAGTATTAACCAATATCATAGTCGAAAACCGTTAAGACAAAGTCAATCGTCTCTTCTCAAATAGTCGCATAAGTTCCAAGAAAGCCTGTAATAAATGAACATTTTGAAAAAAGCCCAAGAAAATTGCTGTAACCAAATAAAGATTTTTACATAATAAAGGCAATCAGCTTTCTTTTCGCCAACCTCATTGACACAGTCATTAGTTTTGGCCGAGATCTCAAGGAACGGGCAACCAATATGCCTTGCAAGAATTTGTCCTTCATACGCAGAGACCCGACGTTTTCTATACAAGTCTGACTTCGATCCAACAAGTACGATTGGGATCTAAACGTGCAATTTGTTAAGTGACACTGTTATATGACCTTCTTGCCCAAAACTATAAATTGACGCACACAACTAGTTAGGCGTTATGTAGACCAGAACATAGCTTTGTAAACAAAACAATTGGAAGTATTGGAGCCAATGCATGTTTACTAAGTACATATTATAAAGACCTCCAACAGTTTACCGCCTCATCGTAGCTGGGAGGTGTTCCTGGGTGTTGGTCTGCGATGCACAGCGGGAAGATTCATTCAACCTGCAGAGTCTCCCAAGCTGAGAAGTCTGGCGCTTCCACCAGGAAACCGAGCTAAGAGTAAGCCAATACCAAGATCCACCACCGTCCTGGTACCAGACTACTCGCATGGTGGCAAATCTCTCTCTGATCCACTAGGGCGGTGACTGTCTGTGGTGGTGAATACCTGGGGCGGACTTTGGCCAGGCTGACCTCGGGATTCCAGGGAACCGCAGTTGCTTAACCAGCAAAACTCCAACAAGTGGAAGTTTTCCTGGGGCCCGCACAATCAGTGAGGGCGGCCCAACCAAGTATCCAAGTAAATAAGCATTATAAAGACAGGCCAAGAAAGTTCGAAGCATTATAAAACTCACCTTTCCTGTTCTCGTTTCCTCGATCACTGTAAAAATGTCGGCAGCCTCGTAAAACGATTGACGATCAGTGATGGAATACATAATAACGAAACCCTGCGATGTTTGAATGCAGTCTTCACAGTTCTTAAAAGCCTCTTTTAGTTACTTCTTTTCAACAATACTGTCTCTCTAAAGTTATGACTACTAGTGATTCTGAACGAACACTGGGATCTATAATATCAATCATGAAGGTGTTGCTCAAACAAGCTTCTGCAGAATTTCCAAGAAGGTCACTGAAGAGGACATCATTCCCATATTGTACACGAATCTGAAACAATATTAACATAATCTTTACAAAACCAGTAAACCAGTCAAGTACTTGAAAAAAAGTACGAACATTACAAAAAAGAAAAACTGCAAAAATTCAAGTTAAGGTGAGAACTCCATCATGTGAATCTAAAGCATATTTGTGTTGAGAATCAAGACAGTATGACACTCACCAAGCTTGTCTTTCCCACGCCTGACGCACCCATCACACCAATCCTACATTCCCTTATACGCTTGCAGTTGTCATCGTCATAACAAAAGCTGGAATATTCATGAAACTACCGAACTATTAATACGAAAAGGTTATTTTTTAAAAATAAAGCGACGACGATTAGATAAACGTCGAAAAAAGAACAACCTGTCATCATACATGTTCTCTCTATAGGCGGGGTTATCATGTTCAGTCATTTTCTCTACATTCAACGAACGCAGGAACAAGGCCAGTTCCAGATTTGGAACCGGAGGAGTCTGAATTTCCCACACTAACATATGTCATATCGCTGTGAAAAACGAAATGGAAGGAAGTGAAATCAATTCTACAAACCGTTTTAGGACGTTCTCCACATACGATGCATTGTGGAGACTTGTAGGTGACACCATCAAAGCGAATAGAAGACCTTCAAAGCTCGAGAAATAATTTGCATTGACAAATAATTGTTCGGTGGAACCTAATGAAACTTGGTGGTTTCGTGAAAACTCGTGTAAACGAATGTAACCTTGACGGCTGCATCGTCTACATCCATCATTTTTGGAGGTCTTTGCACAATTTTGGAGTAATTGATGTCATAAGAACTGAAAGTAACAGTCAATATCAGATGAAAAACACCACCAACAAGGAGGTGCGCTTTCTTTCAAGTCGCGGGTAGCTGACACTGCTCAGTCCCATACGAATTCTTGACCGTCGAGGAATAGTACTTGACTCACAGGATTCCAGTAATGTAGCGCAGCACTTTGCACACAACGAGTGGCCGCATTGAAGTGTAACAGGCTGAAAAAGGTAGTATATAATTTTGCCAGTCAAAACCACTTGCTCTCAATCTAGTCTGCGGATTTCTGAATAGGACACCACACCCACATAAACATCTCTCGCATTTGTATCTCCCCCTGCTCTATATAAACCATCAGTTAAAAAATTCAGTGATGGAACAATTCTATACTCAACAAGTCACCTGCTAACAATAATCCTAATATTGCTAGAGGGGAAACAAATATCAAACCCTTGAGGATCAGACACTTCCAAACCCACGAGTAAAAGAAATCTGTTAGAACTTTCTACGCAAAAGTTTCCAGAAAGCCTTTGAACAGCAAATTCTACTTCTACAATATGACACTGTTGTTAACTTATTTTCGGCAAAATGGGATGGATCCAGTCCACTCGAATATCGCCGACTATTAACATATTAATGCGATACTTGCCGCGTTCGTACAAGAAATCGGACAAACGTACTACTACCATACGAATTGGCCCATTCACGGTACAAGTACATGCAAATTAAGGTAGAAGAAGAGATATTTGCAACAATTACATTCATTGTCTTTCGAGTTGCACCAGGTTTAGACCAACCAAATAGTACGGCATATTGTTAGAGTGGTAGTTTGAGCCATAACAAATTCCACCACGGATGTTGTAGAATTCGTAACATTGAATGAAACCGCGTGCTCATCATCCACTCATCATCCAAGTGCTCTCTTACAGGATCGAGTTCTCGGCATTGAACTAACCCAGAATGATGCGCCATGCATTCGACTTCATTAAGCATCGTTGGGGGTGACTGAATGAATATCTGACCTTTAAAAGTACTTGCGGTGGCCTGCCGAGGTATTGAGTCAGTGCTGCTATCCTCGCAGACAAGTTTGGTACCAATATGCCGATCCCGAAAGGATGGAAGGCTTGGTGTGCCTGGGGAGCAGGGATCGATCCCGTGTGCATTACTGCGCGCTACTAACCACTGCGCTACATTTTCCAAGCACACATTCCTCGTTCTCTTACAATAGAACAAACTTGCGACATTTTAACAAATCACTAAATTATCATATATATAATTATTTTTTTTTAGCTATAATGACCGAGAAAATAGAAGTTCCCAAGTTCTCAGTACATTGAAAATCTTCCCAATCAGGAAGTATATTCGCCAAAACCTCAATGCATCTTTTTTGAGGTATTTTTTACCGGAACACAAAAACTTTCTCAGGAGCAAAGACTAATAAAAATGTTCGAAAACAGTGAAGTCCGATAAACTTTCATGAAGTATGAGGTCTTCAAGTAGCAAAGCAACCTTGTCCCATTGCGCATACACTCACCACGTCACTCTCTCAATCTCTCCAATGTCATTTGCGTAACATAGCGCTAATTGGTACGAATCACAAGGAAAGAACACGATATTGGATTATAGGCTATAAGCTAATTTTCTTAATTTTCTTACTGCGATTCGTTCAAAATAAGGAAAAAGACTGGTGACAAAAGAAGATTTGGCGAAAAAAAAATCTTAAAGAAATAAAAACAGCTTGCGGGACAAATATAGATTCAACCTTGCAGCAACCGAATAAACGTCCTAGAATCAAAATGTCACACGATTCGTGTGAATTTTAAAATAAGAGCGCTTAAAAGTCGATAAGGAATAAAAGGGATAATCCGTCTGATGTGATCAATCCCTGAAAGAAGCGGCATACATTCGACTTCATTACAAATCGTTAGGAGTAATTGGATGAGCATCTGGCCTATAAAATGACTTATATATAAAGTCAGTGCTGCTATCCTCTGAGACAAATCCGGTAAAAATCTGTGGATCGCAGAAGTATGGAAGGTTGGTGAGCTCAGGGTGTGGGATCGAACCATCGACCATGTGTATACAGCAGATCACCTCTAACCACTGCCTCGAGGCGTTTAAAAATTCAAAATGAAGAAGTGTTGGGTGGACAGCTTTAAACTAGTAGATGATGAAAAGTCAGATACCTCGTAGAATCACAATTGAAATACCAAACCATGTTTCACATGTATATAATTACCTCTACGAGTTAGCCTAGTTTTACCAGTAAATGAGTTTTCCTAACTCTTTAGCACTTTCCAGCACGTTTCGTGCAGACGGCACCCAGTAATTATCGCAGACAGAACTGTTTGACAAAGCTGGGATTATCGTGGCGCAATATTGACTATTAGATCGATCCGATACGATCGAAAGGATTCCCTTTAAATACTCTGCTCAGAAAGACATTATCTTCAAATTATTTGATAATGCATGACTTCAGATTCAAAGCCGAAAAACTTTACTAGTTAAAGCTAACTGCTGTTTGAGTATGGATTTATTTGCACTGTTTTTTTTGAACAATTACGTAGTAGATTTCGAGAACTGCTGTTCTACTTCTGATGAAGAAGCAACACTCACCCTGTGTGGAAAATTGATCCTCGATGGGAATTTTAGCACTTTGGCACTAGTCAATGGTAACCTCGTATGACTTTCCTATTCTTTGCCTTCAGCTCAGTGAACCGTTTCTTATCCCATAATTACATAATGAGCTAATGGCTTGCAGTACGCAGCGTTACGGTGTTGGAACAAAAAAAGAAGAGTGGCATGATTTTACAACCACCATTGCTACAGAATAAATACAACATTCTCGACACGAGTTCAAAAGTTCTTGAACGCATGATCAGCAAATAATGCCAGATTGGACTCCGATTATTTCATTGTCATGACTGTCGCTAACAAGAAGGCGCGTGTAGCGCAGTGATCGGAAACGCCCTGCAAGCAGCACTGGCTCGATACATCGGTGTGCCACCGTGAGTCATCCTAAGGGCTAAATATGCATTCAGTCATCTCCAAACGATGCTTAATGAAGTCGAATGCATGGCTCATCCTTTGGGGGTTGATCGACACCGAGAGCTTTATCCTTTTTTATTTATCGCTCATGGGAAGTGGTTGATATAAAGGGAGGAACGACAAATCTGGCTGAGAAGTCCCGGAGAAAATAAAGAAAAATCAACATGTTTCTCAAAATCGAAAGTATACAACTAGTTATCAGAATAAAGTATTTACCTCAGTTCGCTAATCTTTTCTTAAACCACTCACATCTCTATAAGTCTTCTTACAATGAGGGCATATTCCAGCTGTCGTCATAGATATTCTTGAGCACGCCTCAATATCATCATCAGACGAAGACAGCGAACAATAATCAGAATGTGACAGACGATCAATCGGAGTTGGTGATGTGTGCAACATATCTGAAAGAGAACTTCTGAAATCGATAAACATTAGGAATCGTAAAAACGAGGCACTGAACAAGTACTGAATGCATAGAGTTACGCAGAAAGTGTTATGGTCAGATTTGAAAGTATGCAGGTCACGCGACGGATGTTAGAACGCTTGGATGGATAACAATGTAGTGCCAAAGTGAGTGGGTTCCGTGGGATATATTCGAAAATTCACTGTACATCTACGAGCAACGAACTTCGATAGCTATTTTACAGATGTCACTTTGAAAATGCACCACATTAGTCTGTACACAAGTGATTCCCAACACTTTTTCTCTGCTGCTGGGACAGACGGTGGCTAAGCTGACCTCGGGACTCCAGGGACAATGCACAAAGTTCAGTTAAATAATGACTTGTTATTGTCTACTAGTTGATCTGAAGAACAGTAGATTTGCAGTGCATCTGGGACACTTGTCAATGTGTGGTGGATTAGCAGAATTTGAGGTCGTGCAAGAAGTGCTTCAACTTGCCGCTCTATACAAATACCAGACGTCAAGTGGAATGAGAACATCGTATAAACGTCCTTCATTATAGGTCTGAACAGATGTTCCAATACGATGATGAGAGATGATCGCTCTTCAACCACACCACAATCACAATAGAAAAAGTGCGAACATGAGCCGGAGAAAGCTTAGCGGTTTAGAATAGGACAATATGATGCACAGACGAAAATATGAAGACAAGACGGTCCGTTCACAAAGCGAACAAAGATTTACAGTAAATGCTCCATAGCATGTAGGTCCTTAGGAAACACATGTTCATTACGGAGCTGACGAGAGGTTGGTATAAATTGTCGGTGTTGTTGCTGTTGGTCGATGGCTGCCGTTCCAGCGATTTCGCCTTCCTCGGAGCCGTGATGTTGTGAGTGGGACTACCCATGTTGTTCCTTGAATCCTTCCTTCCTTCCTAGTTCGGTGGACAACACGGGTTGTCCCGCTCGCAACATCATGGCTTTGAGGAAGGCGAAATCTAAGAAATGTCGGCCATCGACCAACAACAACAGAAATTCATAGTGTTTCAGCGGACCTATTCTTTTGACTCCCACTTAAAACACGGTATATTCACAACTGCTTTAACGTTCTTTAGCAGTTAAGTGGCATAAGACAAGTTTAATTCGGAAGAAAGATGGTATTTGCAGCCGGAAAAGTAACTAATGCAATGACGCACTTTTCTACTTATGAAACATGAACGGTCTCAATTTAGTTGCGAAGATAATAAGGCCAGCAGTAACATAGTAGGAACTTCGTAGTAATAAGGTGAGATTATCAACGTATCGCGTTTATGGATGACTGCTGATGGCACTGGTAGACAGAAAACTAGCTGAGAGGAAGTGGAAACAATGTATCGGCATAGTGTGGCGGTGAACTTGTTAGCCTCCGGGAAAGGTAATAGCGTGTTCGATGTTCACCGCAGACACCTGCGGTTCGGAGTTATGGAAATATCTCAGCACCGTTGTGATTGAATTATCAACGTAGTTAACCGGCAAGGAAAAGCATTTTACAGAGAAAATTCGATAACCTCCTTTAACTGTGGTATTACCACAGCGCCATGAAGGTTGTGAAATCATGTCCCGACTCTTTTCTCACTGTCCAGTGAAATTTTTGCGCTCACTGCTTTCGGAGTAAGGCATTCATTTAACAGGACTGATCAGACCTAGGAAGGACACCAAGTTCACTTACCATAAAACAAGAACACATCGAATATTTCTCCTACATAACCCAGTTCTAATTAACAAGTGAGCATGGTTGTCCTAGAAGCTACTTGACTAGTCCTAAGTTATGCGACTTCTGTTGACATTGGTGACATATGGTAAGCTGCGAACTCAAATATTAATACTTTTACTCGGCCCGTAAAGGACGATGCTAGAAGTATCCCGCGTCACATAAGTAAGAGAAGGGATCCCCTGCATGCTAAGAATCTACAAACGTTCTCCGAGAGCGCGATCGGTCACGTATTGGGCGAATGGGAGATTAGGTGGATCTCAAAACATCCCACTCTAAACGAACGCCAAATAAGACATTGAAGGTCATACCATTGACATTCGAACATATGCGATAACTTTTTTCCACTCAGAGTTGTCAATACAAATTTTCGCTTATTCGCTAAGCGTAAACAACTAACGGTTCAAATCATAGCTATGAACGGATTACGTGGACGCAATGCGTAGTTCACTAGCAGTGTGATCACAAGGAAAACAACCGAAGCAAACTATTTAAATGTTACAAAAGCTTAAGGCGCACTAGGTCATGCCTCCACTTGAATTGTACTGCCAAAATTTACCAAGGATTTAAGACATTAAGCAAGGTGAATGGCTTACATAAGTCACAGATTAATAATCCTAACTCAGCGCACCTTATTTTTCGTGCTTTCTGTGGGCATGGATTTTGGGAGTTCTTCAGTAAAGGATGAAAGAATGATGAGAGATAAAATGAAAGAATCCAAGAATTCGCAATGCTAACGTTTTTTTTATGTTTACTATAATTTTTAACGGCAATGTTATCCTCAAAAGACGACCAATCAATAAATGTACTTAGAAACAGATGTCATCTTCATGAGAGATTTTGGCATACTATAACAATTCGTGAACATTGCAAACTGGTTATAAAAACTATTGAAGTAATAATACGTGCGTGGGTTCAAAGGCAACGAATAGTGCTTTTGTGTGTTCTAATAGCCGAAGTACAACGAATCGTGACAACTCGTCACATAAAAGGAAAAGTCGTCCGATGGTACTGTTGGTCAGATAATTATCGCAAAGCGACTCGAAAGTTCATCGTCGCCGTTTTCGAGGAACAAAGAAGACTCTGACCATAAGATGTGCGAATGAATGTTTTTAAGATCCAATTAACGAAGCGGTGTCAATTTTTCAACTACGTATAGCTACTGACGAACGCAGATGGATCCAAGGTGATCTTTGGCGAGCGTAGCCAACAGTTCTAGCACCTCCTTTGTGACCTTAAGAGGGTCAGCAGCGATGGCCCTGTGGATAGTGGACGACAACGAAATCGAGTGGGACGTCTGTTTAAGGAGAATATTAGCCTCAAAATAAAGATGTTAGGATATGAAATAAAAGTGAACAATCGACTTGGATCACCGCGATTCTGAAAAAGGCAGAGAAACTGAAACGTTCGCCGAACAAAGTTTTGGATGGACCTCGGGTTAACTTACCAGTGGAAAGAGTAGGTATTGATTGCTCGTGCCGAGGTTAAATAAAGATCGGCTTACAAAGGTGTGAAATGGAAGTGTTAAATATCCAAAAACCGTAAAGTAACTAAAGCACCCATATCGTGGCAAACTACTAGCATGAAGGATTGTTATTGTGCTGAATCATTGCTCTTCCTGCCTCCATTAATCTTATTCTCATCGATTTCTTCTAACTTTTGCAAAAGGAAAATGAAGATGGTCAGTCACAGTAAACTATGAGCTGTGAGTGGTGAAGTGAACCCCAAACGCCTACCGTAATTTTTCGAATAAATTAGTAGGTTTTCTCTCCTTTTAGATTTTGCGCGGTAACAAAAATACTGAAGCAGCTCAACTAAATAAGTTTACCATACCACTGACGAACCAAAGTGGAGCTGGAACGAATTCCAACCTACAGTTTTCTAGTCTAAATTTCATTAATCAGCTCCTTGTTAACAATCATACGACAATTATCGCGATTTTATCACTACATTTGCCAGTGGTTTCCACAGCACTCATCAAAAATCCTCAACGAATAGTTTTCAGCGAATGTTTGATCTACATTCTCATTGTTTTAGCTGAAAGTCGTCCATGGAACACTGAAGTGTGTAAACTTTTTGATCAAAGGTCTTCCGATGCTCCCTAAGCCAATTACGAATCTAACGAGAAGATAGTGAAATATAAAGTACATTTCCCCCAGTGATCAGTGCACATTTGCAACCACACAAGCGGTCGGTGAAAGAGTGTGTAAGACAAGGTCAGTTGCAAGTCAATGAAAAACTGTAATGTGTTCCAAATGTAGCATATTACATACTTTTAAACACTATCGATTTCGTAAGAAGGTGTCTACAAGTGATGAACGCAGTGTAAACCAAGATAAGGACAAGGAGCAGCAGAAATCATGATTGGTTACCAACGTCTTCAAGGTGAAAAATGACATTTCTCGTAGTTTTCAACAAAAAAAAAACGAGAGCCGGAAAGTATGATGAAAGCAAATTGAGGGCATATGAACTCATGAAACTAGATACAGTAATCGCTTGGAAATTCATGAAAGTTAACAGTCATAACGATCAACAGCAGAACATAGAATTATCTCCTTATGAGAACATAAAGTCCTTTAAAGTGCTTTTCTTTCGTCTTTTCGGAAAGCTACAACAAGTAGTGACTGTGAGTAGCAGACCGGCTCGGGAACGGTGACGAACTCGAACGTCGACAAGGGCCGGGAATGGGCGTGGTCACATTCCACTTCAGGGCGTGGCCTGGTCCCAAGGGTGTGATGGGTTCGACACTTGGCCATGCCAATGGCGAGTAGGTAATTTTTAATTGCTATGATTGAGATTCTTGCACGATTGACTTAAAACATATCACTGCTGACGGATAGAAATGCCGAAGGCACAAATGACAAGCGATTCTATCAAATGTGGAGAGAATCTGAATTGCAGCTTTAGTAAAGGTTATTAGGGAATATTCTGGAGAATCCCAGGATTTTCCCCATTTGTTCATTGTTTTATGGTCCACTACCAGTAATCTTCGTGGACGTACGATTCGGGTGCATATTGGGTTGTAATTTCAGGATCCATCGACTTCCGTCCTCGTTGACATACTGATTGATGGGCAAACGTGACCATCACTGGAAACCCAGAATCATCGCTCTAAGGCGTTGTCAGGTCGTCACCACAAGCGGTTCCCGGTCTTTGTGGATCGTAGTTTCGTTGGTTTATTGCTTCATAACTCTGATACTTACAGCAAAACAGCAGTTCCTCTAACAATAAGGAATCCTGCGATCAATCAACCAAACACTCGAAGGCGATGTAAAACGCTGAATCCTTAGATATAACTAAATAAAAACATCATTTTACCTTTAAAATAGAGAATAGATATGTCCTAAGGAAAAGCTTAAAATTCGGTGGATGCTGAATGTTATAGAGAATTTTGTAGAGGTTACACATTTAGTTTTTCATATTACGAAAGTGTTTCAAAAAACCCAACAGTAAAGTAGCCTGATTCTCTGTATTAACTACAGTCAGAGCTATCGGATTACGAAACCTATTAATTTTAAGGTGATATTAAGCCAGCGCGTGGGATGCAGTGGGTGGAGGCGCTAGTGCCGACACACACGCGGAATCGGTCTCCGCAACCATTGCCCACCAAGCCTTCCATACTTCCGGGGTCGGCAAATTGCTACCAGACTCGTCTGGGAGGATAGCATATATAACTGTGAAAAAAAGACTTCAAATCCAATTTCGATTTCAATTTTCAGTTAAAAATTCAACTTGAATTTTCAATAGAAGTGTAGTGAATTGACAAGCATGGAACTAAGCCTTTGCAAAAATATTTTTCGCCAGCTCAACCAGGAAGTGTTTGCTGCTTCGTTTAGTACTTTTCGGAGTACCAGCTTCTTTTTCTTGCTGCATTTTGATTGCTGCCGAATTTTTTTTACATGTTCAATTTTTGGGAATAATAAATTTCGGCGAACCCCTAGAGCGAGCAGGACCCACTGGGTAGAGGTTACACATTTAGTTTTTCATATTACGAAAGTGTTTCAAAAAACCCAACAGTAAAGTAGCCTGATTCTCTGTATTAACTACAGTCAGAGCTATCGGATTACGAAACCTATTAATTTTAAGGTGATATTAAGCCAGCGCGTGGGATGCAGTGGGTGGAGGCGCTAGTGCCGACACACACGCGGAATCGGTCTCCGCAACCATTGCCCACCAAGCCTTCCATACTTCCGGGGTCGGCAAATTGCTACCAGACTCGTCTGGGAGGATAGCAGCACTGGCCCGATACATCGGTAGGCCACCGCGGGTTTCGTAAAGGCCATATATGCATCCAATCACCTCTAACGTTACTTAATGAAGTCGAATGCACAGCGCATCCCTCAGGGATTGATCAACGCCGAGAGTTTTATCGTTTTATTAAGCCAGCAGCACTGTACACAACGACATCGATGTTCAAATGTCCTAGCGATTGCACTGGCACCAGAGTAGGTACTACATAGATTTCTTGTATATGAAGGGTTATTTGAAAACAC
>MQTX01000038.1:1060499-1122187 GCA_009735665.1 Angiostrongylus cantonensis
CGAACCCCTAGAGCGAGCAGGACCCACTGGGCTACTCTTGCACGCGACAGAGAAAAATGGAAAATTTGCTGGCGCCCGCTCGATTCACTCGATGGTCAACGGGACAACAGGTAGAGGTGAATGAATTTCTGAGAATCATGTAAATTCCGTGTAGTTGCAAGGTACTAAAACCTCTGAGGGTCTCCTCGAACAACAAAACTTCGAGGTGTTTGAATAGATGTTAATCAGCTGAGATAAATAAAATGAGGGTGAGGGAAGCTGTGTGCTTCAAGTTCGGCCTCATTTTTTGAAATATGCGCTTTATTTGGTATTATCGTAAAAGCACTGAAGAAAACGGTCTGGTAAACGAAACGATAGCAGTAAGAACGCAGTGAAAAATGTACTCAGGAGAGAGCGCACTGAAAAGATCCAAGTATTTTCAGATTGAGAACCTCCGATATGTTTGACGACATATGTAATAGCATTGTAGGATAATGGATAAAGCGCTCTCCGTTTATCAGTCCTCTGCGGATGCGTCATGCATTCTGCTCCACTCATAGCATCGCAGAGGTGGTTGAATCCCTCTAAATTGCCTACTGATTTCTCAGATGTGTTTTCCTCCATCGAAAGATGTCTGTTACCAATTAGCAGACTCTAGAAAGATGGAGTGCTTAGTATGTCAAGGAGTGGGATCAAGGTGAAGCGTATTGGTATGGGAGAGCTAGGAGCCCTGTTATAGGAGAGCTCTAACCAGTGCGCTAAATGTGTCTTTCTTATGTGTCCGTAGTATGTATAATCGCTTACATGCATTTGCCTATTAGAGTGAACCATAATGACGTTTCTGTTTGCATCCGGTATGGTTCAAAGCATTTCCTAGAGGAAGCGTTTTAAACTAAAATTTTTTGGCAACATCATCGTGACAAATAGCTCGCCACAGACAATCCTGAATGTTGAGGGATCAATTCATGAATTGTCTACCGATCTATCCAGAAAGAATATACAGTTTCATTTCTTTGAAGGAAACTTTGAAGAACCATTCGTGTACTCGCATTTCACTGGATTTTAGGCTTTAAGTTGAAAAAAAAAAATGCGATGAACACACACTTATCTTCAATATAAATAAGATCAACTATCCATTTATAATTCGATGTTTTATTTCAATAAACAGACATGAGGTTGTTATTATAGAATTTATTGGAATACAATAGCTGACGTTTCGGCGGTTTCACCTTCTTCAGAGCGTGGAAAGGTCAATTTGAGATGCGATCTACTCAGACAAACACTTTCATAACCTTAGCAGATAAAACTGAACAAATAAATTTGTATTCGCATAAGAAACAGCCCCATTTAAACACCTACCGTTTATTTCTTGTATCTAAGTTAGTTGGTGGAGAGCAGCCGCACAGAATTCTACATGGGCGAGGGCTGTGCCTGTGTTAGGTTATTGGATTAGCCTGAGGTATGGCTATATCTATAGCTATATGGCTATAGTATGGGTATATCCATTTATAAATGAGTACAATTACGTCTGGACGAGATATATTAATTTAACAACATTTTTTTCGAATATTTGGAAATGGAAGAGGATAAGATCCACCGCGTTGGAACCACCGGGGAAGAGAATTATAATGTCCGATTATTTAAAATCTTGGGCCAGGTTCTCACCATTGTATATCTATAGAATTGAATTTATTCAAAAACATACTTGAATAAACGAACTCAACAAGGCAGACAGATAAACATCTTGACAAAAAGTTCAATCTCTGCTTGAAGTTTTCTTAATAATCTCAAACGAAATTATAAATAAGTGCAAAGATAATTGATTAACTAAGCCGCTTTTCGCTAAAGATTTCTACCTCACCCGTTTGAAAATGGCTCAAAGGTGGAAGAACTATGGAAGCTAGAGGGAGACTTTCACGCCATCGCTACAGAACTCCCAGTCTAACACACTATTATGCCGTTGGCGATTCAATGCGTATTGTACCCTACCGTAATTGACCTTTACTTCTTGTGGATAAAACTTATTCAAAAGCGTTAAGCTGTAATAGAAGATACACTAGGAAAACACTTCGTTGTGATTATCCGTCTTCCATTCGACATGATGGAAAATCATTTTAAGACTGACAGAAGCGATTGTCAGTGATTTCAGATAGAACTACGATAGCTTTTCCGTGTCTGAGATACAAAATAAACTATAGAACAACTGCTGAAAACAATGTTATTGTTTAAATTTTGCAGTGTTTCACGCAAATATGCTTCTATGTGCTCCCATTTTCACTTCATTTTAATGTCAGTAGAATAATAGCGCAAGAATTTACTAGGAAAAGAAATGAACTGTAAGGTTTAAGCAAAGAGGAAATGATGAAAAAAGAGAAGATAAAAGTAGGCGATAAAAGCTAGAACGTCAGATTTGCAGACTTGACTTAGGACATCTTCAAAAGAGATAAGCAAATGGTACCTCAATAAATACTTCATGTAATGTGTGTGGAATACTGTAGTAATTATAGGTATGGTAAGCCACAGATTGGTGAAGTTGCAGAGAGCACGGTGCAGCAATAATCGCAGTGGACTAAAGCGAGAACTATCATAGGGTTTTTACGATTAAAGGAGCTGAAGAAATGGCAGCAAAGACGGGTAATGAAACCTTCAAAAAAGCAGAGATAAGGCAAGTGCTTTTATAATAAATATTGTACAATTCTCAATTTGGCGTTTATATTATTTTCTCTTATTAATATTTTCATTTTTCTCTGATCCACCACTGGTTAAATTCCGTTCCCAAATTCACCTTCATTTCCCAATTTTCTGTCTCCTCTTTTTGCTTTTCTTTCATGACAAAAAAATTCTAGAATGAAGTTAATGAATAAAAGATAAAAGGAAAGAAGTGTTCATCAGTAGATCGTCTTCGTTGCTATCGAAAAACCGAACTGGACCGAACTCTGGGTAATTGCGAAGTACTCTACGTGTTTCAGAAATGTCTAGGAAACCACAAGCGGAGATACTTTTAAAGAAATTACTCGAAATGAGATTGGGAAGACCAGTGTAACTTCTTCATTCCTTGACTAGTTCTTACACTAATTGGAGGCAAAATGGCTTTTCTTAGTTCCTACTTTCACATTCGTACACGGCAAAGCACCTATCTACTAAGGACCTCACCACATGCGGGCATCTAGTGTTAACTGAGCCATTACGTAATGGGCTGTGGCTCGTGGAGGAAAGTGAAAACGAAGCGGAAAATTTAGTACAACTTCAATTTTATCCCTAAACGAGACATCTGCTGTTTAACGTTTCAATATAATTATTAAAGACTAAAAATTTTTTAAAGATATTGGAAAAATTCTGAGTGACTAGGATTTATGTTTTGGTGGTGCATTTGTGTAAGGCTTAAAAAGGTGAATGGAAGAGCAAGGCAAATGACAAGAATTCATTGAAAGCGCGAATTCTCAACTGCTTTATCATCGATGATTTGTGTTCTTTCGTTCTTACTTTTAGATATAATCGATAGAGCTAGCTGAGAAAGAGGACGAAACGAAGGACCCCCATGGTGTGGTGGTGAACGCGTTATTCCCCGGAAGGGATAATAGCGCGTTCATTCTCCACCGCAGACACCTGCGGTCCGGAGCTTTGCAAATATCTCAGCATTATGAAAAATAATAGGGAGTGTTTAAGGTTGCAATCAACGATACATGTAGAACCTTCAAAAGCAGGCAGTTTTAGAAGTTTCTAGATCTTCCCGACTTGAGACATGATTTCTTGAAACTGACTTTCATTATGCCGCAGCACCGATGATGAATACCTTTCCCTGCAAAGCAACTTTCTCATGCCATTCATGTAAGAGTTGCGATATGATTTCCTATATGGAAACCATAATCATTTCTACTTTGATATATAAAATGTAAAATAGTTGTTTAAATAGAAAAAAAGTAAAAACACTTATATAGGGCAGGTATAAGATAAAGAGGTCACTTGCCTATAAAAACTACTCATTCACCTTGAGAGTGGCGTGAAATTATGTAAACGACCATTGGCCGGTCGGACTCGGACCGACTACACCCACTTGTTGCACCTGCGCAAACGAAACACGTAAGGAGGCATTGGTGGATTCAAACGTAAACCATTGATCCCTCCCAAATAGATCACACCGTTTTTTCCAAAAGCAAATGATGAGTCTTTACAATGAAGTGGATATCACGCATAAAGAAAGCTTTTCCACTAGGCATTTTTGAAACCGTTTTTCTGTGGTATGCTCAGTCATTCATTCTGTTCCGAACTGTTCACCGAGAGATTCTTCATAATTAGAGCACGATGAAGTGGATAAGACCGCGGTCAGTGATTTGCTTATGAATCAAGTTAAGAAGACCTCCTAGACAGCAGTGGTCTGGAGTTTTGCAGATATTTCAGCAACATTGTAATCATTAATTTTAGAACTGGTCGATTGTGGTAGATAAACTCACATCCCAATTTTTTGCATATTGATGTGGAATATGAGTATAGCCGAAGAATCCGCTAAAGATTATGAAAAGTCGTAGTCTTTTTCTTTTAGAATCACTCCGAACTCAGCTTATTACGCTGCCTTGGAGCGGTCAGCAGACTATTGCCTAGATTTGTTGCCTTTGCAGGATTTGCAGCTGTCTTTGGAGAATCCGAGTCATTAAAAAGAAAATTACCTGAGATGCATGGGGTGACCGATTTCATGTGGTGACGAATTGGGAACGCTCTAGTGCAGGTACTGCGGGATTTCAAGAATAATTACCGTCAGCCAGTATTGCATACGCCGAGTAGGAAACAGGATTGCAAATCCTCAACGTAGTCAGACTCATACGCGGAAAAAGCGGAAAACCTCCGTAGATTAAGGTTGCAAAAAAACAACAGTGCGATTGGAAGAATTGCTGGGTCCGCACGAGATGAGAAGGCAATTCAGTCAAGCACCTAAGTAGGCACTACGTTTTAATAAAAGTATACAAAAGAGTAATTATTATGATGGTAGAGTTTAGTTTTCTTAGTTTAGTTTAGTCTTAGTTTTAATACATAGAAAGGATGAAAGGCTTGCATAAGTCATAAAACAGCAGGTCTCATTAAATGCTGAAGGATGGGCAAATAGAGCGTGTGTTTATAATGTAGTTTGGACCCGATTATCTATTAGTTTACGTTTACTAGTTACCAGTTACTATTTTTTCTATTATTATACCACTAAATTAACAACAACCAACCACAAAAATGCTGACGTGAGCAAAACTCAGGAGCTCGGTCCGGCGTCAAACTGGCGATTACTCTTCTTCGAGGGACAGAATGGTAAAGCAAGAGATCAGTTGGTATGTTCGATAGCACGCGAGCCACCGAGGGGGTTAAACGCGAGTTCGAAGCGCATCTGAAGTTCCGAGTTTTGCTCATATGTCAGCATTGTTGTGGTTGTACTTCACATAATAGTACACATAACATTTTCCATTAAAAGATGCACACTAAATAAAGATGCAGTAACACAAGAAAATTGTGGTGAATAGATAGCGTAGATGATAACCATTTCTAGACTATGAGAATAAAAAACTCAGTGAACAACAGATGGTTGCTAGTTGGCCGCCGATCGAGCAGAACGATCGTTCGTGATGGAGAGACGGCTGTGGTGACAAGCAAGGCAGCGGACCTGCCGACCGACGGTGCTGTCAGTAGTCTGTAAACAGTTCGTATACAAATGTTCTCCTACATCGTTGTGATAATCTCGGTGATTATCAAGAAAACGAAATAATCAGAAGTAAGAATCATGTCTAAATGTGTATCATCGAAAGAATTTTTAGTGACACACTCAACATTAGAAACATTTCTAAGTCCATTTTTACTACAGAAAGTCCAAAACTACATCTACGAGGACTTTAGGCGGTTCTCAGAAAAGTGCAAAAATTTATAGCAGCTTTTTGTCAACATTTCGCAACAAAAACCCAGCTTCCCACGTTTACCGTAATTTCATCATTTACAGAAACGACGGTTTTAAAACTTTTCCGGACTACTTTCACCGCTTCATTTAATTATTTATTGGACAGCAGAACCATATAACTGGGGCAATCTTGAGACACCATTGTGCATTATGCTGTATAAGTCCTCCTCATTTGAGGGCTTTGGGTCGGCTAGTAGAACAGAGGAGACAGAGCTTGTCCCCAGGTGCCAGATAAGGGGTCACACACGGACCAAAAGCGAACTTGAGTTCGCCTTGAGAATGCAGATGTATTTTTTAAAGTAGATAGGCCCTTGGTATCTGCTGCGTTAGATGATTAAATTACACTTCTTATTTAAACACGTAACCATCTTCATGCAAATTTGTAGGAATTTGCTTTCATTGTCTTCATCGCTAACGTGGACTGCCCAGATAACTTGCAATCTAATGCCCTGAAAGTCCATTAAAGACGACTCATTGTTCCACAGTACCTCAGTAAAGTGGGAAGAAGCTCAATCAGTTAAGCATTAGATCTTGTCTACGTGGGAGAGCTCGAATAGCTTAACAAAAAAAAAGTCTAACAATATTATAAACGATAGGTGGAATACATAACTCTTTTTTTTATTGTGGGTTAATAAGTTTAGATATCTATACTTCATATCCTGGTTTTTTTTTTGTTAAGGCAGTTCCTTTCTCTTCTTGAGGTACTGGCTGATGTGCACCACTTTGATTATCAAATTTCATCGTTTTGTCAGTAATCTTTTCAAACAGTCAAAGATCACATTGTTACTTTCCGAGAAAATCGGATCAAAAATAATACCTGAATTACTTTCTAAAAATTCTGTCGATAGGCCGCGTGTTGAGAGGTGGTTGAGAGGTGCCCTACCATCACTTCGGGTTTGAAAAATCGGTACTAAACTAGTTTTGAGGGCAAAATTACTGACTCGATACAACGGTTGGCTAGTAAAATTTACTGTAAGGACAAAATGCTTATTGAATCACATTTACGATACTTGATGAACTCCAGTGCATGGTGTTTCCACAAGCCTACCGAGCCTTAACGTTTTATCCTTTTATCCTTTTAAACCTGGTAATATCAATTTAGAACATAGAGGATAAGCATTAAGCTAGATATGCGAACCTCTCTTGGGATTTCCATGGCGATTTCATTATGATAATGTGAAATCTGGCACAAAGCGCTCATAGCTCTATAGTGTTATCTGAGCGGAGATCTGCACGCTGATCAACTGGTGGTCGTAAATCATCGACGAACACCTCGAAACCAACATGAAAGGCGTCCGACATTGGCCACATAAACTCCGAGGTCACACATTTGTTACGAGACAGCAGAAAACAAAACATAACACAGGTGACGGTTATAGACCGGAAGTGACTATGGCGCAAAACCCAGACTAAACCCATAGCTCAGTATGCAACTAACGAATGCCCTCTGTCAGATGGATACGGGCTCTATCAAAGCAATTTTGCGAAGGAATATCTAAGAATAAGAAAGGTAACGACGGAAAAATAAGAAAAATGACAAAAGACCAGATCGAATGCCTATTGAAAAGGACTTATACTTTCTATTCTGTGAGCATCCACATACTGCGACCTTTTGTTTCGTAGTTGTTGGTTAAGGAATTGTAAGGATGTGTAAGGATTTCCCTCATTCATCCAGTTTTCTTTGTTTATAGGCCTTCGTATTTCCTTTTAGGAAAGTGGATAATTGGACAACACAGGTGAAAGTGTGTAAATAACCTGATGGCCTCTCAATATTTGATATAGTTATGTAATTTTGGCCACACAATTTTCTATTCATTAACTACGTTCCCTTCTGTTCCACTAAGTTTGGCGTATTATTGCTTTCGCACTTCTTTTAATTTTGCTAATGAAACGAGATGCAATATTTGAAGTATGATCGAAATTTTTTATCAAAATTCCTATTCATTCAATTTTTCTCATTTCTAATAAGTAGTACCTCCGAGGCTCGTGTAGCACAGTGGTTAGATCTCAATTACAACATACAAGCTGGGTTTGGTTCGATCCCACGCAGATGGCCCACTGTCTTCCTTTCCTTCGGGTCGCTAAACTCGTTTGGGGAGATAGCACCACTGATCTGATACCTCTATAGGTCCCAGCGAGTCATCATATAAGCCAGTTGTGGATTCACTCACCTCTAATGATTCTTGATGAAGTCGAATGCATGGCACGTTCCTCAGAGATTGATTAGCTTCGGAAGTTTTGTTCTTTACCGTATCAGTAGTAGCGCAGCGGTAGTGATGCAGTTCACTACAAAAAGGTGTTGGTTTGACCGTGAGCCAGGACCATCAAACCTCCATCTCTATTGAGTTGGGAAACTGGCACCAGACTTGTCTGGGATCGACTCATACTTTGGAATTAAAAAAGCTTGCCAGTGCTTATGATGAACATTAGCGAACGTCCTAACACAGCCAAAGAATGATTTAGAGAGAATCGATTGTACAAGCATTCAGTGACATTCATTATTAACAAAAATCTCAATCACAGCCGGACCCATTAGCAACATTAGTGCATCACCATGAAATATGGATGCGGCGGAGAGAATGAATCGAATGCGAGAAATACCGAGAGTGGAGGATCTGATGTGGGTCGTGTAAAAGAAAATAGTTCGAAGTCCTCTATAAGCAGTTATTAATTCAATAGCTATGTACAATCCGAGATTAATTATGAACACAAGCCTGAACCAAGTGATACGGATACTGTATCAGTAACGGATGATGATAAGAGATGTCTAAGGAAATGGTGGAATTTTTTAAAGAATACGATAGAACGTAGAAAAAACAAGAATGGATGTCTTCCAAGGTCAACAGTGGAGTAAGGATGCTCGATTCTCATCATTCTGGGCTCACTGCCATGCTGTAGAAAAGTGGAGAGCAGAACATGTACGAATGGCTTCGGCTGCATGTCGTTTAGCGTATGAAAAGAGAAAATATTACCGATGAGGAAAAATATTCACAAATAGGCATGTTGGAAGGTCAAACCAAGAGCCCATGAAGATTTCACACAGAAGGGACATGAAAGCCGGGATTAGTTATGCACGATCGTTTTCAAAAGAGAAGAAGAAAATTTTCAAATTGAACTGTTTCTACTCGCCGTTATTTACGCTGCCATCTTCACGTGAAGAAGAAACAATGGATCACGAGAGTACGATGGATGACAGGCATTATTTGAGAAAGACAAAAGCATGGCATGTAAATGTCATGGACCAAAAGGAGTTTTGGACTAGAGATCGTTTAAACAACACAAAAAGTATTTGGAGAAATAGCAACAAAAGATAGGAACTGGTGAAGTAACGTCTGTTGTCGAGAAATGCTGAGTGATAACCTACTGGAAGACGTAAAACGACAGGGATTTCACCAAAGTGCAAAAGCTGCAACTGAAATGACTGATGGTACCTATGGATGAAATAAGGGGAAAAGATGCAGGAAAAGCAAATTTTAAAAAAATCAGGAAACTAGGGCTGTTCTGGAGACAAAGGAGGTGTGAAGAGGACAGATGAAATAAAAGCAGGCAAAGGTATGAATGAATCCTGCAGATGTCAATGAGGTTATGCAAGTTCAATAGACGAGACAAATCTATTGAAGACACGTATACGCAAGATGCTTAAAATATCGATATTATCCTGGTAAACACACTTATGGGAATGAGCAAATACACTGTTGGATGGGACTAAGCATATATTTGTGTTCGGAATTAGTCACGCAGACGTTCGTCCATCTGTGCTCATGTTCTCTACTCCTGAGTGAAATCCGATTCTGTCGGAATGCGAGGTGACATCACACAGAAGACGTTGTGTAGAGCGCGACGATTACGTCATAGGGAGCTTCTCCAGTTCACCGTATGGTCTTTCGTGGAAACGACCATAAACATTGTTTCAAATAACCTAGTACAGTACTTCAAAAACCAATTTTCCCTGAACCTCGGTACGATTAATCACCGTGCATTCTTTCGTTGGCAAGTTGGCATAAGGTTGTCAAAAATCTTTATTTGGTTAAAATTTCGGCACCGTCGCCTTTGCCGAATTGACCTGAATCGATTGTCTACATTCTCCGTTCTTCCGATGTGGGTTTTCGTGAAGGCATCGAAGCAGATACAGTGGAGCATCTCTCCAGGAAAGAAACTCTCTAGGCAATGCTCTTTTGTACGATCTATTGTTGGTGGTTATTGTCCATTGAAAACAACTCGTTTTCTCCCACACATAGTTCGTCCTGCAGCAACCTAATACGGTGCTCGGTTTGCCGTACAGTCATCATCTGCCCTTAAAAGTATCTAGGCATTTTTTGTTCATCGCACTTTTCTTTGTCTCACTGCTTGGTTTTTGAACACATTTCACTAGGACGAGGACAATCATCAGACGGGTAAACAGATAACTTTTTTTCTTTTACGAGAGGAACTTCAAAAGGGAACGAAAACAATGGGTACGACGGTATGGACTTGTACAAAGATGTTCTAAGCATTTATATATGCTTCCAACCACGTAGTTGTTCACAATTCGCTCGTTTTTAAGTTATTGCTAGTTTTTTTCACGAATGGAAAACAAACGTGATGCTAAATATGTTCCTCTTATAACACCTTACTTAACTAGGATCGCATTTATTTAAGGATTCTAACTAATGCAGAGGTTTAATTATTGACTAGGTTTGCGATAATACACTTCAAAAAAGATTCAGAGTTTTAATTTGGCTTTCTTGTAAGCATGCGGAGATCTAGCACGAAATCGGAAACTTCTTTGAATTCAACTAGTCCTAAACGTGACTAACGCAGCTGGCGAATTGTTAGCGTGGCGCTAGATCTTAGATCGAGTTCAATTACCACCGGAAACGTTATAGCAATTCAATTGAGTAATTGAACTTCTAGTGTAAGTAAGTTTTTCTTACTTTAACTGGCAACTATAAAACCATTAAAATTAAAAACAATGACTAAAGGAACATGTATAGCTCAGCTCTTCAGAAAGTAACAAATGTTAAATGAAAAGCTGTTCGCTCAAAGCCTCCTAACTGCTGGCAACCGCATTATATTTATATCTTTGTATATTGCGTTTTTTACAACTACAAAATTTATTTAAAGGACTTGGCTTTTGCTTCCATACTATTTTTCTTGGAGATGTTCCTTTTTCTTTCTCATGGTAATGATAGTGGCTTATTTCTATCGTAAAACCTCATCCCCTTATTAAAAACCATTTTTACATAACCCACCCGTACGTTCCATTTAGGCAAAACAGATAAAAACAGATTTCATGGTTGATTTGTAAAAAGAGTCCTTCAATTTATGTTGAATTGCGAAATAAAGCATCGAATGTGCTCAACGTCTGGGAATGGGTGCGGTCTTTCCGAGATGTTGACAATTTTCTCATCGGTTCACAAATGTCGGCGATCTCCTGCGGAGACCACTTGTAAAAGAATTAGCACATTTATCCCGAGATGTCAGGAAGGAAAAGAATGAGTGGCAAATCCAGAAAATTACCAGTCAAGTGGAAGCTGTCCTGGGTATCGAGCGATTATTGACGATGAGAGGATATTTAGGTACTCTATTAGGTAATTCAATGAAGTTCTGAGAATAAATGGATGTCGAAGTGGTATAGGGATATGCAAAGTTAAAGAACCTAATAATAACATTTAGATGAGCAAGACGAGTCGCGTAATCAACTACACAAACTTTTTCTACAGGCCAACGGAAAGCTGTTAGAAGTCGAGGTTATGCCGAAGCGAATGAAATGAGTTCCTTTGCAATGACGTAGAAAACAAAACAAAATTTTTAACCAACTCCATCAGTAGTCTCGTATTCCAGCCCGTTGCTACCGAATTGTTGGAAAGAAAGTTTTCTAATGAGAATGATTGATACAAATATGGAGCTTTCGACATTGAAATCTGACTCTGAGATGCACATCTAACCGATATTTTTTCAATGCAAATAAATGAAGAGCTGAAGCGTATGGATCAACTTACAAGTCAATGAATCCTTCACTATTTAAACAATGTCAAGAGCTTACAGTTACTAGTTCGTCACGAATCATTGTGAAGTAAATACTGTAAAGAGTGGCACAATTCAGTTGAAAAAACAATTTACGCCTTAAATCCTTACACAAGTTCTTCTGCGGGGGGTGGCATCACAGTGGTCGGAGGCACCCTGCGAGTGGATCCCTCCTCCGGAGTCGGCAAATTGGTACCAGACTTGTTTAGGATGATAGCAGCACTGGTCCTATGCATCGGTAGGCCACCGCGAGACGAATTGTAAAGGCCAAATATGCATTCAATCACTTCCAACGACACTTAATGAAGTCGGAATGCACGGCGCATCGCTCTGTGATTGATCAACGCCGATTGTTCTATTCTTTATTCTTTATCCTTTATTTCTAATGTTAATCAGCATGGATTCGGTTGAAAGGCATCCGGCTTTATGCTTTGGGAGAGTTGAGAGGAATCAAGAGCGTTTTAGTCATTTTCTCTATCAGCAGTCGCGAAGTTGTTAAACAGCATACGTTTACATCCATACAATAACACACACATAAAACACAACCGTAGCTGACGTTTCGGCTGTATCGCTTTCCTCAGAGCCTGGAAGGGCCCACAGGACACTAATACGCAACTAACCAGGTCAAACACTTCAACAGCACCAACAGAAAGATGAAAATCTGAACAGTAATTACACGATCACCGACTTCTTGAAAAACCCACCGTTTTTATCTGTTTTCCAACAAAGGAGAACAGCCACTTAGACTCGCATATAGTTGATTGCTGCGCCACCCACACATCAAAAATCAGTTCTGAGATACGGGGCTAGATCACGCGTTATCTCGGGGAATTCTTCTCTGCTATTCAATGTAGGATTTTTGGCGTTTATCCAAAAAGCCTCGAAACATTGCGCGTTGGTGTTTTAGGATCCCGTGCGAGGATATTGACTTTTATATCAAAATCGTCTCCGCTATTGTCTTGTATCCTATGCGTCCCTAATGGGGTGATTTGTCTTGCTTTTCGTTTGTGAATTCGAAATCCAATGCCGATGTTAATAGAAAGTAGATCCTGGGTACTATTTTAAGGGCGTCTGTCTTCTCTACCGATTTGTTGTTTTCGAGGAGCTGGGAGGAATACAGAGCACTTTCTCTACCTATTTGTTAAATTCCTACAGAAGCTTGAAACAGTTAGATAGGTGCATACGTCCTTGTGTTACTTTATGAGTACTCTAATGCACCACAGCATTATTGCATGGGGGCAATCGCTAAAAACTTTGTAGAATAGAAGAATAAAAAGACCAAAAACGGCACGGTGGTTTAAAAAAGAGAGTTAAAAACGGTGACCTATGACTGCCTCTTTCTAGCAAACGTTGTCGACATCTCGAGATGTCGTCAAGTATGGCAGCTGGTAACCTTACCATCGGCATCACACTCGAGCTCATTGTCTCGATTAGGTCCTTCATCATGAACACGCCAGAGCTCTACTTATAGTGTCCATTCCTTCCACAACGGCCGAGATCTATCACATAAACTATTAAAAACTTTGTACGTTCGTTATAAAGAGAATGCCGACAAGAAACTCATCCTCAAAGCTTATAATATTAAAAAAAATAGGAAGGGCAGAAAGTTAACCGGGTAAGATATGAAAAGTTTAAAGAGTCAAATGAGTTAGAAGTGTGAGATTCTATGAATGTAACTACACAGCATGAACTATAACAGGAGATAAAAGGATGAAGGATAAAGCTTTCTGCGTTGATCAATCCCTGAGGGATGCGCCATGCATTCGACTCCATTAAGCATCGCTGGAGGTGACTGAATGCATATCTGGCCTTTACAATGACTCGCGGTGGCCGGCCGATGTATCGAGCCAGTGCTGCTATCCTCCCAGACAAGTCTGGTACAAATTTGCCGACCCCGGAGGGATGGAAGGCTTGGTGGGCCATGGGCGTTTCACGTGCGCGCCGCAGTGGCGCCTCCAACCACTGGGCCACACGTGCACTAACAGGAGAGATGCTAGGATATGAGCAACACTCGGATTCTCAGGCGGGCTTAGAGCCCGTGTCGACCCTTGCCGAGGGCTTACGCTTCTACCAGCCTGTCAACTGAGGACCCTGCTATGTTATTCTTTCATTACTCTTAATATGCGTACGATATCGATTTGTATTTTCCAGCTCACTTTCATTGACTGGTGTTTAACGATAGCACCGTTACGGTAAAGAAAAATCGACTGAAAGCGAAACAAGGGGCTCCATTGGCGTGCTGGTCAACACGGGAGCTTCTGTGAAGGTGATTTCCGGTTCGGTCCTGAGAGTTGCTCATATTTCAGTATCCTTGGAGTTCCATTAGGCATCATGCCTTGCCATGAAGAAAGGATAAGCTGCAAATTGAAGTTTAGACATTTCAATAAGTATACTGCTCTACCAAAGAGTTTTTCAAGGACTCTCCTAAGGATGCTTGTTGAAACCGCGTTTTAATCTGAATGTGATTTTTACTAAGCAATTTATGCTTTTCTTTTGCTTTTGATGCATTGCGTAAACTTTAAATAATTTTTTTTATTCGTTTTTAAAGATATGGGCAGGATACGTAATGCGTATGAATGATAACCGATTGACAAGAGCTGTTGGTGACTGGATTCCTCGGGATGTCAAACGTACTGCAGGAAGACCACCGACCCGATGGTCATAGTTCTTCACGAAGAGCCTGGAAGAAAGATATGATGCTCGACGAGTCCCTAAAACGAGCAGAACCCACTGAGCTACTCTTGTACGCGATAGGGAAAAATGAAGGATTTACTAGCGCCCGCTCGAGTCACTAGACGATCAACGGGACTACAGGTTATTCAGGTGATTCACTTTATCACTCGATCCATTATTTTCAATTGCTAACAACAAAGGTCTTCAAACTTTTGAGTGAAATCGGCTCTCTTGCACGGTTATCTGTTTGAAAGAGTTTTAGAGAAAACCAGCATCTTCCAAGAAAATGACGGTGCCTCTTGTGAAGCTTTATAGAATTTTGAAATAGATCTGTTCAATAGGTGAAAAATGCATCTCTGATGTGAAATGTTCATGCAAGAAATATCCCGCACATTCCATACACTGGGTGAAATACATATAGTTAAAAGTATATTTTGATTTCTTAGTGTTTATTAATTGCGGTCGTCATACTGGAGACCATTTCTAAAGTCGTTGAAGTAGTCCAGTAGCTCGTACACAAAACAACGTTCGTGGGTGGTTATAGCGCTTCTCTTAACCTCCGTTGAACTGCCACTATCCGTAAAGAAAACGATGTGTGTAAGTTTCTTCTGAGTTGAAGCCGACGTGAGACCGATGGCTGCTTCTTTGTTTTGATTCATATTAGTTTTAAGATAATTACAAAGAAAAGCGACGAAAATCCATGATAGCTTTAGAAAAACAAGCCGATGTCGTGAGACTATTTTCTTGACGAGCAAACGCGGGGTGGTTAACAACGAGATTTATTCAATACAATGCTGCCTGAGGTTTCAGCGTCTTCATCTTCCTCAGACTTGTTTTGTTGTTCTTAATTCCTTTGTCAGCCGTGTGGGACTCTGTTCGGCCAGTCTCCAATTACAACTGGAGGATACACGAACAGGAAAACTGCTGTGATGAAGGCGAAACCGCTGAAACGTCGGTCAGCATTGTATTGGATAAATCTTGCTGTTAACAACCTCGTGCTTATCAACAAAGCAGCGTATTACTGATCAATGCCGGGTTTAAAAGAAAGTTAGTCCTAAGATATCATGAGATATAACGGTGCTGTCACAAAAGACTTAACAGAACTTTTCAATCAGAAGTTAGTGTGTGTTTCAAAGCATACTGTACTCTTAGCAATGGACCGAATAACAGTAAATTGCAGGAAACGATGTGTTTGACCTGAAGTTGGATACGAGATCGGATATAGATAATGCGCTTCGTCGCCCTTTGTCGAATCCGATCAGATAAGGTCGCTGATATCGGCGGCGGCAGGTGCGACCGAACATCATCGATGACGAAATCATCAGACCTTTTTTGATGTCAAAAATCCTATGCGTAATTAGTGAGCGTGCAAAAATATATTTATGCTGAGTTGAGCCATATGGAATGAGTTGTGGGTGGTAAGGCAGTAGGTAATTGAGGGAGGTGTAAAAAATACGATATAGCGCCCTCATGAACAAAACTTAAAATTTTTAATGTTATTTTAGATCAGCTTTCTGTTTCTAGTTTTTTTTTTACTATATGACAACAAGAAAAGTCCAAATAGCAAAAAAAATCACGTAGTTTTTCTTAAGAGTTGTTAGAGTCTGCATAGTTATAATATAGTAAAATTGTTGGGCATATACTCTAATTATGGAGTGGATAGCACAATGGTAGTGATTTCTGTCGAGCACGAGCATAGTGGCAATTCGATTTCTCCCCAGGCCAACTAAGCCTCTGATCTCTCCGGGGTTGAGAAATTGTTAACGGGCTTGTCTGGAAAGAAAATCACTCTCTGCAATCCAATTGGAAACGCAAAAAATCTCAGGAGTCCAGGGAGAATCGACTAGACCAGCATTCCACGACATTCAAGATGAAGTGAAAATCGTCAAGTGGCCACCGAAGCCACGCTTAAATGTTGGAAGATCTTTGTGGACAATGGATTCGAGGAAACGAATCGAATGTGAGAAATGCTTGGATCCGCACAATAGACGTGAGGACGGCTCATGTAAAAAAAAAAAGTTTCATTCAAAGCGATACAAAAATGCTGGAATGAAATACAGTAATCACAAGTTCTTATGAAATCGAAAAACCGTCTCCCCCAGAAGAAAAGAATAAATTTAGAACAGTGTAAGAAGAAAACGATAAGTTGTATGAGCAACGTTCAAATTTCAACAAAAGAACAAAAACATGACTAAGATCGGACTTTCTGCTCTCGTTAAAAGCAGAGCTTACCTTTTTCCAAGGAAACATTTAGATAGTTATGTTATGAGTTTGGATAAAGGTAACTTTGTTTGGGCATTGTTTATATTGTATTTCTAGCCATAAGTAGTTAGTTTAGCTTTGACGATAAACACAGGTTGCTAAATACACACAGACATGTGGCCGGGCTACCGTATTCAATGAGCTTTTGCCTAGGGGAGTACCACGCAGTGATAGCCATCGTCTAACTACCAATGTCATTCAGTGTTGATCAACGCCGATGGCTATCAGGTGCCAAAGGCAGTCGACCTCATCGTGGAAGTCATTTAGCGAGAAGGAAGTGTCCACACAAGAATTCCCGATAGCCTGATTGGTTTTCTGGCCAACACTACTGTGAATATATTCTCAATTGTTATCGAACATTCCCTGCCTTCACATTATTTCTCTGATGATTAACCTTCATTGAACAAGTATTTGACTCGCAATGCGTAGACACCTCTAAATAGCAAAGTCCTCTGCAAAAGCTTTCCTAGAGTTGAGTTCCCCCATGCTGCTTTCTGATGAAGGTAATCGCTGTTACCGTAATGTCAATTGAATCAGCCACATGAGATGGCATCGCGTTGGAAAAAGCTCTGCCACCTGCTCCTAAGACCATCTCTTCAAACCATCACTTGAAAACTATCTTTTCAAAATATCTGGTGTATACACTATCTCTCTATCTATCTACATCCCTCCGGGGTCGGCAAATTGGTACCAGACTTGTCTGGGAGGATAGCAGCACTGGCTCGATACATCGGCCGGCCACCGCGAGTCATTGTAAAGGCCAGATATGCATTCAATCACCTCCAACGATGCTTAATGAAGTCGAATGCATGGCGCATCCCTCAGGGATTGATCAACGCCGAGAGCTTTATCCTTTATCCTTTTATACACTATCTTAAAGTACTCTAGTTAAAATTCTCCTATCCTAGGACAATACAAGCTACTCCGTAAGCTCTCAGTTCAGTTCTTTCAGTTCATTAAAGCAGTGCTTTTCCAATTCGTAATCTTCGTCTTGTATTGTTATCATTATACTGTTATTGTTGTTATTACTACCATAAACGTCTACAACTTAGTGTCTCAAGGCTTTCGACTCGGTAACTAACAAGCAGAAGTTCTGCGTGGCAGACACAGAGGGTGAGCATTCAATCAGACTAGGATTCAGAACAACGTGGCATTCATATAACTGTGTACTACACCACATGTAATGCGGTTTGACTAGGCGGAGCTGAAGCTGAAGAATATGGAAGTAAAGTTGAAGAATGGAAAACAATGAAAGGGAAACAAGGAATGCTAGAACTGAGTAGAGAATTGGGAAGGTAACATCTACCCTCATTTATGCTGACACAAAAAGTGCTGGGATAATTTACAGTAAAAAGAATTCAGTCACGGAGAAGTACAGCCCTGAACAAATCAAAAATGTGTACATTCTTAGAAGGTTGAGTAGGGTAAAATAAAAGCTAAAGGATAAAGCTCTGGACGTTGATCAATCCTTGAGGGATGCGCCATGCATTCGACTTCATTAAGTATCGTTGGAAGTGATTGAATGCATATCTGGCCTTTACAATGACTCGCTTTGGCCTGCCGATGTATCGAGCCAGTGCTGCTATCATCCTAGACAAGTCTGGTACCAATTTGCTGACTCCGGAGGGATAGAAGGCTCGGCGGGCCATGGGCGCGTAGATCGATTCCACTTGTGTGTCGCAGCGGCTCCTTCAACCACTGCGCCACACGCGTCCTGGGGTAAAATAATAGTCGAAAACAAAGTTTTTTGTGAACAAAACACCTGGACGTGATCGACTGTTTTTAAATAAACAACGCTCTTCATTTGGGGTAAAACATTTAAACATAAAGGAAAAAGAACAAAATCTTAGTAACAATAGTGATTGCAATAGATTTTTGACGAGGCTTGTTCCTATTTTTCGTAAGTTATCCTAAAAAATGAACTTCTCGGCTTTGATTAATCCTTGAGGAATGCGTCGTGCATTCGACTTTATTAAGCATCGTTTGGAGATGATTGAATGCATATCTGGCTTTTATAATGACTCCTGATGACCTACCGATGTCCCGAGCCAGTGTTGCTATCTTCCCAGACAACTATGGTTGCCGACCCTGGAAGAGTGGAAGGCTTGGTAATGCTGGGGCGTGGGTATCGATCCCACGTGTGTGTTGCAGAGCGCCTTCGACCATCACATCACATGCGCCGTAAGTTGTCCTATTTATAAAGATCTTCTACTTCAACCAGATTGAATTTTGTTTTCAAAATATATTATGAAGGAATACTACGTAAATGAGAGGTATCGAGTAGATTATGACAGAAAAAAACCCACAAATTCATCGTCTTTTAACTATTCACAATGGAAGCGAATCAACAACTTTTAAGGATTTTAACAACAAAAATGGAAATATCCTGAACACACAGAATCTTTTCTGGAAATACAAGTAATGTCGTACTGGAGTGACTAGAGAGGGAAATGGATGGAGCAAAAGCGAAAGGACAAAAAATGAACAAGAAATAGAGCAAATGATGTTTTAGAGCAGCCTTCTATACTTGAAGTGAGAACTACAGTTCTATTACAAACACAAGAAATAGTAAAAAAAATCAATTAATTAAAGTTACAGATTTATGCAACAATCTACGTACACCAGTAACTCGCGTAGCTTCCGTTATGCACTTCCGGATTGCCTTTCAGCGTCACCGGTTTGCGCACATTTTTTCGCATGTACTTCTGCAGTTGGAGTAATTTCAGTCGTAACCTTAACAGAAATTGTATTTAAGAGTCTGAATGGATTTCTGACACGCTAATAACAACGTGTGAATTCCAAACTCTACTTTATTTCCAAACCATTCGGCCTTTTACATCGCCTTGGGCAGGTTTGTTGACTAATTGCCAGTAAGGCAGTAAATAAAAAGTCAACATTGTGATTTCGACTGCAGCTTCAGTTTAACTGGGTCTGATGCCAATTTGGACTCCGTAGGTCAATCCCGCTGACGGGTGATTGCTAATGACATCAGTAAGTAGAAAACTAGCTGAGAGACAGACGAAAAGAAGCATTCGCATGGTGTGGTGGTGAACGTGTTAGCCCCCGGGAATAGATAATAACACGTTCATTCCTCACCGCAGACACCCACTATCCGGAGTTTTGCAAATGTCTCACCATCGTTAAGGTTGATTTCGCGTAATACTTTGCCCTGAAAATTTTAGTCGGTAGTAAATAAAAGGGTTAACATTAAAGTCGTAGCAATCATTTAGATCCAGAGAGAATTTTAGTCTTTAGCTAAAAACATCTCTCCGGTCCACAAAGACTGCGAAGTGCTTAGTAAGGCTACGGGATTGCTGGGAGAACTAAGCTCAGTTAGGACCTAATGTGTTCAGCAGAGAGAACACTTCGAGATCCTCAAAAAGCAGTGGAGCATCCGAAGTCGACTATCTTCATTGATGACGGCTGTGCAACAGTGGATGAAATGGATAAACTACCAGGACTAGGACATTCACCTATTTAGGGAAGCGGACTAAGTCACATTATAAGGTTTTTTATGCAACAATGCCATGAAATAAATGAGCCTACTGTATAGGACCCGATTGCTGCCAATTTTAAAATGCAAATTTCGCTTGAAAATGTACGGTATTTTCATTTTCTAATGCATTTAACATTTTTTGCATAGAACAAGCACCTAGGTATATTGACCGTTTCACTCATTTAGTAATCAACCGAAGCTTAACCTTTACTAAAAGATGTGGATTCGTGTTATAAATATGGCTCCTTTTCTTCACTGAGGGTTAGGCCGCACATCGTTTGGGTATAACAAATAAAGCATACATTGTTTTTGAAATATTTCCCTTTAATGATGCTGAGATATTTGCAAAACTCCGGAGCGCAGGTATCTGCGGTGGGGAACGAACGCGCTATTTTCCCTTCTGGGAAGTAACGCGTTCACCACCACACCATGCAGGTCCTTCATCTCACCTGTCTCTCAGCTAGTTCTATCGATCTTTTGCCATCAGCAATCACCCGTCAGCGGGATTGATCTGGAGAACCCAAATCGGCAACGAGCCCCGGTTAAGCTGAGGCTTTCTCTTTATTTCAACGAAGCAAGAACAGTTGAAAATTAGTTCAAACTCGGATACATCACTAGTGACTAAATTTATTCATATATATATTCACTCTCTTTCATTTAAATACTAAGTAATTTGTTTACTAATGTTGCTACATGGATGGCCCGTTTCCATAAAGAATCTTAGGGATCCAGGCATATTCGTCACGTAACTACTACTTTGTTGATTCGATATGATTACTTTTTCTTGGTGCTTAATGAAATTCGTGTTGAGGCCTTGCGAGGGGTTTTCATCACAAGCATTTGATAGTCCATGTGGATCAAAAGGAGATTTGCCACATCACGACTAAATTGGATTCAAGTCAGCATGCCTTCCGGATTGGAATTTTTGGATATATTCTCAGCCCGAATGATGCACATGACAGCGAACTCCTTGCTACATGCCGTAGTTAGACACTCAAGAAGACATGATTTCATGATGAGTGACAAGTTATAGGTTGGTTCCATGTTCAGCTCACTTCAGTTCGGCAATCTACGGTGAATCTTTACTTGCACATGGTGAATGCACGTTTAAAACACTATAAATAAGATAGAACTGACAGAAAAGATCTGGTTGAACTTTAAAAAACGGAAATGGTGCTATAAAACAATTACCGACGAACTAGTCTAGGATGCCTCCTTGAAATGTCATTGTTTTCTCCAGGATCTTCTGCAATTAAACCATATTTAAGTAGCAGGAAAACAATCACTCAAGCAAGCGATCTATTTGTTTGAAAGTGAGAGACTCAAAAAGGAACCTTCTGTGTAAAGTATTAAAGTATTTAGTGGAAAATTTTCCCTAACTTCTCTTCATAGTATTGTTCTCTGCTTTCACTTCTTCATTCTGAATATCTTCGACATCCTTGTCTTGACTCACAAATTCGTCGTTCTATTGTTAGTATTTATATTATAGCGCTTTCATTAATTTTAAGTCTCACTCTTATGGTTCTAATTTGGCTTGTCGTGCGGCAACGAGAACGCCCGAGGTGAAGGAAAGGGGGTATCGGAACATGCAGTGAAGTAACTGTGGTGTGGTAGGTTGTTCGGAGTTGTCTTCAAGTACGCCTGGTCCACTGGCGCAGAGAGAGAAGAGTAACCTGTGATTTCTTCACAATAAGCAGTGAAAATGAAGATCCCAAATCGATGAGGACGATTTTTTCGTGTCTCCTGAGCCAGTGCACACTTTTGTGAGTATCCACGGCAAAAGACATTGTAGGAGATTCACTGATGCTGTATTGTATCATTCAGTGATGAATCGGAAAGAAGTGGAGTACAAGAAGAAGCAAAATGTGACCAGTTGCTTTTTTATTGTATTTCTTCACAGATTATCACTGCTTTTATTATCAGTATTCATATTGCTATCACTACTATTATTATCATAAATACTACTGTCATAGCATCGAAGTCGGTGTTACCACTATTGTGATTTTCGAAAATTTGCACCTGGGAATCAAGCGAAGTGTCACGTGATTCCTCGATGGAGTTCGTCAGGTTACCTTCGAATTTCTTCTCGTAATGAATATTAAAAATAAGTATACTAGTGTCAAAAAAGTGACTAGGACACATGTTGATGGCGATTAGTGATTGCATTCAGGTAAATATATACCAGTTATCTGGTAGAGTCGATTCTTTCCGCGATCAGATCGGGTTCGACGATCCGCATTGCCATGTATCAGCTTAAAGTCTCCGTCGCTGAAATGTTAGCAGTTTTACCTGGACATTTAGCTTAAGTAGGGAGTGTGTAAAACAGTGTTTACGGCTGCGTTACAATACATACATGGCTTTTGGTTTGACCTCACGCCCTAGGCAAAATGTGACCACTATCCCGACGAGGTCGGTAGATTGGTTGCAAATGTGCCCGGGTAAATAACAACTCGGACTTGATACATGGTTGATCAAGCGCAAGCCACTGTATAAGCTCAGTATCCATTCATTTTCACTTATTATTTTACGAACGGGTGCGAATGCAAGACGCATCCCTACGAATCTGATCAATACGGAATGATTTATCCTTTATTTAACTTATATAGGGCAATACTCTCCTAACGGTTAACTGCCTTATCTTAGCTGGAAGTGTTCCTAGGCGTCGGACTGCAATGTACAACGTGGGTATTCGTCTCGCTGGCAGGGTCTCCCAAGCTGAGAAGGCGTTTCCCTCAAGAAGCTTAGGTAAGAGTAAACCAATACCAGGATCCACCGCCGGCCTGGTATCAAAGTCGCATGGTGGCAAATTTCCCTCTGATCTACAAGGGCCGCGACTGCCTCTGGTAGTGAAGACCTGGGGAATACACTGTATAGGGCGACTTCGGTACTCCATGGATCCATAATGGTTTAACCAGCAAGTCTCCGAAAAATGGAGATTACGCTGGGTCCCGCAAGATGTTATTGCCATTTATTTCCTTTCTTAGCTCGTCAACAAAAAGGAAACGACTTTGGCTGAGAACATGAACAAAATCAAAGTCACTTCTACAGAGCAGCTATGGACGTCTACGCCGTATGTGCATAGTTTTCCAGTTGTATATGTTCGTTTAAGGGGCACGTGTGGCGTAGTGGTTGGAGGCATGCGCCCATGGCCCACCAAGCCTTCCATCCCTCCGGGGTCGGCAAATTGGTACCAGACTTGTCTGGGAGAATAGCAGCAGTGGCTCGATACATCGGCAGGCCACCGCGACTCATCTTAAGGGCCAGATATGCATTCAATCACCGCCAACGATACTTAATGAAGTAGAGTGCATGGCGCATCCCTCAGGGATTGATCAACGCCGAGAGCTTTATCCTTTATATGTTCGTTTTATTTATCAGCTTTGGCTTGAAGGTCCTAAGATTTAAAGATTTTTTATTCGTGATTGTATGTATTTGTAATCCTCGCAACGGTTTGCCGCCTCATCGTCACTGTATTCCTGGGTGTCGAGGTGCGATGTGGAGCGGTGGATTAATCTTCCCGACAGGTTGCGTCAGGAAGCCGAGCTAAAAGTAAGCCATTACTAGGATCCGCCACCGTCCTGGTATGAAACTAGTCGCGTGGTGGTAAAAATCTCTCTCTGATCCGCAACGGCGGTGACTGCCTGTGATGGTTACAACCTGGGGTAGATTTTGTCCAAGCTGACCTCGGGATCGCAAGGAACCACGATGGCTAGACCAGCAAAACTCGGAAAAATGGAAAATATGCTGGGGCCTGCTTAACCAGTGGGGACCGGCTATCCAAGTGTCCAAGTCTATATTTGTAATGCTTTCAGAGATGTATTGGTCATTTTTCGGGTAACAGTATTAGCAAATAGTGGACAGGTTCAGAGCAACTTGATATTAATTCTTGTAACGTAATATAGAGATCTACTCATACGCGAATCTGAATGGATGCATCGATAGAACTAGGTGAGAGACAGGAGAAACGAAGGACCCGCATGCTGTGGTGGTGAATGTCTTAGCCCTCGGAAAGGACAATAGCACGTTCGTTCCCCACCGCGGACACCCGCGGTCGGGAGTTTTGCAAATAACGCTGCAACATTGTGGTTGTACCTCTCTTAATACCCTGTCGTAAAAAATTGTAGTTGGCACGAAATAAGAAGCAAAATATTTACATGTTTTTCAAATTTTTTAAATTGACATAAAGCTTAACCGTATTTTAGAAATTGCGGAAAAGATCATTACATCAACATTGCCTTTTGTTGTTTTCTAAACAAGAATCCATAAGCCTGCCTTGAGAGCTTAGAAGAAGGTGAGCTGTAATGAAATAAGTATTCACAACCTACCGTATTGCCGAGCCTTGTTCGTCGATATTGTATACAAACCGGAACCGGCGAAGTCGTGGAAAACCAGTTACAATGTAATCCCACTGGTTGATTCCGTCTCCTTAAATGAATTGCTGCGATTATAAATAATACAGCATATAGGCCAGATATGCATTCAATCACTTCCAAACGATGCTTAGTGATGTCGAATGCATACCGCATCCCTCAGGGATTGATCAACGCCAAAAGCTTTACCCTTCTATCCTTTCTATGTGCAATGCCTTAATATGTTTGTATCAGTATTTCATTTAATTAAACAACAAAGTAAAGAATTTTGTTAAATGTCACTGTGACCTTTAAAAGAGTGTCGTGTTTTCAAAAAGATCCGCAGTTGGAAATACTTCAATTCTAAGCGTCTTAGAATGAAGGAATTCTCAAACCGAACAACTTAAAACAATTTTAGGTTTACTGTCAACATTTCTTCATTACCGTATTAAAAGGAGAAAGGATAAAGCTCTCGGCGTTGATCGATCCCTGAGGGATGCGGTATGCATTCGACATCACTAAGCATCGTTTGGAAGTGATTGAATGCATATCTGGCCTCTACAATGACTCGCGGTGACCGGCCGATGTATCGAGCCAGTGCTGCCATCCTCCCAGACAAGTCTGGTACCAATTTGCCGACCTCGGAGGGATGGAAGGCTTGGTGGGCCATGGGCACAGGGATCGATTCCACGTGCGTGTCGCAGTGGTGCATCCAACCACTGCGCCATACGCGCCCTTCATCATTACCGTATTGCAGGAAAATTTCGTTCATGAAGGCAATAAAGGACTCCACTTCTATGAAATATCAGGTAGCGTGAGGCTAAATATGAATGGGAAATACTAATGGCCATTTAGCTTGGATATCTGGAATAACAGCGGACTCCTCCAAACAGCTCTGTATGTCTTCTGTAACACTTACGTCGCATACCTTTCACAATGCCGAAGTGACCTCGTACATATATTTCCGTCAATTATTGTTTTTATAACACGTGAAGTTAACTAAAAACTGTTTTGCAGAGTTCAATGTCTACTAATGGGTCAGCAACTTTTTAAAGCAAACTACGCCACTTTCCTTCTCATGGAAAGCTCCTCTTTCAGATAGTTCTCAGTGTGTGCGCTAATGCACCAGTACAGGCAACTATGTCCACTGTTGAACTGTACTTTGAATCGATCCTTCTTTAGTACACGTGGATTCCAACACTGCTTCCAGTTTCCTTGGGTGTGAGACGTCCAGCATTCCTATCAAAGCTTTAAAAATTCGAACTGCAAACTGGGCTTCGTGGCAAGATATTCTTGCACAAAAGCTTCCTCTTCCAAGAATTTTTTTTCAAGGTATGCAGCTTTAGAGTACAAGTTGGACTTAAAATAGCTCTGAAGTTAAAGACGCTCGAGTAGATCTTCGAATGATTGACTCTGATCAAAATGTGACCTTAATAATGATGGTTCCATTTCCGTGTTTTATGTCTGACATGAGAACAATGAGTCAACGGGCAGACCGACGGGATTTTCTCAAGGTCCACTTTTTATATAGAATATTTATTTTCTCGTATGCTTACGGGTTACCATGTATAATCTTCCACAGTGATTTCCTGAGAGATGGTGCTCATATCAAAAAAGCATTTCGACTAAAATTCTAGCAACTAACAAAGGTTCCATCTCTAAACTACACTTGTTCCTTTGTTCTTAGCTTTGTTTAGTTGTGCAAAATTTGATGCTGACACCTTCCTCGAAAGGAACGTAGAACTCTGCTTGGGAAATGCTTCGGTTCTATGTCAGTGACGTGGTTTAAAACTAGATATGTTTGGGTGTCGCCCGATATTTGACCAGGTGTCATGGAATACGATGCCGTGGATGATTAGCTGAAAGGCAACAAATCTCTGTACTACATGATTGATCTCAAAAGCAAAGATTTTTTCATTGAACAAGTTAGTTCTTTAAAATTTCAAAGGCCTAAACCACGGTCTTTTAAACTGTTTCTACTAGTGAGAACAATTATGAATAGAAGGAGCTGTCGCCTTATAACTACCTTTCTTCAGAGCCATGCAAATTACCGACACACATTTGTCTTCAGCTGGGTTTCCAAATGAGAACAACCCACTTTTCCTTAGTTTAGATGACCCTTCTTGGATGACCCTTTCCGGGGGCTAACGTGTTCACTACCACACCATGCAGGTCCTTCGTTCCGCCTGTCTCTCAGCTAGTTCTATCGATCAGTGCCGTCAGCAATCACCTGTCGGCAAAATTGATCTAAGGAGACCAAAACGGTAATGAACCCAGTTAAGCCAAGGCTGTAGTTATATAACTTTAATAAAGCTGAGATATTTGCAAAACTCAAAACTCTGGACCGCTGGTGTCTATGGTGTGGAACGAACGCGCTATTGTCCTTTCCGGGGAGTAACGCGCTCACCACCACACCATGTGGGTCCTTCGTTTCGCCTGTCAGAGATGCAAATATCTCAGCTTCATTAAAGTAATATTTCGCAATATACCCTGCCATTAAAAAGAGTAGGCAGTAAACAAAAACGGTTAAGGCTGCAGTTATAATCATAAGTTCAACTTATTATTTACTGCGTGCTCTTTTTAATGGCAGGGTATGCTGCGAACTACAACTACAGCCTCAGCATAACGTGGTTCATTGCCGATTTGGGCTCCCAGATCAATCCCGTTGACGGGTGGCTGCTGATGGTATTGACTGAAAGAACTAACAGAGAGACAGGCCGAACGAAACGACCCGCATGGTGTGGTGGTGAATGCACGCGTTAGCTTTCGGAAAGGGAGATAACGCGTTCGTTCCTCACCGCACACACCTGCGGCGCTGTGTTTTGCAAATATCTCAGCATAATTGTAGTTATGATAATTACAGCTTGAATAATTCCATGAAGAATAGCTGTGCAAAAATATCTCCTCGATCTCATAAATATTGTTTTAGTGCATCATTTCTTCTATTTGAATCGTCTCTGAGGAAACACGAGCGAAGAAGATAGAATCAGCAACGACAGTTTCCAGAATTTCGCAAACCAACAATGGTGGTTACGGTATTGTAATATATTAAAAACTGCGAGTCTACACAAAAACTGACTTACCGTATGATTCGATCTGCAATCCTGCAAGCGCTAGCAACGTTGCGTGCCAGTCAACTACATGAAAAAGCCTGCAATAGGTACGATATGTTAAGAAACACTGGAACTGCAATTAATAGTGCTTGAAGAAGTTTTTTCTATGGACGTTTGGGTTTAAAAAAACCGCCAAAGATTGCCGTTTGATGGAATCTAATCTTGAAGCGTATAATTCACGTGTGCTTCGTGCTAAATCTTATAAGATGTTTTCAACAAAAAAGGATAAAGGGTAAAGCTTTCGGTGTTGTTTACTAGCTGACGGAAGAGCGGTGGATTCGACTTCACTACGAATCGTTAGAGGTGATTGAATGCATATTCGACCATTCGACCTGTACATTCATTCGAAGTGGCCTACCGATGTATTGAGCCAGTCTATACCCTCACTCAGATCCTGTACCAGTTTGTCGAGCAAGATTTGAAGGTTTCATGAGTGTGGAGAGCAGGATGGAACTCAAGCGCATTGTACGAGACCTCTAACCATTGCGCTACACAAGGCCTGCTAATAATAATAAAAAACGATAAAGCAGAAAATGTTGCGGATCGATCAATCCCTTGCTAATTCGGATCCATTAATCAGTGTAGAGGTGAATAAATGCAGGTTAAGGCTAACCATTGACTTCTGAGGCCTTTGATATATCAAGTTATAGATCATATCTTTCCTTCCAGGCAAGTAGCACACCAATTTTCTCTTAGAAAGAAGGGAGATTTCGTCAGCCAAGGACGCGGCCTCCAATATCAGCGAGTGATAAAGGATATCTCTAAGTCGCTGCATACCTCTTCTGGCGCTTTTGTAATAGAATATGAAAATAACCAGTCTAAACAACATGAATAAGTGCCGTTATATTCAGACAGAGGACTAGGTATTCACAATAAACGAGAACGCTCAGAACCCACCCTGGTCGAATTCCGTTCAGACGAATAAACTTAGGAGCGTGAACAATTGTGGTGGTCTTCGTTCCACCTTCCCATAATGTGTCCTTTTCGCCTCTTAGAGGATAATTGGATGCACCAAACTGCGATGTACCACCATTCTGAAGATTTTATGGGTCTCATAACAGTTTTTAATGCTTCTAGTCTTTCTCAAGTTTTTTTTCTTTTTCTTTAATAGATCTTTCTAATCGAAAATCTTCTACGGCTTCTTCGTGCGTACTTCAGTGACAACGCTGCCAGAAAATAAAGCAATTTAGTTGGTTCCAGACCTCTTGCCTGTTTTTCTTTCATAAGAGATAGAAAACGCTACATTAATTAGAAATTAACTCTTATGCATTTTCATAAACTATTAAGCATGAAACGATGGAGTAAATAGGGAAGCATTAAATTTTATTTGCTGCTTACTAATTTTTCTTGATGAGGCACTATCACCTATATCATTTGCAGACCCGCTGATCGTCGAGTGACTCGAGCGGGCGCCAGTAAATCCTCCATTTTTCCCTGTCGCGTGCAAGAGTAGCTCAGTGGGTTCTGATCGCTCTAGGGACTCGTCGAGCATCACATCTTTCTTCTAGGCTCTTTGTGAAGAACTCTGACCATCGGTTCGGTGGTCTTCTTCCAGTACGTTTGACATCCCGAGGAATCCAGTCACTAACAGCTCTTATCCATCGGTTATCATTCATACGCATTACGTGTCCGGCCCACCTTATCTTCGACTGTTTGGCGTATAGAACGGCATCTTTGATTTTCGATCGTTGACGTAGGTCGGAGCTTCGGATCCCATCCTTTACTTGTGTAAAACGGGATACTCCTAGCATCGCCCTTTCGACTGCGCGTTCGAGAACGCTGAGAGATCTTTCATCCTGCTTACGTAGCGACCAGGTTTTTGACGCATACATTAGGGCAGGAAGAACCGTTGGGTCGAAAAGGTGGGCACGGAATCGGGTGTTCTTTGTTTTCTTCACTACTCCTCGATGCTCTTGAAAGTTGCCCAAGCCGCACGTTTCCTTCTGCTCAGCTCTGGAGCTAAGCCGTTCATCATATTGATTTCCGACCTAGATAGACATAACTGGAGCATTCGGAGATATTCGTTCCGTTGAGCGTGAATGGGGCAATCGAAACCAATCCGTTCTTCATGAACATCGTTTTCTTTAGATTTAGTCGAAGACCAATCTCTCCACACGCTTTATCAAAGTCCGCAAGCATACGTTCCGCTTGGCTAATGTATGATGTTATAAAGACGATATCATCAGCAAAGCGAAGGTGATGTATCTGCCGACCGCCGATTTTCACTCCCATATTATCCCATTCCAATGCTCGCGTGACGTTCTGGAGGGTGGCTGTAAATGATTTTGGTGAGATTATACCACCTTGCCTAACTCCTCTTTTGACGTCTGCGTTAATATCGTTGTAAAATGGTGAAATCTTGGTTGTGATATTTTTGTACAGCTCACAAGAATCTTTATGTACCGAGTAGGAACTCCTTGACTACCAAGGACTTCAATGACTGCTTTTATCTCAATTGAATCAAAGGCCTTCTGTAAATCGGTGAAAGTGAGACGGAGCGGTCTTTTGTACTCTCGCGATGCTTCATTGAGCCTTGTTATCGTGTGGTCCATCGTACTAAATCCTTTTCGAAAGCCTGCTTCCTCGCATGGCTGTCCTTTCTCCAGTGTTCTCTCAATCCAGGTTAAGATTACTCGAGTGAAAAGTTTGTAGACGACAGACAGCAAGCAGATTGGGCGATAGTTGCCTACATCGTGTAGGTCGCCCTTCTTGAACAACAACACGGTTTGTCTGGTCTTCCACTGAGTAGGCACCTTGCATTCAGACAGGTAACGTGTGAAAAGCCTAGGCAGTGTGCTTACGAGGACTGGCGGAAGGTTCTTCAGATGTTCTGATCTTATCCTCTCCGGACCTGGTGCTGTTCGATTTTTCACCAACGGAATGGCATGTCGGATTTCGGAAGGGAGAACCGGTGGAACAACATATCCATCCTCTTTTATTTCATAAAACGGGAGGTGGACGTGGCTATCGAAGAGATCTGAGTAGTAATCGTGGATGATTTTCCCCATTGCCTTTCTGGACGCTGCTATTGTTCCGTCTGCGCGTCGGAGTTCGATCATCTTGGTCTTGTAATAGGCGAAGCTTCGGCGGGCTTTGCGAATGCTTTTCCCAGCCTTTGAAGCTGCGACCATGGCTGCTGCTGTTCGCTCTTTGAGATCTTTTTTAATCGCCTGTCTGCTTGGGGGCTCTTTCGGGGTCAGGGGAATGAGGTCCATTTTTTTTACTGTGTTTAGCATATTTGATACCCACGTATAGCTTGCTGGGCTCTGAACGTGGGGGACGGTCATAATCACGGGTAGCTTGCCAGGCTCTCCCAGAGTGGACATGGAGCTTATTTGTTGGAGGCGTCTCCTAACCGCCTCCCATATACTTCCCTGTCACTTTGTTGCATGCTTTTGGCCGAATTGACTAGTAGAATACAATCCGCATAAAGCGAGAAGGCACCCACACAGTGCATGAATACGCTCAGCAAATAGAGAAAGTATGTACCAAATCGGCGCATCAGAAACAGGGAGTCCATTCCCTGGATCCACCTGCGTCTCAAAGAAGCAAAGGTCGCTTTTGGTCTGCGATTAACCCCCTATCCGCCACCTGGGGACGCGCCACGTAGCCTCGCAACTAATCGGCTCGAGATTCCTCATATGAGGGAGATCCATGGTAATCATAGGGCACTATGTGAAATACAATCACACTGATGCTGAGATAATTGCAAAACTTGGACCCCAGGCTGGATGGGTACCTGTGAACGGCTTTTCCATGAGCTCATGTGTTATCCATTGCATCATTGAGGGCTTTGCTTTGCCTTGTCGCAGCAAGCTTTTTACTCTAACGGAGTAACCCGCCTTTGGGAATGATCTGAAGAGCACAAATCGGCATCGAATCCAGTTAAGATCGAGCTGCAGCTGAAATTACAGTTTTTTATTTACTGTTTATTCTTTTTTATGGCACTGTATTAGGTGAATTAGTTGCGAGGTATTCCTGGGTGTCGAACTGCGATTTACAGTGGAGCGGATGCACTCTCCTTCCAGGATCTGCCATGCTTAGAAGGAGTCCGGCGTTTCCATCAAAAAGCCTAATTAAGAGTAAACTGATACTAAGATCTGCCGTCATCCTCGTATCAAAGTCGTATGGTGGTAAATCTTTCTGATCCACAAGGGCTGCGACTGCCTGTGATGGTGAAGACCTAGGGCAGACTTTGGCCAGGCTGACCTCGGGATTCCAGAAAACAATTGTGGTTTAACCAGCAAATCTCCGAGAAACCTTGATTCAGCTGGGATCTGCACATCCAGTGAAGACGGGCCATTCCAGTATCAAGTAAGTATCAAATAATTTGGAATGGATCATGAAAAAATGAATATGGTAAAGGCTTGGTAAAATGGTTACAAATAAGTTTTCAGTGTATCCACCTACAAAATGAATATACTCCATCTACGTCCACATGTGGATCTATAACCCGATCACCCAAGAAACTGATAACTATGTTTCGCATAATGTGCATGGACTCGATATAAGCGCTAACATCACTAGTGAAAATGATCACTGTATCCTCATAGTTTTCTGTCGCCTTCAGGAAGTCAATAACACGACCGATTGCGAAATCCATTGATGTGAGCATTCCTATAATGAAGTATTTTTGAAAATCGCATGTTATAGAGAAGACGTGTGTTATGATATATATATATATATATATATATATAGTGTGTGTGTGTGGGTGTGTGTGGGGGTGTGTGTGTGCTAACTTTGAGACTTTGAGACCGCTTTGCTGGTCCTTGAATCGTTAAAACATTAACATGGCTAAGTTAAGGCAAAATGTGATGACACGTAAGCAACGCGAACTAAAAGCAAGTATTTTTAAAATCAGTACCGCAGTAAATTCTTCGCGATTTGGAAATGATTCGTGAGCAGTACTTGTCGAATTGTTTTGGGACCTACAATACGTTTAGCGTAATGTGGAATACGATGCTCCAATAGTTCTTTTAAGAAACGAAACCAGGAAATTTCTTTTTTGTATTATCCCTTGCTTATGACTAAAGTTTGTAAATTGAAACAACAGCATTACCTGAAGAGGTGGATGTACAGCTTGAAAGGAAAGAAATAAGAAGAATGGCTTTGATTTATCGTGTGCTTCTATTACCTCCTTAGCAGCATCGGCAAACAGATCCTAAATAATGACAGATAAAGGCATAAATGAGAGTTTTTTCTAGACCTGCATGGAATGAGATGCATATAGCGCATTGGTTAAAGTTGCCTTTCAATGGGAACACGGTTGTTTGCTCGGGCTCGTGGGCCCGCCAATACCACATCCCTTTGGGAAGGGCAAATTGCCGCTAGATTTTTTGAGTGGGGAAAAAAAACTGTCTTGATAAATCAGTGGGCAACCGCGAGTTGTTGTAGAGGCCAGATATCTTTATTGTAGCCTTTGTGGTGCTCTAAACTGAAGCGAATCCACAGCTCATCCCTAAGGGATTGGTCAGCTTCGTACGCTTCGTTCAAATCTCTATACCATTTCGCCTTGCTTACTATAATGTCGGAGCCTACGTGAAAAATCGCAGATATCAGATGTGGTAGAACACGTATTTTAGGGAGTGGTGTCATAGAACTAATGTGGCAATGTTGTCAAATCGGAGAACAAATTTAATTTGCTATGAGAATATCAAGTGTTGGTGTATTCAACGCCCACTCTGCATTACGGTTCAGAAGCTACCGTACCTCTCGTTCTCTGAAATGTTGTGGGCATAGCTATAGACAAGCAAATGGATACATAAGTTAATATGCAAGGTAAATTATTCGGTATAAGTCTAACCGTTGAATAAACTCCATTCTGATCGAACACGGGAGTACTATAACCGCTTCCAAGTTCTTCGAACAAATCGACACCACGCACAACTCTTTTGAGAGCATGATGCCATAGATCTGAAAAAAATAGAATGCTCGACACTTCTACTAAAGTCATGCTTTAGATAACATTACGTTGCTATTCCAGCAAATCAATGAAGAAAAATTCAAGCTTATCGGGATTCTTCTTTTACAATGGTGTTTCTATTGTTACCTTATAAGAGCCAATGGGAAGCTGGAACTATCCGTTAGCTTATCGAAAACTGACTAAATACCTAGTTTAATTAGTGAGTTTTGAAAAACATACGATGAAACCTCCGGCATGGTATGTTTAATTAAAAAGTAAAAAACTCGACGGTGTCCATTCTGTGAGAGATGTGAAGTCTGCCGATGTACCTAGTCAATGTTTTCACAGGCGAGAATCCCATAGTGATGGAAACCTCGGTGTGACCGATCAAAATGGATTCCTTCATTGATAAGCTATCAAGAAGTTGATAAGAAACTTATTTGGCCAAATAAGCAGATTACTCGTTATTCATTAGACGAAAAAAACCTTCCAAAGAAGGTAAAGTTATCGAAATATTATCCTTTGCAAACCTGAATACGAGACTAGCAACCATGTGTCGGCTGAACAAGAATAATTTGTTAGAACAGAATAAGTTCTTCACCAACATCGAGGTGAATTGAAAGTTGACCTTTCTACTCATTGATTCGTTTACGGATGAGATTTCAAACCTACCGGCGCTGTGATTGAAATAACCAGCTTGAGGACCGTAAAATCCATAGAAATAGTCAAAACCGCGTGACGTCGGCAAAAATTCGCGTCTACAGTAACCCAGATGCCATTTTCCGATGAGATACGTCGAATAGCCGAGAGAGCGAAGATTTTCGGGAAGAAATGGAAACAAAAGAGGTACACCGCTCGGTTCCATGTGCAAGAATACACCATTCTAAATTTCACACAGGATCTTATGCTATCAAATTAAAAACAAATTCATTATATTAACTTTTTACTATGTTATGCTAACTGCCTATTGCAATTTTTTCACAACCTGGTATTATGTGTGATACAACCACAATAATGCTGAGATATTTGCAAAACTCCGGATCGCAGGTGCCTGCGATGGGGAACGAATGCGCTATTACCATTTCTGGTGTCTGACGCGTTCACCACCACACCATGCGGTTCCTTCGTTTCGCCTGTCTCTCAGCTAAATTCACTATGTCTGTCAGAAACTTTCGAAACAGAACAAACTTAATATAACAGCTATTTAAAAAAGTGCACTGATTTTCATTGAGCAATGGATGATGGTGAGAAATTCCTATGTAAAAGTAAGACTACTTATGTGTAAACACCTTTTTTATTACTATTTTGTGTATTTCGGAAAATATTGTTTATTCAGATGTCATAAGTAAAAGTGCGCCGGAAGCTGCGACCGTTTATAGAACATCTACTTATTGAGCGAACGTTTTTTTCTTAAGCACCGTGCAGCGACTGAGACATTTAGATGCTTGACCTTGTTTATAAATGAAGAAGACGTACACAAAAAACATATGGAAACTGAAAGAAAGAAGAGAAAGTTCGGCGGAACTGATTCAAAGGACCGCTCCACTAGCCGATCAAGCCGCATGAGCATTTTTCATTCGATTTTGCGAGGTCCGAGATAGCTGTCGTTTTTCGAATTTCATTGAACTACAAAGTAGCTGAGAGATTCAAGAAAAATCGAAAGTAATGTGTTCATAAAAGATTATAGTTGGTGAGCTTTATGTTTTATTGAAAAAAAAATGGTAAGGAATACCTGTGTACCAACTCGAAATGGATAATAGCCAGTCATAAAGGCGCTTCGGGTCCTGAATTTGTAATATCAGTGCGGTTGGAACACAACAGGTTAGTAGCAGAGCATATGCCATGAAAAAGTTCTGGGCCACATAATCCTGCAGAGCCAGGATGATTGCTGTAGTTTCTCATCGATGATCGGATGCATAATATCAACTATGAAGTATAAACTTACGGAGTACAAAGCTGATTGACGTAGCTGTTGGTGAGCTGGACAGAATTCCGGTGGAAGGCAAGTGTGCGCAGATTGGGAGTGTATAATCTGAACACAGCAAAGAAAGAAATTGTAACGGTTTCAATGTGGAACAGTTCTATGCTTATAAAATTTTTTTCAAAGAAATTTCTCCGCATATTCTCGTTTTTTTAGGGGCGCATGCATGTAGCAGTGATGGGAGGTGCCCTGCAGCGCAGACGTGGAATCGATCCTCGCGCCCATGGCCCATCAAGCCTTCCATACCACGGGGTTAGCAAATTGGCACCAGACTTACCTAGGAAGATAGTAGGAATGGGTCGATACATCGGTAGGCCACAGCGAGGAAAGGCCAGACATCCATTCAATCATCTCCAAACGACGCTTAATGAAGTCGGGAAAAAAAGGAAGCTAACTGCTGCCACTCTTTCGCCTCTTTTGCTTTCGTAAGGACAGAGTGGCAAGGGAGTGGAGAAAAGGGCCCTCTTTCAGATGTTTTTCTTAGGTATCAACCATTTTTCTGATAAAATCGCAACCGTACTTTTTTTGGATAAATATAACCGAAATTTTTTAAGCGCTTAGTAAGCACTGAAAAATTTCTTATTTTCACTGTAACTGAATGGAATTAGAGGGAGCAGACAGGAAATTAACGGAACAAATCTTAGAAACTGAGATACTAGTAAAACGAATCCATCTTATTTTAGCAGTTAGTACCTTTTGCTATACTCAAGAAATTTTTCGCCGCAAGCCTTTTTATGACGATTTCGATTGTAGCGACTGAATATTGTTTTTTATTTTCTTTTTTGGCAAACACGAGGTCCTATTGTATTCTTTATTGACCAACAAGCTAGTGTTTTGATGAACTTGGCCTTCCTTAGAGCCTGGAAAGGTCAAGTTGACAGCAATCTATTCGGCCAATCACCTCCATAACCAAACAGAGAAAATGCTAAACCAGGATTTCAATCACATTGAACACAGAGTCCTTGCACACTCACAGCTTTCTATGAGTTTTGCACTGAATATTTACGTGGAGACCAGCCGCACAGAATTCTTATGGAATCGTAATGTGTTCATCCCATCAGAATGACAGGCTTATATACTGCCCAATATCACGCGTGATTGTAAGGCATCCGTCCCTGCTGTTCATTTTAGGATTGTTAGAGATAATTCAGAATGCCTCGAGAGTTTAGTGCGCTTGTGTTTTCGACTTCTATGTGAGGATCGTAACCTCTACTTCCAAATCTTCCCCGTTATGTCTCCGTGTCCTATGCGTACCTAGTGGAGTATTTGGTTTAAATATACCGAAAAGGTATTCTTTTATACGAACACAGAGAGGCCTACCCGTTTCGCCTATGTGTTCGTCTCCGCAGGCCATGCAGGAGATCAGATAAGCTGTACCCGAACGCATGAAATCACCGTCCCTACCGTTGGAGCAATTTATGCAGTTTTGCGTTGTAAACAGACGGTCATACAGGAGGTTGCGAACTAGATGGCTTTTTAGAATGCTCGGTAGTATTTCAATTACTCCTACCAAATTCTCTAGATCAACCCTTCTAAAGCAACGTGTTTTGTTTGAGATAATGATTGAATATTGTATTTATTTTATGTGAACTCGGTAAGAAAGCATAAAAACAAAGCCAGATCAATTAAGATCACTTCCAGCTATTCTAAAACGCTGCAAATATTCCATTAAACATGGTGGTTGCATTTAATATAGTATCCCATCGTAAGATTTAGTAGTAGGCGGTAAATAAAACGTTTTGTGCTCTCTAGATCAATCCCACTGAGGGATGATTGCTGATGGCAACTGTTAGATAGGAAACTAGCTGGAGGAAAGGCGAAACGAACGATCCGCATGATGTGATGGTGAAAGCTTTGGCCGCTCGAAAGGGTAAAATGGAGTTCGATCCCAATCGCAGGCACCTGACGTCCGGAGTTTTGTAAATACCTCAGGATAATTGTGGCTGAATTTCACACAATAAATACCCTGCTGTGAAAAGTTACTGTAGACAGTAAGTAAAAAGTCAACATGTAAAGATTCGATGTTTTTTTTTCTTCAATAAGCAGACGAAAAATTGTTATTATAGAATTTATTAGGATACAATGGCTGACGTTTCGGCATTTTACCTTCTTCAGAGCCTGGAAGGGTCAAATCGACATGCCATCTACTCAGGCAAACACTTTTATAACCATAGGAGGTAAAACTTCACAAACAAATTTGTATTCCCATAAGAAACAGCTTCATTTAAACACCTACCGTTTCTTTCTTGTAAGTATCTAAGTTAGTTGGTGGAGAGCACCCGCACAGAGTAATACAAGGACGAGGTCTGTGTGCTTGTGTCAGGTGTGTCAATGGATTAAGCTGAGGTATGGCACCAGGTCACACGTGATGTCAAGACACTCCTCCTTGCAGTTCAATTTCGAATTTTTGGAATTGATCCAAAACGCTTCAAGAGTTGTACGCGCTGATGTTTTTGGTTCCAGCGTGAGGATAGTGACTCCTACTTTAAAATCTCCGTTATGTCCCTGCATCCTATGCGTGCGCGCCTAGTGGAGTACTTGGTTTTAAATTAGATTTACCGACTAGGTGTTCTTCTATGCGGACGCAGAGCGGTCAACCTGTTTCGCCGACCTATTCGTCCCAGCACGGTTTACAAGAGATCAGATAGACTGTACCCGAGCTCATGCAATCACCGTCTCTACCGCTAGGGCAAATTATGCAATTTTTCGTTGTACATAGACGGTCATAAAGGCGGTTGCGAACTAGCTTGCGTCTTAGAGTGTCCGATGATATTTCTATCACTCTTACGGGATTCTCTAGACCGGCCCCTACTAAGCAGCGCTTTATGGCTCCACTTATTTGCGCAACTGAAAAAGTGCAAGTCGAAGAAATGTTATTGTGTTCAATATTTGGAGAATTCCCTTTGGAGGAGAATAGTGGGTGGGTCAATTTTGATTTGCGATTCTATTAGGTCGAATGCTAAAGTAACCTTAAGAAGAGAGCTTCAAAATTTACTAGATCATTCTCAAAAACCAGCTTCAATTAAACAAAGCAAAACCGTTTACGATAGCGCTAGCACTAAAATGTGGTCGATAGCGTGCCTGGAAAGTCAAGGGTCACCGTGTTAGGAAGCATAACTCTGCCCGATGACGGGCGCTCGCTGTTAGAATTGGGTCCAAGTTTTTCACCAGTTCAACACACTTTTAAAGAAACCTTGCGTAGGATCGCTACAGCCTGCACGTGCTCCAAGAACGACTCCGCAGCAACGCTAGAATTGAGACACGAAATAAAAAAGAATAACGAGAAGGAGGGTCACTACCACCACCTTCATTTCCTCGGTTATTCTTTAAACAACAAGAACTAAACGACGAAGTTGGTATAAAATTTCGCACATTTTAGAGGGAAACTCTCAAAGTCCTTAACCACTATCGCGCGAGAAAGTTTAGTTCGAACCTTACAGCTGCGGAAAAATTTCGTATGTGGCAGGTTCGAGAGCTAATAAAATCAAAGACAACTAAGCTAACAGTTAGTGATAAGGGAGGAGAGTTTGTAGTAATTCCTCGTCAGTTAAACGTCGATATTTCGGAAAGCATCTTGAAGACGCATCTCTTTATCGCGCATCAACTGAAAAGGAATTCAGTAGTCAAAATCGAAAACTGAGCAACGAATTGGTCAAAACGGTAAGCGCAGCAGGTCTAAAACCAGCAGACATTTCGCATCTTAAGATCGAAGTGCCGACATGCCCCGTCTTATGCTTACTTATCAAGACGCATAAGTTAACATCCACTGATGATCTGGAGTCTATTGACCCAACCACCTTTAAAGTTAGACCCATCATCAGTTGTGCAGACGGGCTAACGGATAAAATTCCTTGGTTTATAAATCTAATCCTCAACTAGTTGCTTAAGCACATACCAGCCCATCTCACGAAAACCCAAATGTTCTTAGATCGTCTGCGTAGCGGACGTCCCAAAAGTGCGTACGTTATAGAGTCGTTCGACGTTACCGCCCTTTACACTAACGTATCGAAGGACTCCGCAATGCAAGCCATCCGCGAGCTTCTTGAGCACCACGAAGGACCAACTAAAATGTATGGCTTTCCGATCCAGCAGCTTATGGTCTTCTTAGAGGTCTTTTTAAACTGCTCGATCTTCAGATGGTCTGGAAAATATTATGCGCAAATTAGAGGGTTAGCAATAGGACAGCGACTGGCACCAACCTTTGCCGTTACCTTTATGTCTAAAGTGGAAGCACCCCTAATCGACCTCGGGCCATTACTCTACTGTGGGCATATAGATGATTGTTTTGTCATCTGTTTAACACAAGGGAAGATGGACAAATACACAGGCATAGAGGAAAAACCACGCCTCCGAGTGATAATTCTAGCGAAAACAAAGCTCCGTTCGTCTTGTTCTTTATTTCAAACAAAGTAAGTGCAGTCATAAAACGTTAAAAAGGCTAGTCTAGAGAATCCCGTAAGAGTGATAGAAATACCATCAGACACTCTAAGATGCCAGCTAGTTCGTTACTGTCAATATGAGCGTCTATGTGCAACACAAAATTGCATAATTTGCCTCAATGGTAGAGACGGTGACTGCCTTAGTCGGCAAACGTAAACTAAATACTCCACTAGGTACTCATAGGACGCAAAGACATAACGGAGAAGATTTCTGAGTAGGGCTTATGATCCCGGCGCAGGAATCGAGAGTACAAACGCGCAGAAATCACGAGGAATTCTGGATTAATTCCAAGAATCCGAAAAAAAAACCGCAGGGACGAATGCGTCATTATCAAGACTGATATTTGCCAGTATATAAGCCTGTTATTCTGATGAGGTGGGCACATTGCGATTCCATGTGGATTCCATGTGCGGCTGGTCTCCACCTGAAATATTTAGTGGAAGACTCATAGAAAGCGGTGAGTGTGCAAAGACTCTGTGTTCCAGGATGCTGAGATATTTGCAAAACTCTGGAACTATGGTGTCTATGGTGGGGAACGAACACGCTATTGTCCTTTCCGGGGAGTAACGCGTTCACCACCACACCATGCGGGTTCTTCGTTTCGCATGTCTCTCAGCTCTCTGTGTTTAATTTGATTGAAATTTTGGTTCAGCATTTCCTCTTTTTGGTTATGAAGGTGTTTGGCCATGTAGGTTGTAGTCAACCTGACCTTTCCAGGCTCTGAGGATGGTGAAATCCACCGAAACGTCAGCCTATACGTAAATAAAGAAATAAAATAACACCTCGCGATTGCTAAATAGAAGTAGAAAAAATTATTCAGCAAGATTAGTTTGTAACTTTATATAAATTAGTATATCAACATGAAATGTGCTCACATTCGATAGAAAAACTTCGTATTGAATAGCGTTTAGCAAAAAATCGATCGACGACGAAAATATTCAAACAGTTATTAATATAACTGAAAGTCTACTCATCGTCAAAAGAATAGCCCTTCTAGCACAAAAACGCCCAATTTAGCACACCTCAGGCTTCAAACAAGAATTTATCAAATAGACATAGTGGAAGGATTTAAAGAAGAGAAAAAACGAGATGCGTACGTTTGATCCCTCCAGTCCAGATCGTTGTATCCGAGATCGTCGGCCATTATGAAAAGGATGTTCGGCGGTTTCTTGGCACTGGTTATGGTCGATAAGTTGACGAGAAGTATAACGAGTAGACGGCGAACGAGTGCTGGAGACATCTGGCAGGCTGCTAAGTTCTCACTCTGCTGGATGGCTGGCAGTTCGGGCACCGTGCTGCTCGTCTACAGATCGGAACCGGAAGCCAATACAATCGGCTTGAACCGAACGAAGCTTCTCACTGAACACACCGGAAAAAGTGAATCTGTCAGTAATTCGTATAAAACACACGCATCATCAAACCGGAAAAACGTAGAAGTTCGCACCTATCGGAAAGTGAAAAGCGAGAAACAGTAAAGGGTAGTATTGTATTCTTTCTTTGATGAGCTCACATGAGGTTGATGAACAACTTTTATTCGGCTAACGCTTCGACGTCTTCGTCGACGTCAGAGCCACCGATCAGAGTCGATAGTCGAAAATAAAGAGTTCTATTATTGAGAACTCCATGAAATGTACAACAGAAGTGACGCTGTAATCCTGTTTTAAAAAAAAAGGAAGAAAAATGGAAAAGAAAATGTTGTTTACGAAGCGATCAAAAATCGATTTTGCCAATTTTCGGAAGGAAGACGGAATCTGCAGAGTAGAAATTATAAGGAATAGAAAAGGAATGAATGTTTCTGTTATTGATATTAGAGCGATAAATCATGCCAGAATTTTAGAACTTTGGACTAGGTCAGAAAACCACGATCCCATCTACATAGCATCAATTGTACTTAACATAGCATTTTATTTAAAAACGAAAAAGATACCTGTATGAAAAGAGACTCTGCATTTCGAGGAAGCTGAGTAGTGATAAGATATTCTCAGAAAAATCACATCTGACGAAAACAAGGCGACTTAGAACATAGAAGGCAAGGAAACAAGTTCGAGCGATTTTTTTCCTTCCACCAGGGTGATATCATAATGAAAAAAGGCGCTAATACTGATTTGTGCGCCAGTTCGACTTCGACGTTTGGTTGTGAGTTCGTTCGTGCCATCACATGAATGAAATCTGAACCCACCCTATTCGGCATCCCTAACATATTCAATGTACCTTAAAGAGGGCGGAGTATGGCTGAAAGAAGCCTGTTCCAACGACATTGCTGAGCTCGCATAATCCAAGTCAACTGAATGAGGCGACCTTTCACGAGGTTCATATCGAACGAAACGCTTCATGGTTGGCAATTTCCGGTACCAAAAGAGTTGTGCTGTGAAACACAACAGCGATCGAGAAAGAGAGATAGAAAAGGTCGAGACGAACACGAAGGTTGATTATTATTGTGTGCAAGGGTTTACTTAAATGACACAGTTGTAAGGTGGTGTGTTGGGTTAGTCAAGAATTTCTTAAAAAGGATAAAGGATAAAGCTTTCGGCGTTGATCAATCCCTGAGGGATGCGCCATGCATTCGACCTTCATTAAATATCGTTGGAGGTGATTCAATGCATATCTTGCCTTTGTAATGACTTGCGGTGGCCTGCCGATGTATCGAACCAGTGCTGCTATCCTCCCAGACAAGTCTGGTACCAATTTGCCGACCCCGGAGGGATGGACGGCTTGGTGGCCCACGGGCGCAGGAATCGATTCCACGTGCGTGCCGCAGTGGCGCCTCCAACCACTGCGCCACACGCTCCCTCAAGGATTTCTTGTCAGGAAAAAATACTGAAGTGAAAATCGAATATTCAAGGAGAATGTAAAGATTCGGCGATTTTAGATTCAGAACTTCAGCAATTTCAGCAAAAGATATGGCGATTATAATATATGGAGTGAGCTAAGTCGTGCTTTGTACATAACGTAAATTCGAAATCTGCCGAACCTAACTATACTCTGTCGCTCAAAAACAGGGCGCGTATGGCGCAGTGGTCGGAGGCGCCAGCGGACACGTGGAGTCGATCCCCATGCCCATGACCCACCAAGCCTTCCATCGCGTCTGGTTGGAAAATTGCTACCAGACTTGTTTGGGAGGATAGCGGCACTGGCTCGATACATCGGTAGGCTACCGGGAGTCATTGTAAAGACTAGATATGCCTCCAATCGCCTCTAAATGATGCTCAATGTGTTTTATACATTTATCGCTCAAAGAGAGCACAATTTTTAGAGTTTCCTTGGTTTCAAATGATTCAAAATAAAGTTTCAAAAAGTCGATAAGAAAATTTGGATTTCCAAAGTGCTCAGTGCAAGAGGGATCACTGCAGATGTACTTTCACTAACGTCATCGCTTTTTGTTTAGCGGAATTCCACCATTTTAATCACTTTGTAGACTAATAAATGAATTTACGAAAAAAAAAACACCGAGCGAAGTGTTTGAGAGCTCAAGCACGTCAAAAAGTAACTGTTTTGGAATAATAAAAAAGTGTTTTGTTGACAAATACTTTAGATACTAAGGAGCTTTCAAATGTTACTGAGAGGCAATAACATTCAATCACGTACGAGTTTAAATCAATTCCTATGGTCCAATTTCATAGGGTCGCCGACATAATTTAAATGAGGGCGAATAATAGTTTAAAAACACGTAATTTCGTGCCATTGAATCATTGGAGCTTTAATTTAAAAAAAGCTCTCGGAGCTGATCAATCCCTGAGGGATTCGCCATGCATTCAACTTCATTAAATATCGTTGGAGGTGATTCAATGCATATCTTGCCTTTGTAATGACTTGCGGTGGCCTGCCGATGTATCGAGCCAGTGCTGCTATCCTCCCAGACAAGTCTGGTACCAATTTGCCGACCCCAGAGGGTCGGAAGGCTTGGTGGCCCACGGGCGCAGGAATCGATTCCACGTGCGTGTCGCAGTGACGCCTCCAACCACTGCGCCACACGCGCCCTTCAGAGCTTTAATAGGAAAAAAAGAATTTCTGATGAAAAAGGTAGGTATCAATCAGTGATGACTTCCGTAATAAGCAAGCTATCACAGCCAGCTGAACTGGCAGGAAAACAGTGATTTCATCAAAAAATATCTTAAACTGCTGATGCTAAAAGATTAATGTTCCTTCCCTATGCAGTCATTAAACGTAAAATCGGAGTTAAAATTTTGGTTTACGGCACAGTGGAAAAATTGACCTCCCGCACCCATTTCGTTCTGGTTTTAAATTTTGATCAACGAGAAGATGTGCTCTTGTTGTTCCAGAAGTGCACCACCCGAGAAGATTCGACCTCTACCTCTACGTAGACTCTCAAGACGAAGACGAATGTCTCCGGCGCAGCGATTCAGGTCATCGGTTCTAAAGAGGACGAAGGCATCGAAACGTTAGCCGAATAAACGTTATGTAGCAGCCGCATGTAAGTTAGGCAATGCAAAAATGCGAAGAAATAAAACTCATTATTTTCTTGATCAGCATCCATGAGGTTGTTATTTTACGTTATTCATCCCCATAAAAACTAGCGTTTCGGAAGATTTCGCCTCATTACGAGCTAGGAAACGTCAAATTGAAAGCACCCTAGTGAGCGAAATATCTCCATAACCTCAACAGGCAGACCGCGATACCTGATATTCAAAAGCATTAGATGTGTGAAAAAGATGTTTCATATCTAATGCGATCAAAAATTAGCTATCGTTGTTTCCTTGTTGATGTCATGGAGATGTTTGCCTGACTAGGCTGCAGTTGACGTGGCCATCCCAGGCTCCGGCGAAGGCTGATTGGGTCGAAACGTCAACTTTTGTGAATAACTAATATATAATAACAACCTCGTGTGCGGCATTCAAGAAAACGGCGAGTTATTCATCGATGCTGAGGTAAATAGTCAATCGATCTTCGAAATTCCTCCTAAGAAGTATATTGGTGATGAGAAGCTTTCGATAGACGAAAACCATTCTGGAAACATGACTAAATAACAATCGCTTCCGTTCCATGAGCTAATCAACACTCCTCTTTCCTCACCCACCCTCTCCGGTGCCGGCAAATTACTGCGTGATATATCTGGGCGGACAAAACATTGGTTTACTGCATCTGTAGATGCTGCAATTGTATAGGACAAACACATTATCCAATAACCGCTACGTCCTAGAAATGTAGTAGGCATGTCGAATCCTGAAGGGATAAAACAACGCTAAATGCCGTTCCTTTCTTGGTAAACTGACACGACTCGATGGTACACAATGTTTAGCAGGCGCTCGACTAAATCATGCTTCCCCAACCGAGGATAAGTCTGAACTGAGTGAAACACAGCGTTAATTTTTTTCTCGTCCAGTATTCAGGAATTCAGTAAACGCCCTGACATTTTGTAAGTATTTTCGTTTGTGATTTGAAAAAAAAGATGATGCTTTGCATGAACTTAAACTTTAAACTCTGTGTATAATTTCAATGATGCTGAGATATTTGCAAAACTCCGGGCCGCAGGTGCATGCAGTGGAGAACGAGCGCGCCATCACCCTTTCTGGTGGCTAACGCGTTTACCACCACACCATGCAGGTTCTTCGTTTCGCCTGTCTTTCAGCTAGTTCTGTCGATCAGTGCCATCAGCAATCACCCGTCAGCGGGATTGATCTGGAGAGACCAAATCGACAACGTGCCCAGTTAAGCTGAGGTTGTCGTTTAGGCAATAAATAATAAGTTAAAATTGTGATTATAACTACATCCTCAGCCTAACTGGGTTCATTGTCAATTTGGTCTCTCCAGATAAATCCCGCTGATGGGTGATCGCCGATGCTAGTGATCGATAGAACTAGCTGAGAGGCAGGGAAAACGAAGGACCCACCTAGTGTGGTGGTGAACGCGTTAGCCACCGGAAAGAATAATTGCGTGTTCGATGCCCACCGCACACACCTGCGGTTCGGAGTTTTGCAAATATCTCAACATCATTAAAGTTATATTTCGCAACATACCCTATCTGCAAAAAGAGTAGGCGGTAAATAATAAGTTAAAATCTGCGTATGATGTACAGTGAAGCAGCACTAATGTGATAGCGCTAAGCGCTTTTTAAGTGATCATTTAGCTACCAGCTTAGTCATTGCGAAGCAATGCCTAGAACGATTTTCTAGTGACAATTTTACCAACAACTGTTATAACTGCAGTCATATGAAAGCAGTATGCAGGACGTAACCTTATCATAAAGGAATTAGTCGTTCAACGGTTCCGCTTCCAATGAAACAGATCAGCAACGTTGAGTACCACCTCTTTGCAAGTGAAAAAGACAAATATTGTAAGAAGAATTAAGAGAAGGATATGCTATCAATGCTCATCATTACTCAGGTGATAAAGACGATCCAAAACTCCGACTTATGTCGACGACCAAAGGTTAGAGACACTACCACATACGTAGGATGTTGAAAGCATAGAGTGACGGGCATGCAATGAGGCTTAAATGACAACTGTTGGACAAGAGCTGTCAGTCGTTAGTTTCCACAAGATGTTTAACGCATAGCAATAGAACCACCACTCTCATGATCGTTGAAGAACCTCCCGAAAGGAAAAAACAGTTCCGCTCGTGCCAACATTTGGGATTTTGGCCTCGGTATTAATGAATCCATTAGAAATGCTGCATGCATTGAACTTCATTCGTAGCATCGCAGAAAAAATTAAATGTATATTTGCTCGGACCAATGATTTGAACTGGTGCAAAGATCTACCCATTCAGTGTTTTCCACTTTTCAGATAGCGCCCGTGCCATCATGGATGAACCATTTTGCAAGCACAAGGTGCGGTTTCGAATCAATGATCACGTGTCGCAGTACACCTTTAACTCCTGCACCACATGTATCCCAGAAAAGACAGTCATAAGTCCGATTTCGATTCATCTGATCTCTTTAAAGCGTACCGTGGTGATTACATTGCCGAAAAGGATAGACCGCTATGTGTTCATATAAAAGAACACCTAATCAAAGTATTGAGCTAAGAAAAATACTCCACTACGCCCACATAGGGCACAGACACTGAAGGAAATACATTTTGAGTTAAAAATTACCATCATCGCACAGGAATTAAAAACACCAGCGCGCCAAACTCTCGAAGCGTTCTAAATAACCATAAAGGACCCAAGAATAAACAGCCGGGGAGAAAGGCCTCGTTACCAATCGTGATCTCACAAAGTATTTAAGACTGATATTGTAGTGTGATAGAGCGACATTACCTATCGATGTTAGCGCTGTGCAGTTGGCTTCCACGTGGAATACACATGGGTAGATTGATAGAAAGCGGTAACTATGTACGGACGCTGTTCTGCTCACAATGCGACTGAAATTTAGGTGTTATCCTTCTTCTGTTTTTGGTAAGGAAGTATTTGGTTGAGTAGATTGCAGTCATCTTGACCTTTCCACCTTCTTTAAACGGCGAAATGTGCCACTAAAAGATTAGCTTTTTTTGTGAATTAAAAGAGTGAAATAACAACCTCGTTGTCGCTCATCAAGAAAACAAGTCTTCAAATGAATGTGAAGAAAAGACATAAAACAAGGCAAAACAGGTTAATCTGTAGTTCATTTCCAGTTAAGGGAAAATGCTATTTTCAATGTGGAACAAATGAGTGTGGAAATTTCAGTAGATACCAGACAAGTAGTGTGACATCCGCTGATATTAAAAGACTCTAGTCACCAATTTTAAAGACAATGTTCGCTATCTCAATTTAGCTGACAGTCATCTGATTCTGAGCCAGATCATGTCGAAAGTTGATTCCCTCTTAATGTTGTTTTCGATTGGAGTGTTTGAGACAGCGTATTTGGATTGCTACATTATCCTTAATTGCTATGTCGACAAAACATCGGAGTCGCTGCCATCTATCTATTTACGAGATAACAAACTTGTCTCCAATCTACGGTGACCGGTGCCTGCCTCTGATAATGTTCTGGGAACGTCATGGTAAAGGCTTCTCGGGGTTCATGGGAATGCAAAGCTTAGCTAGTACTGAGAGAACAGAAAGCGAGAGATTCTTAAAACGCAATGAAATTATCAAATGCACCTGACGGGCCACCTTCATGGATGACGATTGCAGAACAAAGAGAACATCGAAGAAAAAACTGACAGGTACTAAAAATTGAGAGCGAGCCATCCCAGTATTTGACTGAGAACTCCTTCAAGCTTTAACTATCTGTGGAACTATGTTGAAGGTATTCATATGCTGTACTAGCTATTTAAAAAAAGTTGTGGTTTTGTGGTTTCTTCCTTAGCGTGACAACGTGCCTGTATAGGAGTAGTACGGTACAAAAACAATAGATGCTTTCAACTTTAAATAACCGCATCTGAGCTCGCAGTGAATTTCATGAATTTTAAAGGATAAAGGATAAAGCTCTCGGCGTTGATCAATCCCTGAGGGATGCGTCATGCATTCGACTTCATAAAGTATGGTTGGAGGTGATTGAATGCATATCTGGCCTTTATAATGACTCGCGATGGCCTGCTGATGTACCGAGCCAGTGCTGCTATCCTCCCAGACGAGTCTGGTACCAATTTGCCAACTCCGGAGGGATGGAAAGCTTGGTGGGCCATGGGCGCAGGAATCGATTCGACGTGCGAGCCGCAGGTCTTCTTCTTCATGAATTTTACTTAAATCTATTAGAAACTTCAAATGTTTGGCTAAAAGACAAAAGTTTTTCTGTTTTACGAAAACAAGATTCCGATTTTCTGTGGGCGATGACACATATTCCTTCAGCTTTATTAAATCGAGGCTTAATTTCGAATACGGAAACAAGTGGAGAAGTAGTGCTTCACATCGATATTCGACTCCAACTGCAACGATCGGCATTAGTCAACAGAAAATGACCAATCCTTCTCCACGACAACGGCCGGCCTCACATTGCGGAGCCAGGGCTGCAAAAGTTGTACGAGTTGGGCTACGAAACTTTGCCTCACCCGCCAAATTCAACAGACTCTCGCCTACCGACTACCATTCCTTCGCGACACGTTAGAACTTTCTGCGCGAGAAAAGTCACCAACCACGATGACGCGAAAAATCTCTTCAACGAATTCATTGCTACCAGGGCTCTAGAATTTTATGCAACTGAAATAAACAAATTTGTTTGTCATTGGCAAAAATGTGAGGACTCAAAATGTTTTTATTTTGTTTAGATAAGTTTTGCAGGAAGCAAATTATGACATTTTAAACAATACTGTTAAAAACGCTCATTTATTTCTGAACTACCCGATAGATAATGGCATAGCCAAATGTATCTGTTAATTTTTTGATGGCTTTAATTCTAAACACATTTGAATTTGAGAAGATAGTGCATGAAAGGAGGGGAGCGTGTGGCGCAATGGTTGGAGGCGCCACTGCGGCACACACGTGGAATCGATTCCCACCCCCTAGCTCGTCAAGCCTTCCATCCCTCGGTCGGCAAATTGGTACCAGAGAGGATAGCAACACTGGCTGGACACATCGGTAGGCCACTGCGAGTTATTGTAAAGGCCAGATATGCATTCAATCACCTCCAACGATACTTAATGAAGTCGAATGCATCCCTCAGGGATAGATCAACGCCGAGAGCTTTATCCTTTTATCCTTTACTACATGAAAATTGTGCAATTGCCATGGAGCAAAATCTATTCTATGAAACTTCAAAGTTTTGAGGTTTTAAATGGTTTGCTGGTCAAGAAGTCATCGTCAGTTATTGGAGAACGGGCTTCGTTGCAAAAAGAGCAAAACTGGTTTTGTTTTAACTCAAATGATCTTGTTAAAGTAATTCGAGAAGTGAATGTTAGGCTTTTTCGAACTCGATTGTACAAACATAGCATTCGTTGTTAAAGCGTAGCGCAATGAACTCTTCTGCTAAAAGAAAAATAGCAACGGAACGAAAAAGCAACAACAAATGAACAGATCACCCCAGGCAATGGTAAAACGTCATTTTGCCTCACTGAGGGTAAACTCACGTAATTGTGCAGGTTTTAAAATAAAGAGTGCTAAATACTTTTTTTTTACTTTATATGACTCATCTTCACGTCTACTTTGCCGATCCCAGCACTTCTCGCATTCGATTCATTCCATCGCATCCATCATCCACGAAGGTCTTCCAAGTTTTACGTCTGGCTTCGGTTGCTGCTTGAGGATTTTTATTTCATTTTGAATGTCGTAGAACGTTGGCCGAGTTGATTCTCTCTGGAGTCTTGGAATAGCCGGGCTGGAGCGTTCCCCCATTTAGATTGCAGAGTGATTTTTTTCTGGTCATGCTCGGCACAAATTTCCCGACCCCGGTGGGATGAAAAGGTTAGTTGGCCCGGAAAGAAATCAAACTAGCACCATGCTTGTGATAACCGACATCAAGACCACTGTGTTATTCGCCCCTTGCTAAATGATAGACAGAAGGTATTGCGATTTTTAATCAAAAAGAAAAAAAACAGAGACGAAGATTCGTTAGTAGTCTATGCGGTTTAGAGCTGCAATATTATTCCACTCTAAAATAGCGGTCATCGTGTAGCTCGTTGCAACAGGCTTTGAAAATTTCAGAGAACTTCGTACGAATTAAGCAATTTCACTGATTCTTGTTAATTACTGGGAACTCTAGGTAGTGTGCAGCCTTGTAACCTTTACAGTTTACTGAAGTATGTTCTTTCAGCCTAAATGTCCACATAGTTGGAATTATGGGGGTGTGTAGCGAAGTGGTTCGAGGTGCTCTGCATTACACAATTGGTCCTTGGTTCGACTCCGCTTCCCAAGTTCATCACCATTTCATCTCTTCTGGATCGTCAAATTGGTACCATACATGTCAGAAAGCACAGAAGCGCTGACTCGATACATCAAAGGTCACCAAAGTTAATGCATAGAGCAGACGTGCATTCAATCAGGTACAATGATTGCTTCATAAAGTCGAAGGCATGGAGCATTCTTCAGAGTTGGTTAACATCATAAGCTCTGTCGATCAACAGTATTACTAAGCGACACCTTCTACAAGCTTCTGAAAGAAAATTGTTTTTTAATAGAAGTGATTAGTCTTCTTTTTATCGCATCATAGTGTCTGAAATTAAAGCGCAGTTCGAGTTTCATGAGTGCGGGTAGCACAGTGGTCGGAGGCGCTCTGCAACGCACAAATGGAATCGACCGCAACACCCATGACCACCAATCCATTCGTCCCTTCGGGGTCAGCAAATAGATACCAGACTTGTGTGCGAGGATAACAGCACTGGCTCGATACATCGGTAGGCCGCTGCGAGTCATTGTAAAGGCCACATATCCATTCAATCACCTCCAAACGATGGTTATTGAAGACGAATGCATGGCGCAGCTCTCAGGGATTGATCAATGCCGAGAGCTTCATGCCTTATCCTTTTCATCGAGTTTTATTGGCGAAGTTGTGGTTTTTGAATTCGTAAAGTTGTTTTTTTTTCTTTGACAGCAATGCTGTAAACAATAGTGTTCGCCAAACAATGAATGACATTCTTTACAAATTCCGACCATGTCTGTTGAGCCAGGGATTAACGAGGAACTAAACGTCGCTGTAATTTGTTTTTAAGTCGTCAATGATTGTGAAAAATTCGTCACTACAGCTATTTATCATGAGAACCGGTTTTAGCGAGTTCAGATTCCTTCTTCACTATTGTATCTGCATCTTTTTCAAAAGGAATAATAAAAGAAAAAGCGAAAGCCTGTTTGAAAGAAATTGACCATCGAAAAAAAGAGATCCTGGTGAAGTGCTGAGAACTAATTCTGAGGGAAATATCTCTGAGTAGAAATTCTTTCTTGGGGGCGTCACCGAGACCGGCATTCGCAGGCCATCAAGTCTTCTGACTTCTGAAAAAACCACTATATGATCGGAACCTCCTAGGAAAAACTTCAACGAGGAATCTTTCTGGAACGTGGAGATATCGAGATTTGTTTCACGACAGTACTCAGGCATACCAACCTTTCTCTCTTTCTGGAATCGAGAAGTGGATACTTGCCGGCATTTATCCACGCTAGCTCCTTCATAGTGATTGGTGGAGAGCAATACATGCTTCGTCAAGGTATTGGTCAACGTCGAACGCCTTATCCCTCGACATAGATATAAATTATGCACTGTTCTGTAGATTTGGTCCGCCAACACTTATTTTAACACCCTTTGGTAATTGCTAAATATTTTTAAACACTAGCATGTACGAATAGTTAATTTAGTCGTAAAAAATAAGTAAGCACCAGCACATTTGATATTGTGTTTAAGCGCTTGCAGAAGAAAGCTGGATTGGTGCGTTCCAGAACATTCCTTCCTCTCCGCATTGGAAAGTCTCTTTTTGATAAAAGGCTTTTTGTCATGACTTCAACTGCACGTTCCTTTCGCTATCCACCATAGCAGATGTTCAGTGCAAAAAATAGGATAAAAAATAACCATTTGTTTCGCATAGTTGAGGCAGCTGCAAGGAGACAATGAGATTTCATTTGCACTATCGCTTCAAATCTGGAATAACTATTACATCGAATGTTCACTACAAAGTAGAATTGTCTCCAAGACCATAGGCAATGTCACGATATTTGTGAATGGCACTAGCCTGCATCTGAGAAAGTCGAACTAATACGTTTTCCATTAGTCATTTGTGAATCTTAGAAATGATTCGTAGCTGAGTTTTTTCGGTCACGAAGCAGGTAAGTGAAAATTAGTCCGAAAGTCGGTTTCATGCAAATTTCAACTTTAGAATAGAGTTTTTCTCAGAGCACGTCCGGCACAATGTCTGTGAAGAAGCCGTCGACTGCATACAAAAAGTATATTAAGAAGCTAAGCGCGTTAAAGAACGACAACCGGAAACGAAGCGCTTTGAAATCAATGCATAACGCCTGTTGTCGCCTCGCACGCACACTGATATCAATGAATATGAATAGGAACCAGAGACATGAGCAGGAGGACTTTGAAGTACGCGTCACGATCCTCGCACAGGAGACGAAAACACAAGCGCGCAAAACACTGGAGGCGTTCTGGATTAATTCCAGAAATCCGAAAATGAACCACAGGGAAGAATGCCTCGTTATCATGCGTGATATTGGGCAGTATATAACCCTATTATTTTGAGGGGAAGGGCACATTACGATTCCATGTGAATTCTGTGCGCTTGGTCTCCACTAGACATACTCAGTGGAAGCCTCATAGAAAGCGGTGGGTGCGCAAAGTTGTGTTCATTGTGGTTGAAATCTTGGTTTAGCGTTTTCTTTGTTTGGTTATGGAGGCGTTTGACCGAGTAGATTGCTGTCAACTTGCCCTTTCCAGGCTCTGAAGAAGGCGAAGTTCGCCGAAACGTCAGCTTATTTGTGAATAAAGAATAATAATAACACCTCGCGTTTGCTCAACAAGAACACAAAGAATTACTTGATCAATGCCGAGCTTAATAGAAAGTCGGTCGCTGAATTTAGAATAGAGTTTCTGTGGTATTTATGATGCGATGCAAAGTTTTGGTGTTACCACAAGTAACAGCACTTGTTCCGCGTCTGACCACGCTTCGTGCCAACCAAGTTTCCCACTCCTCCGGTGTCTGCAAGTTAGCACTAGAGTTATCTGCAAAAATAAAAGTTCCATTTGGTCTACAAAAGCTGATATCTCTCTGTGGTGCAGACATGGAAACGAAGCAGTTAAGCTGGTTTGGTAACAGGAGAGGTAATATCCCCAAATAGCAATCGATTCCAAGTACAATTCCGGAAACCGTCATGGGTAATGGATGTGAGAAAATGAATGAAAGAAGTGCTCAGAGCTGCGCGAAATAGGATGAGGAGTTTGCCTTATACTCATGTCCACTTTCATTCTGACAAACGAAATCCAAATAGAGTAACATACTACGTTGCTATTTTTGATGATTTTATGTCAAATACCCCTGTAAATCAAAAGTAGATCAAAAATGGCGCCTGTTCACGCTGAACAATTATGCTTCCGAGATCGAGAAGTGGTAAAATATTTTTCTGGGAATTTCTATCCCAACAACAAACATTGCTGACCGCCTGCTGACCGTAGCAACATGGGAATGCTTTGTTAGAATTGTCGCAAAGTCGAGGAGAAGTCAATTCGACCAGCATTCATTAGCACTCAGAAAGGAGACGAAAATCCTTAAGCAGTAACCGAAGCCACATGTAAGCCGGAAAGTCTTCATGGATAATAGAAGTGAGGAAATGAGCCCAGAGGAAGAAGTTCTACGATCTACACAACATGTGATATCGGGTATGGCAAAATAAAATAGGACTCGTAGTACAATTTTTTTTTGGAATAAAGACCTATAGATATTTCACCCTTAGTTAAAAAATGCTTTATAGCACTTGAAACTTGATGAATGTCATTGTCAGATGTAAAACAAAGAACACAACGCTTAAGCACCTCCAAATGCTTATGCTTAGGCGATTCACGACTGGCAAGGAATGGTGACAAGTGGTTCCTTCAACTATTCCTCGGCGTGTTTGGAAAATTCACTAGGAAAATTTGGTAGGAGAAAAATTGCCATCGAAGCATCGGCTCTGAAGAAGGCGAAGGAGTCGAAACGTTAGTTGAATAAAAGCTGCTTAACAACCTTGTCTAAGGCAAACTATCCGAAAAAATTTCTTGATTGTTCGCATTGAGGTTAAGTGAAAGGCGGTCTTCTAAAAAAAACTACGGCCAAAAGAAAAACTTTTATCCAGCCTTCATACAGGATTGTTTCCTCCATGGCTCCACGCCTTCTCTCTTGTCTTAATGGCGAATTTTTTTAAAACAATTTGCACTCCTAACTAATTAGAGTTTAAGAGAAACTTAAATCACATTTGGTTGACGCGATGATACCTTGAGGAATTTTCAACCGCTGTAGATGACAACTTCCCGGTGGAAACTATTTATAATTACAGTTTTCAAAAGTGTATCGGAACTTAAACGTTAGAAGCTTAGAATCTAAATGGGTTATCGATAAACATCAGCGATACCATAAAGAACAATATGACACCTTTCGGGGAAAAATTTCGTTTGTTTAGCTGTTTCGCTCCGATGAATGAAGGAGAAAAGAAAGTTATCTAAGCTTTGGAAAATCAGAATCTCATCTTTGAAGAGGAAAAGGTTTGTATTAGTACAAAAGATTTCCTATCTCTAACTGTATTGTAAGGGCGCGTGTGGCGCAGTGGTTGGAGGCGCTACTGCGACGCGCACATGGAATCAGTCTCTGCGCCAATGGCCCACCAAGCCTTCCATCCCTCCGGGGTCGGCAAATTGGTACCAGACTTGTCTGGGAGGATGGCAGCACTGGCTCGATACATCGGCAGTCAAACATCAAACGGCAGCATACAATCACCTTCAAACGATGCTTAATGAAGTTGAATGCATTGCGGATTCCTCAGGGATTCATCAACGCCGAGAGTTTTATCCTTTATCATTTTAACTGTATTATTCTAAGCAATCAATTTATTGACGTTGAAATATGTTCGTTTAAAATTGAGCGGTCGGAATAGCTAAACATCGTGGGGCATCTACGAGGCATACATGATGGCCCACAGTTAAAACGATCGTGATCCACATCGATCGTGAGGCAAAACTCTCTGTGGATTAACTTGAAATTACTATTTTTCATCTCAGTTTGACACTTATCGACTTTGCTTTCCAATTTATGATTACCATAAGCAAAAAGAATGGAAGAGAATTGTTCAGATCTTTCAATATCAGTTTGGTCAACAAGCACTCTAACTAGTTAATGCAAAAATGAACAATCTTAATGGTAAAATGGATGAAGCTCTCGGCGTTCATCAACCCCTTAGGGATGTGCCATGCATTCGACTACATTAAGCATCGTTTGGAAATGATTGAATGCATATCTGACCTTTACAATGACTCGCAGCGGCCTACCGATCTATCGGGCTAGTGCTGCTATACTCCTAGACGGGTCTGGTACCAATTTACTGACTCCGGAAAGATGGAAGGTGTGGTGAGCCACGGTCGCGTGGATCGATCCCATGCGCGTGTCGCACGGCGTCTCTGACCACAGTGCCACACGCGCCCATTTTAGTGGTAAAGTAAAATAACGGACTCGTAGTAGTTTTAGTATATGTCACTAAATGGTTCTAAATAATGCACGGTGTGTACTTTCTAGAATGAAGTTTCAGATAAGGGGAAATGGAATGGTTGGCCTGAAATGGACTTGCTAGTTGAAGAAGCAAAAATACGGAACGGATTTTACACCTTTTGAAAAAATGCTCTGTTGATATTGCACCTGAAATATCCCACATTGAGCTTTTGATTTAATTCAACAGATTTTTCTTGCCGAATAAAATCTAAGCGGTGTAAAAGCACTTAGGGAAAGCCGAAAGCCAGCCAGTTCTTCACAGAACTGTGGTACGCTGCAAATGAAGACTTGAAGGCAAGGCAATATGCATTTATAATATGAATTCAAAGTGGTAAGATGAAGTGGCACGTAATGATTTAATTGTGTCATTTATTCTTTCTACTTCTGTCTAGCAAACATGAGGTGTTATTTTATTTCTTTATTTACGTACAGGCTGATGCTTCGGCTGATTCTGCCTTCCTCAGAGCCTGGAAAGGTCACGTTGACTGCAATCTACAAATCTCAGTTTGACACTTATCGACTTTGCTTTCCAATTTATGATTACCATAAGCAAAAAGAATGGAAGAGAATTGTTCAGATCTTTCAATATCAGTTTGGTCAACAAGCACTCTAACTAGTTAATGCAAAAATGAACAATCTTAATGGTAAAATGGATGAAGCTCTCGGCGTTCATCAACCCCTTAGGGATGTGCCATGCATTCGACTACATTAAGCATCGTTTGGAAATGATTGAATGCATATCTGACCTTTACAATGACTCGCAGCGGCCTACCGATCTATCGGGCTAGTGCTGCTATACTCCTAGACGGGTCTGGTACCAATTTACTGACTCCGGAAAGATGGAAGGTGTGGTGAGCCACGGTCGCGTGGATCGATCCCATGTGCGAGTCGCACGGCGCCTCTGACCACAGTGCCACACGCGCCCATTTTAGTGGTAAAGTAAAATAACGGACTCGTAGTAGTTTTAGTATATGTCACTAAATGGTTCTAAATAATGCACGGTGTGTACTTTCTAGAATGAAGTTTCAGATAAGGGGAAATGGAATGGTTGGCCTGAAATGGACTTGCTAGTTGAAGAAGCAAAAATACCGAACGGATTTTACACCTTTAAAAAAATGCTCTGTTGATATTGCACCTGAAATATCCCACATTGAGCTTTTGATTTAATTCAACAGATTTTTCTTGCCGAATAAAATCTAAACGGTGTAAAAGCACTTAGGGAAAGCCGAAAGCCAGCCAGTTCTTCACAGAACTGTGGTACGCTGGAAATGAATACTTGAAGGCAAGGCAATATGCATTTATAATAAGAATTCAAAGTGGTAAGATGAAGTGGCACCTAATGATTTAATTGTGTCATTTATTCTTTCTACTTCTGTCTAGCAAACATGAGGTGTTATTTTATTTCTTTATTTACGTACAGGCTGATGTTTCGGCTGATTCTGCCTTCCTCAGAGCCTGGAAAGGTCAGGTTGACTGCAGTCTACATGGCCAAACACCTCCATAACGAAACAGAGAAAAGGCTAAACCAAAATTTCGATCACATTGAGCACAGAGTCTTTGCACACTCACCGCTTTCTATGAGCCTTCCACTTAATATGTTATGTGGAGACCAACCGAGCAGTGTTCACATGGAAACGTAATGTGACCGTCCCATCAGAATAGCAGTCTTTTATACTGCCCAATATCACGCGTGACAATGAGGCATTCCTCCCTGCGGTTCATTTTCGGATTCTTGGAATTAATCCAGAATGCCTCGAGAGTTTTACGCGCTTGTGTTCTCGATTCTTGCGCGACGCGATCGTAACCTTTACTTCAAAATCTTCTCCGTTATGCCTCTGCATCCTATGCGTGCCTAGCGGAGTATTAGGTTTACGTTTGCCCACTAGGTGTTCTTTTACACGGATGCAGAGTGGTCTACCCGTTTCGCCAACGTATTCGTCTCCGCACACTTTAGAAGAGATCAGATAGACTGTGCCCGAACTCATGCAGTCTCCGTCTCTACCATTGAGGCAAATTATGCAATCTTGCGTTGCACATAGACGGTCGTGTAAGCGGTTACGAATTATCAGGCGTCTTAGATTACTCGGTGGCATTTCAACTATCGTTACCGAATTCTATAGTCGACCCTTCTTAAACAGCGTTTTATAGCTGCACTTACTTCATTTGAAATAAGGGCTAGGATAAACGAGACCTTATTGCTGCTAGAGTTATCGCTGAAGGGCCTGTGATTTCCTCTACAACTATCCCGAGCTACAGTTTCGTAGCCGTTGAAAATGGCTATTTGCCGCGCCAACTTCTGCGACTCCTCTCTCTGCTCCCTTCCTGTGCACACGTTGGTAGCTGTTCGAAACATGTTTCTCACAAGCGCCCTTTCCGTGTGAAAGGGGTGAGAGGAGAGGTAATGAACTAAGACGTTTTTACTACTTGGCTTTCGGTACCATTTCGTAACATAGCCGCTTTCTGAAAGGTTAATTTGCACGTTCAGAAATAGAAACCAGTTTTCTCGTGGTTTCTCTCGAGTGAATTTAATGTACTCTGACTGTTCGTTCAACAACTCGAAACATTTTTCAATTTGGTCGTGTGTTGAACAAATGATCAAGTAGTCATCTATATATCTACAGTAAAGTAACGGCCCGAAGTCGATCACTGGTGCTTCCACCTTAGACTTACATGCAATGGCAAGGCTTGGTGCCAGTCGTTGTCCCATTGCCACCCTCTCATTTGTGCGTAATACCTCCCAGACCATCTGAAGATTGAGCAGTTTAGGCATTCCTTTAAAAGTGTCATCAGCTGCTGAATCGAGAAGCCGTACATGTTTATTGCTCCTTCATGTTGTATAAGGAGTTCGCGAATGGCTTGCATAGCGACGTCATTCGACACGTTTGTACAGAGGGCGGTGACGTCGAAGGACTCCATCACGCATGCGTTGTTGGGTTGCGCGTTACGTAGACGATCCAGGAACACTTGGTTCGTTAGATGGGCTGGAATGTACTTTAACAACTGGGTAGGTACCAGGGTTATCAGCCACGTTATTCCACGTTATTCAGTGAGGTTGAAGCAGTATCTCTTCGAGAGATAGTGATTAAGGACTTTGAAAGCTTCATTAGTAAACGTCCGAAATTTTACATCAACTTCATTATTAAGCTCTTGTTGTCTAAAATATGGTTGAGGAAATGGTGGTACTGGTATTGCCCCTACTCGTTGTTGTTCGCGTCTACTTAGCGCCTCATCCCTCGCTTTTTTGCGGAGTCTCTCTTGAAGTTCAGGTAAACCACATGCGACCCTATGCATAGTTGCCTTAGAAATGGGTTCAGATGGTGAAAAACTCGGTCCCAATTCTAATAACGAACGTGCACCATCAGGAAAAGTCATGCCTCCCAACACGGTTAGCCTTGAATTTTCTAGCACATTATTTATCCTACTGTGACATGATTGATGTTCATTAGCGGTATTTCTGTGCGCTCATGAAGCCGTGTTATGCGATTTACTCCAAAGGTCTTCGAATTTTCTCCGCAAAGATACTTTAGCATTAGACCTAATAGAGTTGCAAATCAACACTTACCCACCCACTATTCTCCTCCAGAGACGTTCCTCCAAATACTGAGCACAATAGTTTTCCTTCTTCTCGCATTTCTTGCACTTGGTGAACATCTGGTTCTGTTTGCATCGCAGACAGGTGCGTAGTAGTCGCAATTCGATGTCCTGTACTCGGTGGCTATCCTCTGGCAGTCCACATACTTCGTGTAGTCGTTTTCGTTTTATGAATTTCTGAGCGACTTGTTGTTTAAGGTAGCGGCAGAGAAAGTGTATCGCTTGTCGGGCTAAGCCGATCTTTTGCCTTAGCGTCATTTATCGTTGCTGCTATATTCAATTGAATTAAATAAATGGTGAGCATGTAGCGCAGTGGTTAGACGTACTCCGTAATACTCTAGTGGTACTTGTTTCTATTCGGCGCACTGTTCTCAACAAGTCCGCTATCCCTATCAGGTCGGCAAGTTGGCGTCGGACTTATCTGAGCGAATAGCAGTGCTGAGTTGATAGATCAGTCATCGCAAGTGTTTGTATACGCTAGACATGCATTGAATCACCTCAACAATACACGGTAAATTTTTCGTTTCGGGACAAATTCACTTTCCTTCATCTTTCAGGACACCGAATAAACAACCTTTAAACCGTTACTGATTCAGTGCGATTTCACGGCTTTTCAATAGTCCTATTTTCGATTCCTTACGTCAAATAGAGGATAATATGGATGGGCCAATAGTGTTTGGTGGTGATTACCCAAGTCAATCGAATATGATTACAGGTAGTCGTGCCAATATTTTAAAAATATCGACAATTCGTTGAATTTTAATTTTAGGAGCATTGAGTGCAATGCCACGGATACAGTTGGAAAGGCCAACATTTAAGCTTGGTTAGGTTCATTTAATAAACATATGCGTATCCTTCAGAAGCCAGAAAAGCCAATTTAGCAACGTAAACGAATTTCTCAATGCTTCATGCTCGCAATTACAAAATTGCAAGATTTAGGCACAAAACTAACCGTAAGAACATGAAGGTCAACGTGGGCTTTCTAGATATCGTATAAATGCAGAATCAAGCAACAGTTCCCTGACTGAGATGAACAAATGAAAGGCTTCAGTAGTGTAATGGGTAATACGTAACACCCTGGAAAGGGTTATCACGATTTCGAATCTGGACTGGGGCCTGAGATATGCAGACATTTCAGCATCATTGCAGAAACAAAAGCAATTTTTTGTAACCCTATCGGCTATGGAATTTGTGACAAATTTGAGGTTCAAAACGATACAAATCAGATTTTAGGCCAGTTTTTTTTTCAAATCATATAATAGAATGAATTGACCTAGACAGACAAAGGTTACAAAGCGTGGGTTTTCTAACAACTTAGTCGAACTCCAATCAAGAAAACGTGGTGGAAGGCTGATAAGGCAATAGGGCGGATGAAAAAACTGTTTTGTTGTTGATGTAATGAAGAGAAAATTGTTGTGGCTTATGTCGGCAATATCGAATGTCTATTGCTGAAAAACTTAAAACGATGAAAACGTTCACGATGGCACTGAGAAAACTCGATGAAAGAAAGGCAAACTTCTGGTAAGCGATGTAACATTGGAACCATATTTGTCGAACTTTTTAACTCTCGACGCTTTTTCCGACGATTGTTCACCTAAAGGCAAAGGTCAGCGAAACCAAACCGGTCGTTAGTGTTTAGCTTGAAGTTGTGAAGTTTGTTCCCAGCACGAATCAATTCAAAACAATTCGAAACTTAGTCGTTTGCACTGACTGTGTCCCCTTTCGTGTGAGACCTGGCCGAAAGCGAACTTACGAGGAATTTATAAAAAGAAGCCAAGCGTGCTTCTCAATGAAATCCTGTTGACCGAATTACCTATTGGAAACGGGAACTTATCTGTAACCATTTTTATAAGAGTGACATTTACTTAAATAGGCTTTTCCTTTTCATTATTGCACTCAATTTTTAAGCTAAGCCTTGGGAAATAGGCAAAATAT
>MQTX01000038.1:1124700-1138565 GCA_009735665.1 Angiostrongylus cantonensis
TAGTACCAATTTGCCGACCTCGGAGTGATGGAAGGCTCGGTGGGCCGTGGGCGCACGAATCGATTCTACGTGCGTGTCGCAGTGGTGCCTTCAACAGCTGCGTCACACGCGCCCCAAGATGAAATAATAATAGTGAAAAAATGACACCATTTTAGAATTAGTTGATCTTCCATTTGTATAGTGGCACTACGCACGAAAATTAGGTCTAGACTTTATTTAGAATCGCAGCAATCCTGAAATATTTGTGAAACTCCGAACAGCAGGTGTCTGCGGTGTGGAACGAACGCGCTATTACCCTTTCCGGTGGCTAATGCGTTCACCACCACACCATACGGGTCATTCGTTTCGCCTGTCTTTCAGCTAGTTCTATCGATCAGTGCCATCAGCAATCACACGTCAGCGGGATTGAAATATCTTGTATCATTCTGGATACCTTACAAAAATTCCAAAATGAACCGGAGGGTGGAATGCCTGGTAATCACACGTGATCTCACATAGTATTAAATAGTGATATTTTAATGTTGAGAAACATGTTACGCTTCCATGTGAACTCTGCGTGGTTGGTCTCAACGTGACGTACTCAGTGGAGGATTAGTGGGAAGCAGAAAGTGTGCGACGAGGCGACGAATTTGTATTCAATATGATTGAAATCTTGGTTATATACTTTCTCTGTTTCTTTACGGAGGTGTTTGACCGGGTAGACTGCCGTTAATTTTATCCTTCCAGGCTCTGGGAAAGACGAAATCCGCTGAAACGTCGGCTTTTTATAGGTAAAGAATGAAGTAGCAACCTCGTATCTGCCCATCAAGAAAGCAGTTAATTATTTTACACACTAGATTGTTATAATCACCGCTTGATCTAAAAACATTTACAATAGCTCATTTTGTGGACAGAGGCACCGACAGCACAGTGGCAATGCTACCGATCAAGTGCGGTGCTAGTTCGATCCCTCTTCGGGCCTGCGATTTAAGTGGGAACGCTCCAGCTCTACTGACTCAGGATTCAATGGATTATTGACTCGACCGGTATTTTACGGCATTCAATATGAATTTAAAATCTTCGAGCAGCAGCACACGTGGAAGATGGAGGCTTTCGTGGATGATGCGTGGGAGGAAAAAAACAGAAAGGGAGAGCCGCTGGGATCCGCGTAAGAGATGTGCCTGCGATTTAAGTGGGAACGCTCCAGCTCTACTGACTCAGGATTCAATGGATTATTGACTCGACCGGTATTTTACGGCATTCAATATGAATTTAAAATCTTCGAGCAGCAGCACACGTGGAAGATGGAGGCTTTCGTGGATGATGCGTGGGAGGAAAAAAACAGAAAGGGAGAGCCGCTGGGATCCGCGCAAGAGATGTGGATGGACGGTTGTGTAAAAAAATGTTTTCATTGAATGAAATGCAAGCAGTACAACGACGTACAATGAAATGACAACCAACTGGGCCACTGACTCAAGTAAAACTGCTCTGGAATCTACCAATTACTTACGTTCGGTCTTAGTAGATTGCTTCCTTCAGCTCATTTAAAGGAATTGCTGGTCAATAGCAAGCATGTTTAGACCTCTCCCACTGGTGTTTTTTGGTGCTAAGTCAAACACGAAATAAGTCAAAAACGCAAAACTATTTTAATAATAGTTTTTAATAACTGTCTCTAGTGTTGCCCGCACAACATAAGAAAGAAGCAAATTAATAGAGCACAATGCTAAGAAGGCAATCATGGCAAAACAGGCGATCTGTTCATCATGAGAACGGTAGTGATTCGAGCTCACACTGGGCTTGGCAAATCTGCTATGTATCACTCTGGTGTCGGTGAATTGGCATCAACCATGCCTAGGATCACCTCATTTAATAATAGTTTTTAATAACCGTCTCTAGTGTTGCCCGCACAACATAAGAAAGAAGCAAATTAATAGAGCACAATGCTAAGAAGGCAATCATGGCAAAACAGGCGATCTGTTCATCATGAGAACGGTAGTGATTCGAGCTCACACTGGGCTTGGCAAATCTGCTATGTATCACTCTGGTGTCGGTGAATTGGCATCAACCATGCCTAGGATCACCTCACTCCTTCCATTCTACATAAGGAGGCGAAGGCGAAATCTGAAGAAAGAAGGCGAAATCCGCCGAAACGTCAGCTTGTACGTAAATAAAGAAATAAAATAACACCTCGTGTTTGCTGAACAGAAGTAAAAAGAATTATTTCCCACGAAATAAGTCAAAAACGCAAAACTATTTTAATAATAGTTTTTAATAACTGTCTCTAGTGTTGCCCGCACAACATAAGAAAGAAGCAAATTAATAGAGCACAATGCTAAGAAGGCAATCATGGCAAAACAGGCGATCTGTTCATCATGAGAACGGTAGTGATTCGAGCTCACACTGGGCTTGGCAAATCTGCTATGTATCACTCTGGTGTCGGTGAATTGGCATCAACCATGCCTAGGATCACCTCACTCCTTCCATTCTACATGCGAACTCTCTAACGCGGCTATAAGAAGACTCCAGAGAGAATCGACTCAGCCAACATTAACGACACTCACTAAAAAGAGAAAAATAGTGAAGCAGCAGCTGGGTCTATACAGAGAAGATCGGAGACCTTCATAAACCATGAATACGAGAAACCGAATGGAATGCTAAGAGTATTCAGATGCGTACAGAAGTTGTGTTGACGGGGCGTGTAAGGCCAAATAGAAAAATAACACGCATGCAATGGTTAAGTTTTTATTTTTCTTATTTTTATTTACATTTTTTACTATTATTTACTACTATTTTTGCGAGGTAAGGTGTTACGTGAAATGCAACCACAGTGGTGCTCAGATAATTGCGAAATTCGGAAATCCAAGTCACCTTCGAATCCGCGATTACTCTCTCCGGTGGCTCACGTGTTACTCGGTGCACCACCAAGGTCCTTTCTTTGGTTCTTCTCAACAACTTTTGTATATAGTATAAAGGATAAAGCTCTCGGCGTTCATCAATCCCTGAGGGATGCATTCGACTTCATTAAGTGTCGTTGGAGGTGATTGAATTCATATCTGGCCTTTACAATGACTCGCGGTGGCCTGTCGATGTATCGAGCCTCCCAGACAAGTCTGATATCAATTTGCCGACTCCGGATGGAAGGCTTTGTGTGCCATGCGTGGGGGGATCGATTCTACGTGTGTGTCGCAGTGGAGCCTTCAACCACTGTGCCACACGCGCCATACTTATATATATATATATATATAATGTATATATACATATGAGTATATCGGTACGTTCCTCTTTCCCACTATTAACTACCACGTTATTCGCGTTCAGGTGCGTGTCGGACATATTGGAGCAATCGGTTACATGAAGAATGGTGAGAAGATTCTCGATATTTCACGGGCGCAGTTTCAAACGCTTATGGTACTCCCATGCCGAGACGATATCCTACCGGTGATTGCAATACTGACTACGCTGCAATCACTAATATCTAATCCAACATTATGTTACATCACGATTTTTCCTATAAATAGCCCTGTTGTGAATTCAACGGAAACAAAATGAAAGTGGAAAAGAAATAGAACAGTTTTCGACGAAGACGTCGAAACCTTAGCCGAAATAAATCTATTTATCAGCTCGTGTTATCCCAACAAATTGAAAACGAGGGAATGAGATAGTTTATTTATAAACATAAAGGATAGAATGGACAAATATTTTGCCGTTGTTCATTACCTGAGGTATGAGCTGTGCATTCGACTCCATTGAGCGTTATTAGAGGTGACTGAATGCATATCTGGCCTATGGAATGACTCACGATGGTCGATATATCGAGTCAGTGGTGCTATTCTCCCAGACAATTCCGCTGCCAATTTTTATATACGCTAGACATGCATTGAATCACCTCAACAATACACGGTAAAGTTGAATGCGTAGCATTTCGGGACAAATTCGCTTTCCTTCATCTTTCAGGTCACCGAGTAAACAACGTTTAAACCGTTACTGATTCAGTGCGATTTCACGGCTTTTCAATAGTCCTATTTTCGATTCCTTACGTCAAATAGAGGATAATATGGATGGGCCAATAGTGTTTGGTGGTGATTACCCAAGTCAATCGAATATGATTACAGGTAGTCGTGCCAATATTTTAAAAATATCGACAATTCGTTGAATTTTAATTTTAGGAGCATTGAGTGCAATGCCACGGATACAGTTGGAAAGGCCAACATTTAAGCTTGGTTAGGTTCATTTAATAAACATATGCGTATCCTTCAGAAGCCAGAAAAGCCAATTTAGCAACGTAAACGAATTTCTCAATGCTTCATGCCCGCAATTACAAAATTGCAAGATTTAGGCACAAAACTAACCGTAAGAACATGAAGGTCAACGTGGGCTTTCTAGATATCGTATAAATGCAGAATCAAGCAACAGTTCCCTGACTGAGATGAACAAATGAAAGGCTTCAGTAGTGTAATGGGTAATACGTAACACCCTGGAAAGGGTTATCACGATTTCGAATCTGGACTGGGGCCTGAGATATGCAGACATTTCAGCATCATTGCAGAAACAAAAGCAATTTTTTGTAACCCTATCGGCTATGGAATTTGTGACAAATTTGAGGTTCAAAACGATACAAATCAGATTTTAGGCCAGTTTTTTTTCAAATCATATAATAGAATGAATTGACCTAGACAGACAAAGGTTACAAAGCGTGGGTTTTCTAACAACTTAGTCGAACTCCAATCAAGAAAACGTGGTGGAAGGCTGATAAGGCAATAGGGCGGATGAAAAAACTGTTTTGTTGTTGATGTAATGAAGAGAAAATTGTTGTGGCTTATGTCGGCAATATCGAATGTCTATTGCTGAAAAACTTAAAACGATGAAAACGTTCACGATGGCACTGAGAAAACTCGATGAAAGAAAGGCAAACTTCTGGTAAGCGATGTAACATTGGAACCATATTTGTCGAACTTTTTAACTCTCGACGCTTTTTCCGACGATTGTTCACCTAAAGGCAAAGGTCAGCGAAACCAAACCGGTCGTTAGTGTTTAGCTTGAAGTTGTGAAGTTTGTTCCCAGCACGAATCAATTCAAAACAATTCGAAACTTAGTCGTTTGCACTGACTGTGTCCCCTTTCGTGTGAGACCTGGCCGAAAGCGAACTTACGAGGAATTTATAAAAAGAAGCCAAGCGTGCTTCTCAATGAAATCCTGTTGACCGAATTACCTATTGGAAACGGGAACTTATCTGTAACCATTTTTATAAGAGTGACATTTACTTAAATAGGCTTTTCCTTTTCATTATTGCACTCAATTTTTAAGCTAAGCCTTGGGAAATAGGCAAAATATGCCAGATATGTAAAAGCCAGATATGAATGCAATCGCCTCCAACCATCCTTAATGAAGTCGAATGCACGGCGCATTCCTCAGGGATTGATCAACACCGAGAACTTTATCCATTATCCTTTTATCCACCTTCACATGTTGTGTAGCTCTCAGTAATTTTTTCATTTGTTTCACTGTCTCTTGTTCATTGTTCATAAGGATATTAGGTTTTGTGCACCGTTGCGGCTTATGTTTGAGCTTCTTTGTCTTCACTGCGAATGTCGCTTAATGCTGATAAAATACACGCTCCCTAGATTCCCGAAACAGTTCTGTGGGAGCATTTTCAGATCTTCATCACAGAAAATCGCTGATCGTCTGGTCTGTGGGAAACACTTCCCTGACAAGTTTTATGCCAATTTGCGAATTCCTCTTTTTCAGTTTAAAAAGATTTGCTGAAGGCTAAGGACTAACAGAATTTTCACGAAAACCTGAAGTAATCAGGTTATCGAAAACTGCACCAGAGTCGTCTCTGTCAGTGAAACAGTTCAAGCCAATGAGAACATAACTTCGCATTTGTGTCATTATCAGTGTGGGCACAAGCTTTTGATCACGCTTTTAGATGGTTACATTTATCATAAGCACATCGAAGAATTTTGTACACATAATATAACAAGATGCATAGGAAGAATCGGTGTTGAATTTCACATCGACATCGATCACCTGGTGCAATGCATTTAGCATGCATTCGACTGCACAAAGGTCACAGCAAATTGTTGGAATCCAAACCTAAGGAGTGCGCTGGATACGCAATGATTAGGGATGACGTAAAATGACACACGCATGGTCTCTGGTTCGACGACGTCGGAATGAGCTCAGCCTTTCATCCCTCTAAGTTCAGCAAATTAGTACGAGACTTGCTTGGGATGCTCCCCCGGATCCACAACTGTGGCTGCTACCTGTGCTGAAGATCTGTGAACGCTCTGTTAGCGCTATTTCAGAATTCCATGGGGAAGCAACTCTACCAAGAATCAGCGATATTTACAAAAGAAACAAAATCCTCATGTAATGAGCCCATGCACAAATTCGGAGAGTTCTAGGTTAGCAGTTATCTAACATTAAATCACTTCAAGTCAAAGTGTTAAAATGTCGATTAGACGATGCTAACGCATTCTTCACCACACTATGCGGTTCCTTCGTTTCGCCTGCCTCTCAGCCTCTATAGGCGCTATCAGCAATCACCCATATAAGCAATTTCAACTACAGCCACAGCTTAACTGGCTTCAATGCCGATTTAGGCAGCACAGATCAATCCCGTTAACAGGAGACTGCTGATGGCAAAAAGATCGGTAGAAGTAGCTGAGAGACAGGCGAAACGAAAAACCCGCATGGTGTGGTAGTGAACTCGTTAGCCCCTGGAAAGGGTAATATCGTGCTTGTTTCCCACCCCAAACACCTATGGTCCGGGGTTTTACAAATATCTCAGCACTGTTGTGGTTGTATTTTGCGTAATAGTCTGCCATAAAAAATTGTAGTAGGCAGCAAATAAAAACTTAATACCGACTACAATAGTTTATTAAGAAGGAAAGAACAAATGCAGATACACAATATGGAATTAGAAAAGCAAAGTGTTCATAGGTGTTGATTGACGGAGAACTATGATCAAGCCGCATGCTTTAGCATTTTAAGTGAGATCTTCACCTGCTTCACTATTGTGCACACACAACCACTATGGATGTAAGGTTCTGTGGGCTAGGGCGCGGGAGTCGATCCCATGTGTATTGCAGGGCGCCTCCGACCACTGCGCTATGCTCCCCCTTATAAACTATCATATTCATCCTAATGTTAAAGCTCACAGTAAAGGTCTTCATGATCTGAAAGCAAAAACAAAAATCTGCTTCAGTTCAAGATTTTAAAAAAGTGCTCAATTACAAGTACTTTGAACACTTCCACACTGTCTTTGAGTGTGTTCGACGTCAGTATAAAAAGCCGATGAATACAATGTGGATAAAGAAGGAAAAATTCTATGAACCACTAGTAAACCGTCTCCCATCTGATCTTAGTGTCAATAATCATTGCTTTTTTTGTAGACTATCGACTCGTACCATCAATGCACTGATGAAGACGAAACCGTCGAAACGTTAGCCGAACATTAAGGATGTTGATCAATCTTGTGCAAGCTTATCAAAGAAGGAATACATATTATTCATCGTTTTGTTTCACACAAAAGTTAACACCAGCCTGTTCTCAAACTTTTTCGACTTTCGTTTCTGTGTCTTCACCTTCCTAAGAGCCGAAGTGATTCGAGTCGGTTCTCGACAGGTGTCCATTCCTGCGACGTATATCGTCTTTGTGGTATCGAATCGAATCTAACGGATCGGATTACCCTACCTCCTTTGACACGTGCTTTTTTATTTTCACCAATGGACAATTAGGCTTATCCTTGAAGTCAATTATTTTCGTGAAGAATCAGTAAGGAATTGCGCCTATGTTGTGTTCTGACATAATTTTGAAACCTATTTTCGATGTGCTCAATCTGTGCATATCAACCAGTTCTTTTAGTCATTCGCTGGTGAAACCCTTAGCTAAACTACATAACAGTGGCCATAGGAAACTGAAGGTAGGACAATAACAAGCTGTACTAGTCAGCATTTTCCAAGAAAAATCACCAATACTTAGAAGGAGCTACATATTTTCATTCGCTTACGAATGCAAAGGGTATGGGCAGGGCGATGCTCGGAGGCGGTATCGGCAAGCTGATACCAGACTTTTCAAAAGGATAAGAAGTAATCATTTGATAAGAGTGGAAGGCAATATTCTCCGATTTTCTCTATAATACGAAATGTTGGGATTATCTGCTAAAGCTGTTGTGTTAAAAGCAGGATATAATTTCAATCAAGCAGCTATGCCAATGTTGACATAAACAGCGAAGGTTAAAGTGCAATAAATCCGTAACTCCAGTCAATCATCTACTAAGTAATCGGCTATTGTGGAGAGTCTTCGCTTAGTGTCTGATACCGTCTTTTCTCCAATCGCTCTAAATTCACGCCAAGTCGCTTCAGACGTCGCCTGATTTTCAAAGCGCAGACGCCGTCATCACCATGCGAGCATATTCTTTACTGACCGTCTTTATTGTGATTGTTTTTCGGATGCCGACATGTTGTCATGGAGTTAAGGTAAAAAGTGTCATTTTTCCTTAAATTTTCATAAGATTCCTATTAACATAAAAGAGTAATACATTCTTCTTCGATCAATCCGTTAGAGATGCGCTATGTATCTGACTTTATAAAGTACCGTAGAGGTGATTGGATGCATGTTTATCCTTCCCAGTAATTAGTGGAGATCTGCCGATTTTCACACCAGTGTTTTCTGTTCTCACAAAAAAAGTCCTGCACTGATTTTTGACCTAACAAAAATGGTGATGACCTGGCCTTGGGCGATATCCAACTAAAGTGAATCGAACGATCGAGTGGAGTTAGGAAATTCTTCGTGAGGTCTTTTTCTATATGGACCGTATGAATCATGGTGGCTTCTAATAATCAACACCCAAACAGACACCTTGGCAAAGGCCATAATGGTCATATTTGCCAATGGTCCGTGATCCACCATAAATAATTGTGAAAGTCTAAGTTTGTTTAGTGGTATCAGTGCACTTGCACGTACCAGTTGCCTCTTAGCTAAATGGGGACAAATGTTTAGAAATTCTTTGTTTTTTTTTTGTTTAACCCAGTCGTCCTCTGTAAAAATTTTAGTATTTGCCATAAAGGATAAAAAGGATAAAGCCCTCGGCGTTGATCAATCCCTGAGGGATACGCCATGCATTCGACTTCATTAAGTATCGTCAGAGGTGATTGAATGCATATATGGCCTTTACAGTGACTCGCGGTGGTCTGCCGATGTATCGAGCCAGTGCTGCTATCCTCCCAGACAAGTGTAGTACCAATTTGCCGACCTCGGAGTGATGGAAGGCTTGGTGGGGGCCATGGGCGCATTTCACGTGCGCGCCGCAGTGGCGCCTCCAACCACTGCGCCACACGCGCCCTAGTATTTTCTATGCTGCTAATTTTCGTTTCTAATACTCAAACAGGGCGCAGTGGTTGGAAGCGCCACTGCGACACGCACGTGGAATCGATTTCTGCACCCATGGCCCATCAAGTCTTCCATCTCTCCGGGGTAGGTAAATTGGTACAAGACTTGTCTTGGAGGATAGCACTGGCTCGATGCATCGGTAGGTCACCGCGAGTCATTGTAAAGGCCAGATATGCATTCAATCACCTCCAACGATACTTAATCAAGTGGAATGCATGGCGTATCCCTCAGGAATTGATCAACGCCGAGAGCTTTATCCTTCATCCTTCAATATTCAAACAACCTCTTTATCATTCTTAAACGGCAACTATTTCAATTTTATACGAAAGCAATTTTTAGCAATCTACGGAGCAATCAAAATGATACTAAATAATCGTGGTTCGATCTAGTACGGGGGCTGGATTTTGCGAATATCTCAGCATTTTTGTGGTTGTTGAAATCTTTTCAAAAGTTTGGGTCGCAGGCGTCTGCTGAGAAAAATTCTAGTAGCCAGTAACTAAAAAGTTGACTACAAACAAATGTTTTTTATGCCACTAGAGATTTGTTTATGATTTTTTTAACCCATTTTTGCCTAATGTGGAGCCGTCATAAGGTGTGCGAGAGCCAAATTTGGAAGTTGGTGTCGAAGAAAAGTTGAAGGTATAAACGATTCCACATCGTTTACACCGATTTCTTATATTACGGTCGACACATGATATAAAACGAACTTGACACTGGAGGTGGGAAATTACCTGGTATGTGTTAGCTCAAAGAAATAAGTATATGGAACAAAGTGCCCGGCTTTGATCAAATTTTTAGGTATGCGCCACACACTTGATTCTAGAAAGCACAATATCGTTGAGGTGACTGAATACAAGTTTGGCATACACGGTTTTAAGCCGATATATCCAGCCAGTGTTCTCTCAAGAGGGACGTTTGGCAGCAATTTCATTGGCTCGCGGAGGCAATTGTCACCAGACCTCCAGTTACCTACCATTTCATCGTGACTGAGTTATGATTCTGAGTATAGGACTACGGCGTAAAATATGAGGTTCATCTCCTACCAGCCGTTCCTGTCTTCCAAATTCGCAAAAACGGCCTATGCAAGTGCTCAGATACAATCCTATGTATTCTATCAGTGTCGCGGTTTGTGTTTGTTTAATTACAAATGTAGAAAAATCCTTTGTACTCGCAATCAAATTTGTGGTGCTGTCATAGTTGCTTTCGTACTGAAAAATATTGTGAGAAAAGAAAAACACCGTAAGAAGAAATAATAAAAAAGCTCTAAAGCTCTCGGCGTTGATCAATCCCTGAGGGATGCGCCATGCATTCGACTTCATTAAGTATCGTTGGAGGTGATTGAATGCATATCTGACCTTTACAATGACTCGCGGTGGCCTGCCGATGTATCGAGCTAGTGCTGCTATCCTCCCAGACAAGTGTAGTACCAATTTGCCGACCTCGGAGTGATGGAAGGCTCGGTGGGCCGTGGGCGCACGAATCGATTCTACGTGCGTGTCGCAGTGGTGCCTTCAACAGCTGCGTCACACGCGCCCCAAGATGAAATAATAATAGTGAAAAAATGACACCATTTTAGAATTAGTTGATCTTCCATTTGTATAGTGGCACTACGCACGAAAATTAGGTCTAGACTTTATTTAGAATCGCAGCAATCCTGAAATATTTGTGAAACTCCGAACAGCAGGTGTCTGCGGTGTGGAACGAACGCGCTATTACCCTTTCCGGTGGCTAATGCGTTCACCACCACACCATACGGGTCATTCGTTTCGCCTGTCTTTCAGCTAGTTCTATCGATCAGTGCCATCAGCAATCACACGTCAGCGGGATTGAAATATCTTGTATCATTCTGGATACCTTACAAAAATTCCAAAATGAACCGGAGGGTGGAATGCTTGGTAATCACACGTGATCTCACATAGTATTAAATAGTGATATTTTAATGTTGAGAAACATGTTACGCTTCCATGTGAACTCTGCGTGGTTGGTCTCAACGTGACGTACTCAGTGGAGGACTAGTGGGAAGCAGAAAGTGTGCGACGAGGCGACGAATTTGTATTCAATATGATTGAAATCTTGGTTATATACTTTCTCTGTTTCTTTACGGAGGTGTTTGACCGGGTAGACTGCCGTTAATTTTATCCTTCCAGGCTCTGGGAAAGACGAAATCCGCTGAAACGTCGGCTTTTTATAGGTAAAGAATGAAGTAGCAACCTCGTATCTGCCCATCAAGAAAGCAGTTAATTATTTTACACACTAGATTGTTATAATCACCGCTTGATCTAAAAACATTTACAATAGCTCATTTCGTGGACAGAGGCACCGACAGCACAGTGGCAATGCTACCGATCAAGTGCGGTGCTAGTTCGATCCCTCTTCGGGCCTGCGATTTAAGTGGGAACGCTCCAGCTCTACTGACTCAGGATTCAATGGATTATTGACTCGACCGGTATTTTACGGCATTCAATATGAATTTAAAATCTTCGAGCAGCAGCACACGTGGAAGATGGAGGCCTTCGTGGATGATGGGTGGGAGGAAAGGAACGGAAAGGGAGAGCCGCTGGGATCCGCGCAAGAGATGTGAATGACCGGTTGTGTAAAAAAATGTTTTCATTGAATGAAATGCAAGCAGTACAACGACGTACAATGAAATGACAACCAACTGGGCCACTGACTCAAGTAAAACTGCTCTGGAATCTACCAATTACTTACGTTCGGTCTTAGTAGATTGCTTCCTTCAGCTCATTTAAAGGAATTGCTGCGTCAATAGCAAGCATGTTTAGACCTCTCCCACTGGTGTATGACTCATGATGGTCGATATATCGAGTCAGTGGTGCTATTCTCCCAGACAATTCCGCTGCCAATTTTTGGAACACGGAGGGATGGAGGGCCTGGTGATCCAAGGGCGCGAGTTCGATGCCACGTGTATTACAGGGCGTCTTCAACCACTGCGCTGCTTGCGCGTCTTTTTTTTTTGAACACATATTATGAAATAGAACTATTGCTGCTATTACTAAATAGAGCAAGTTGTTAGAATTTTTGATTAACCGTGAGTACGAGCTTGAAATAGGGCTCTCGGTTATCAAACGTTTTCCTTATTAGGACCCTATTTGGCCTAAAAGCGATCGCGGGTCTGAGAATGAGAATAAACTCATTCATGCCATATTGAACGAAAATGGTGAAAATAGACGTAAATGAGTGTCCGAGACTGACAGGACAGGATAAAAAGCGATCTACTCCAAGGTAATATAGTGATTATGTGATTTTAGAATCATTGATCAAACGGGATGTGGCGAAGCGCTTGAAGGTGTCGCCGTCGGCGCAGATATGTACCATGTGCAGAAAGTGCGAGCGTTTATTGGCCCTTACTGCAATGCTGGTTGGTGAACATAAATTAAGTATCAAATTTAGAGAGAGACGGGTAATCGTAAGGAAATATTCTGTGATGAGGTAGTTCCCAGGATCGACTTTCTATTAACTTCGACGATGTTATAAGTTCGTCGTTTTCTTGGTCAGCAATCGCGAGGCTGTTATAAAACACAGTTATACGTTTACTTCCATGCAAAGAACACATACAACACAGCAGAAGCTGACGTTTCGGCTGAATCACCTTCTTCAGAGCCTGGAAGGGTGTGCTGATGTGCAATTTACTACGCTAAACGGTTTCTATAATACATACTAAAAGATGAAAATCTGCATGGTAATCATATGATCAGCAACTTCCCGAAAAAAACCTACCGTTTTTTTAACGTGTCCACCGCTGAGGAAGAAAAGAACAGCTGATTATAGTCGCATATGGTTGATAACTGCACCACCCCGCATCAAAAATTGCTCTGAAGATACGGGGTCAGTTCGCGTGTGACCTCTAGACATTCCTCCCTGTTATCCATTGCACGGTTCATGGAATTTATGGAAAAACCCTCAAGAAGTCTCCGCGTTGATGTTTTGGCATCCTGTGCGAGTATAGTGACTTTCATACCAAAATCAATGACGCCTTTTGCGCAAGTGGTCGGAGGAGTCCTGTAACACACTCGTGAAATCAACCCTGGCGCCCATGACTCACCAAGCCTTCCATATCTCTGGGGTTGGCAAATTGATACCAGACTTGTCTGGGAGGATAGCAGCAGTGGCTCGATACACCGCGATTTTTTGCGAAGGCTAGATATGCACAGCAAAGCGGCCACTGAAGTTCAATAACGGGGGCTTCTACTTTAGACATGTACACAATGACAAGAATTGGTGCCAGCGGCTGCCCCATTGCCAGCGTTCCAATTTGATCCTAAAATTTCTCAGACCATCCTTAAATCGAGCACTTTAGGCACTCTATTGAGAGAGCCATAGGCTGCTGAATAGATAGGCCATGCATAAATATTCTTCCATCATGCTGGACAAGAAGTTTGACGATGTCTTGCATTGTGGAGTCGTTCGATACGTTGTTGTACAGCGCGGTAACGTCGAACGATTCTATCACTTACGTGTTATTAGGAGACGCGTCA
>MQTX01000038.1:1143430-1249017 GCA_009735665.1 Angiostrongylus cantonensis
GCATACGTATTGATGGAAAATTCCTATCAAACCTTCGTTTTGCCGACGACATTGTCATCTTCTCAAGAAGTACTAGCGAAGCAGAGATGATGATCAACGAGCTCAGCGAAGCAGGGGTAAAGATCGGACTTCGCATAAATCGAAAAAAGACCCAGTTCATGAAAAACCAATGGTGCGAAGGCGAAAAAATTGAATTGGTTCCCTCATTGCAGAGACCACCTCGTACGCATACTTAGTGCGATCAATGAAACGTGGAAAACAGCATGAAGGAAGAACTAGGTAGAAGAAGGAGAGCAGATTGGGATGCATTCGGGCCTCTCAAAGAAGCCACCGACCAACTGAAGAACCCGAAAGTCCGCGCTCATCTCTTCGATTCTACGGTCCTCCCAGAGCTTTGTTATGGTGTAGAGATGTGGGTTGGTACTTCAACAACGTCAAGAATTCTTCGCAGTACTCACAGAGCGCTTGAGCTATGTCATCTAAGACATAACCGGCACTCTCAATATCTAGCCGGAATGCGAAGTTCTGACCTTCGAAATCTGTCACATCTTCGAGATCTAGGAGAATATACATCGAGAGCGAAACAGATGGGCCGGTCACATAATGAGAAGAAAAGACGACAGATGGACAAAAAGAACAGTAGAGTGGACTCCAAGAGAATGCAAACGTCCCCTTGGGCGACCACCTACACGTTGGGCGGACGTGTTCGTAAACAAAGTTAATCAGCTGTACCCGCAGCTGCAGTTGCTTTACAGATCACGGTATGAGACTCGCAAGCGATACCACGCTCGAACAAGACCACCACCATGGACTACGGTTGCGAGAGAAAGGAACGAATGGCATATGTGCTGGGGTCCGCACAACTCGTGACGACGGACCGTCCAAGTATCCAAGTATCCAGGTAAAGTCTTAGTTGCGATAGGAAGCACGCACAAAGACAGAGCTCCAAGAACCGAACATATCACTACAGAGTTTATTCGAAATGGAAGCTACAAGTTGAATGTATTTCTCGCCGCCCATATGGTATCTCATATCTAAAATGAAAACGCTGAGAGTTCTTCGTTGCTGTCGTCTTGTTCCGCAATACATTCTACAAAGCTGTTTAAGACGATTATCCTATTGCGCATTTCATAAACGTTTGACATGGCGCAACTAGTTCAGTAGGCAGGATCTCGACATGTATTCTGGAGCACGGACAACGCTCCAACCCAGTCACGCGTCTTCCAAGTCGCTCAGGAGTTCGACAACGTCTAATTGAATGGAATACTATCAGCGCTCAAGGACTGAGAAGTGAACCCGTCCTACGTAAGAACTCTATCTGACTGCTATTGGAACTGCACTAAGAAAATATAGCTTTTCCACAAATCCTCTACCATCCCTGTAAGAAAAGATGTTTGACAAGGCTACAAGGCGAAAAAGAGGTCACACATGGAGATACATCAGGTTAAAGCTGTTTACATCGGCTCTGCTGTGGACGATATCATTCGATTGAGATGAGAAATGCATACATATTGACGAAAATCCCTATCAAATCTTCGTTGCACTGGTAAATCTTCGTCTTTTCAAAGAGTATCTACGTGCACGATGCAAAACGAGCTCAACGAAGTTGGAAAAGGTTTGACTGTGCATAATTAGGACGACGACCCACGTCATGAGGAACCCATAGTACGGAGGTACAGAAATCGAAGTGAATAGCTTTTCAATTGCAGAAAGCACCTCGCACGTCCACTTCTGAAGTTCAATGAACATAGAGAGCAACATGCAGAAGGAATTAGACAGCAGAAGGAGATCAGCATGCACTGCGCCTAGGTCACTCAAGGAAGCCACCGGCCAACTAACGGACCAAAAACCGATGCTCGTCTTTTCGATTAAACAGTTCTCCAGGCACTCTGTTATGCAACAGAAACGTGGGCTGATACATGAACCACGTCAACAACTTTGAGCATCGCTTACAGGACGATTGAACGATGTCTTTTGAAATTTAACCAGCGCTCACATTGTCAAAGCTGAATGCGCTGCTCAGATCTTCGAAATCTATCCCACCTTCGTGATCGAGGAGAATGTACATGAATAGCGAATCACAGGTGGGCCGTTCACATAGTGATGAATATGGATAATAGGTGGGTGAAAAAAAAACAGTGGAGGGTAACCCAATCGAACGTAAGCGGCTTTTCGGAAAACCATTCAAGCGGCGAAAGGAAGTGTTCGTTGCTAACGAAAACCATCTGCGCAAACAGTTTGAAAGGATTTTAGAGAATTGGAATTGGTCTTGTAGACTTTACCATGTCCGAAGCAGACGACTACCATTGACGACGATTCCGTGAGGGAAAAACGAATGGATTATAAATCTGTCATTATAAAACTTCATTTTATTATAAAACAAATGGATTTTGTGCATTAGCCTGCAACTTGCTTTATCAGTGAGGACGGACTAACAACGTGTCTAAGTAAGTAAGTATCAGGATCCTACCTGTAAGTCATGATGAGAAAAAAAAGCTTTCATACTTGGGCATAAAAGTTTAGTTTCTTCTTATTGCCAAATCTTACGACTTTTGTCGGCCAAATTCAGGTTTCCACGCAATACACCTCAATCAGTCTGTAATTTTCTTGTTTTTAAAGAACGTAGCATTTTCATAAGATGTCAGCAATCCATCGCTGCTGATCATAACTTTGCAGGTGATGTTTGATGAGAGTTCGGTCGCAAAGTCGATGATGCAGAGGGACTTGCTCAACGAGTTAGCTAACCATGCTCGAAGTTTCTTTAATTCCTTCAGTCAACGTTCTCTCGCGCATGACTCTTCTTTCAATTTTTTTTCCTTTATTTTCAGTTATTATATGCATTTTCTCATCGACTCGTGAAATGACGAAAGAGTTTATGAAGGCGATATACAATGCTGAAATGAACAACCATGATTATGTGTACATTATTCCATGGCTACAGGTGATGTTCAGCACAGATTAATTTCTCAACGTTAAAGGAAAAAAGCATTCTTTAGCCGATGGTGTTAAGTAAAATGAAGATTATTAGAATTTTTAGATCACTGTGTTAACAGCATGTATGTCTTCTTAGCACCATAAAGTTCTGATTTTGTGGAGCCATAAGTTTCATTTTCTAAGTTCAACGAGCGAGTTTCATTCCGTCAAAGCACCATCGTGTACCTCATTCAAAGTCAGCACTGGAGTTTGTGCGCTGCATTAAGACTGAAATTACGAGAAATAACTTTACCGTGCTAATTTATAGTTCGTTATTATGGTGTTATTATGGTGTTCAGAGCGCGTGTGGCGCAGTGGTCGGAGGTGCCACTGCGACACGCACGTGGAATCGATTCCTGCGCCCATGGCCCACCAAGCCTTCCATCCCTCCGGGGTCGGCAAATTGGTACCAGACTTGTCTGGGAGGATAGCAGCACTGGCTCGATACATCGGCAGGCCACCGCGAGTCATTGTAAAGGTCAGATATGCTTTCAATCACCTCCAACGATACTCAATGAAGTTGAATGCATGGCGCATCCCACAGGGATTGATCAACGCCAAGAACTTTATTCTCTTATTATGGTGTCTATTGTGTTTATTATTATTGAATTTATTTGTTATTATTTATTATTGCTTCAGAAACATTTTAAATGGCCCTTTAAGAGCGATAGAGCTAATTCTTCTGAAATCGACATAGTATGACATTGTGTCAAAACGTTGGCAAATATAGAAAATGGTAATAACGGATATCAAATACAGAAGAATGTACTAGCGCTATAGCATTGTCGTGGGAAGAGCAATCTAGTTTTAGACACTATTATCGGTTAAAAAAAACCTTCCTTCTGAACGTTTTCCATAATTATAGGGTGGTACACGTGATTAAGAACTAATCTACATGAACACCTCTCTAAATAATTGCGTCGACATCCGAGAGTAGAATAACAAACTGACTTTTAAGCTAGTTCTATTGATCGACGCTAGCAGCAATCATCCGTTAACGGGACTAATCTAGGGAGACCAAATCAGCAACGAACCTAGAAGCTGAGGTCGAAGTCATAACCACAATCTTAACCGTTTCATTTGCTGCCTACTATAATTTTTAACGGCAAGGTATCATGTGAAATACTGATGCTGATGGCGCCGACCAATAGAACTAGCTGAGAGACAGGCGAAACGATGGACCCGCATGGTGTGGTGGTGAATGCGTTACTCTCCGGAAAGGACAGTAGCGCGTTCGCTCACCACTGCAGACACCTGTGGTCTGGAGTTTTGCCAATATCTCAGCATTATCTTAGTTATATTTCGCATGATACCCTCCAGTTAAAAATTATAGTAGACAGTAAATAAAAAAGGTAAGAAAGTGGCTTTTGTTTTATATCCACGAATACCTTAAGAATGAGCCTTGCATGTAACAAAAGCTCTTCTATCCTTAAGACGGAGAAGAAAGATGCATCACCGTGGATGGGAGACGATGGCCAGACTCAGCAAAACATCAAGGACCACTACGCGAACTCGTTTATCGTCAGTTTTTGCATATTTACTTCATTTCATTTAGGTCATGCAGTTAACAGCTAAAGGTTAGAGGTCTTCTGGAATACACATAGGTCCAAACCATCACCCTACGCTAAGCCCGTAATCTGTCTAGCAAATTAATCACCTGATGCATCGGCGAACCTCGGCAAGTCATTGTATAAGTTAAACATGCATTCATTCGCCTCGTCAGTCGAATGCACTGCGCATCTCAAAAGAAGGGATTACAACCGAAGTAGCTATTTTTCATCTTCACTTTCACTGTATCACTGAAGCGTTGGAATGGCTTGAGCACTTGTGGTAGTGAGGACGAGTTAAAATCATATTTACTGATAATAATCCTAAAGTGAAGAGGTAGCCGTATTTCCAGCCGTTGCAGGCATGCCGTTTTTCCTCCTAATGGATCATAATTTTTGATAATCAGATGAATTTCATGGTTCATCATGTAAATTCATTAATGTCAGCATATGGAAAGGTTTGGGTTTAGGCTGAATTTATTCCACGATTTTCTACACCATCCCATTCCACGATTCTATGACGCATTACAATTACAAGGATTGAAATTTGGGTCAGAAGTACTCAGAGAAACTACCGGCTACTATACTTTATTTTATAAGAGGATTTTGCATATTTCTAAGCGAAAAACAAATTTTTCCTGATTATCCCCCACCACAAAATCCGAGTTGGACGAGCTAGCGGATGAATGCAGAAAATGTAAGGAACGTTTGGAGGTCATACCGGAAACAGTGTCCTATTACAAATGAATCCTCTAGAGGATAACTCATCGAAATTGTGCTAATGGGAACATTTGTTTTCTTGTCGCTATGTTTTACTCGTAAATTTTGTTCCACTGCCTGAACATTAGCAAAATAAAAAGGGATATCAGATCAGATGGTTAACACCTTCCTTTTTCTTCTCTACTGAGCAATTTTAACTGGTCGTTGGTTCTTTTCATATCGACGATGTGAATGGCTTCGATGACACGCTTGTGACGCCGCTTCGTGAACAAGTCGAAGCGAGTGGAATGACCATGGGAGACTTAGACACAGTACGTATTCATCGCTTTTTCTGATGCTTGCGTTAAGATACACTTCGACCACCGTAATAACGTGATGAATACTATCTAGGATGATGAGTTGCTGAATTCGATCGGAAAGGTGTACATGTTTCGCGAAAAGGTCATGCTCATTTCGGTTGAAAATTGGTACAACAGAAGCATGCACTCAACTCCGAGTGCTCAGTTTTACCTATTTTTCTCTCTGATGACAAAGTGAAGCATTTGCAGAGCAACACTTATGGATACACTCATTTGTATGACGCACTACAACTGTACGCCATTGCCGTTCGTAACTCGATAAACGTCACCAAGAACTTCACAGTCCATGAAGATGGGCGTTTCGTGTGGAATCAAATGCGACGTCTAACATTTCCTGGTATCACAAAAGCGGGGTTTTCTTCTACATAACTTGAGAGCTACCTATGTCGCGTCATTATTCGTGGTTATCACGACATTGGAAAATAATGCAGTTACCTCATACTGCAGTATAAATAAAATGGAGTGTAGCCTAACACATCAGAAACTTCCGAGATGAAGACGTGAACCGGACTGTCCTGGACTGGACTTATACTATTTCGCACTATCGATCATTCTTAATTAAAATTTTTGCTATAGTTTATCCTTGTTTTAAATCCTTAGCACCTTTGCAGACAATGAATGTGACGTAAATATTAAGGCCTTGCCTCAGCCGCAGGATTGAGTTCAGGAACCGTTGTGATGGACGATCTTGCAGAGCGAGCACCTGTATATGCAGGTACAGAATACAATGTGAATATGCATACTTTAAAAGTAGTATGCAATTTGTCTACTGTTTTCTGTAGAAGCCAGTAATAACAAGCTAGACTATTTGACATGGAAAGGAACAGGAAAGAGTTGCTGTCCAAGTTTTCCGAAAGAAGATTCTCAGAATCTTAAAAGGAAACTGGTATAGTGTTGAAAGTCGAAAGAAAAAAAAAAGAAATTTTAAAGTGGCTGTTGAGTACAACTGCGAGAACTTCTAACTCTGTGTGACTGTCGCATGGGATGACGCTTATGGCTTGATAGTTCCCAGGTTTGACTTTCTATTAACCTCGGCCTTGGAATATGAATGCGTAGTTTTCTTGTTCAGCAATCGCGAGGTTGTTATACAGCATACATTTGCTTCCATAGAAAAACACACAATACAATCCAACACAACAGTAGCTGACGTTTCGGCAGTATCGCCTTCTTCAGAGCCTGGAAGGGTATACTGATATACAATTTATTAGGCCAAACACTTCAATAACATTTGCAGCAAGACGAAAAACTTCATGGCAATTACATGATCAACACCTTCTCGAAAAATTCACCGCTTTTCTACATGACTTCCAATGAGGAAGGTTAGAACAGCTGATTATAGTCGCATATGGTTGATGACTGTGCCACCCCACATCATAAATTGATCCAAAGATACGGGGCCAGGTCCCGTGTAACCTCTTGGCATTCCTCCCTGCTATTCATTGCCGGATTTTTGCATTTATCCAAAGAGCCTCTAGGAGTTTGCGCGTTGGTGTCTTAATTTTCCTGTGCGGGATCTCAGAATCTTAAAAGGAAACTGGTATAGTGTTGAAAGTCGAAAGAAAAAAAAAAGAAATTTTAAAGTGGCTGTTGAGTACAACTGCGAGAACTTCTAACTCTGTGTGACTGTCGCATGGGATGACGCTTATTTTGTCCCCGTACCCACGCGACTGGGCGCGTGTGGCGTAGTGGTCAAAAAAGCCTTGCAAAACGCATGAAGTTGATCCCCGACCCGAGCTCAAAGTCAACCAAGCCCTTCATCCCTCAGGGCTCGGCAAATTGCTACCAGACTTGTCTGGAAGGATAGCAACACTGGCTTGATACGTATTCTTTGTTTGATGAGCTTACACGAGGTTGATAATAACATTTATTATCGGCTAACGCCTCCTTCTAAACTTATCTCGTGCGGAAACTTATTGATGAGATCTTCCTTCATCGCTCTACGATATGTTTGTATACTACTACGTCTCATTTGCTCCTATGACTCAGCACAAGCTCTCATTGCTATCAGTTTCTAGAAGTGTTTAGCAACTGTTCACTTTCCTTGTCTAGTGTTAAGGGTTCAACTGGTGTTTTAGAAAGAGTGGGAAACACAAACTACTGAGATTTGTTGCAGTTTTCTACGTGCCGCCTAACAGCGATACAGTGAGGAAAGTCAACGAGATCGAGCCGAAGTTGATCGAGAAATGTGACGGTTTGAAAACAAAAACTGGATGCGTCGATTTGGTGAGCGAGATCGTCTGCAATTAAGAGTGCTAAGCTTGATATAAGTGTCTACGTTGTACTGGAAAATGTTTACAAAACAATAGTATTCTACGATTTCCACCATTATCGTCATCGTTAAGCAAATCACGGAAGTGGTAACCGGGTTTTGGCCATCACCTGACGGTGCGCTGCCTCAGGATGAGCCTTCGTGTGGGTTTCGCAACGAACGTTGCGACTACACAATGTTAATCATCGCTGGCTCAATGTTCCTCCTATTGTTGTTCATCATCATAGGGGTATTCGTCACCGTCAGAATGTGGTACGTTCTGTTCATGGTTAATAAATGGCGTATAACTTGATCATCATTCGATATCGTCTCCTTCTATGAAGAGGAGCCTCCCTCTCTGCCCAGTAATGATTTCCTTTGCATTTCAGCGAGAATCGCGCTCTAGCGAAAATGTCGTGGAGGATTTATCGCGATGATTTTAGGGTAGTTAACGAGGATGAAATGCGTTCGATGGTACGAGATGTTTATGAATTTTGTTTAAAACAGTCTACTTAAACTTTTTTTGAAGATGCAATATTCCAATTTTCACTCTAAAACAGGGTGTCATTTCTTTGCTCGCGTTTTTTTCTTTTGAGATTGACAATATACATGCCGACGAGTTGACCACCGAGTCAGTTCAGTGTCTACCCTACTGTCGGTCATGTGTACTTGAGTCAATGGTTTGCCCGTTATCACTAGTAAAGCGAATCCCAGCACATTTTCAGTTTGTCGCTCTGCCTCGCGAGCGTTCTAGTTTGCTTCATGTATGGTGTCTAGTAAAATTGTCATAAGGTAAGATGATTGCAACTGTGAATACATCTATTTAATTTCGAATACAAATGTGTCGCCTCATCGTGTATGTACTCGTTTAGAAGAATATTTCCATGCTCTTAGAGCCCAGCCCTTTTCCCTTCATTCATCTGTCATCTCTTTTTTTATGAGCGGCCCCTCTGTGTTTTGCTATCAATATGTATCTCTTGGATTTCGGAAATGGTATATAATATGAAGATTCGAACTGCGCATCCTGGCTCGAAACAGTGTAAGCCGGTTATATTTTAGACGATATTTCTTCAAGCGCGGAATCTATGGGTGGAGCGCGGGATATCTGAGGTTGTTGAACTGTTAACCTACCTCCCTGTCCCTGTGAAGATCGTTTAGTAAAAAAAAATTCTTCCTTATCAATGTAAGATTTTATTTGGATTGCAGAAAACCGCTATTTTGGTTCATTTCCTTTTGAGAGCCGATTTGAAGAACCCATTTTTACCCTTGGCAGAATCCAGTCTTAGCGTGCCATATCCACTGGTAACTTTCTTTCTTTAGGAATAAATGAGAAATATAAATTTTCCTAACAGAGGAATTTTTGCCGGATAGCCAGGAGGCAACTTGGAGCGTCTTCAGGTAGCAGGATAAAAAAGGGTAAAGCTCTCGGCGTTGATCAATCCCTGAGGGATGCGCCATGCATTCGACTTCATTAAATATCGTTGGAGGTGATTGAATGCATATCTGGCCTTTACAATGACTCGCGGTGGCCTGCCGATGTATCGAGCCAGTGCTGCCATCCTCCCAGACAAATCTGGTACCAATTTGCCGACCCCGGAGGGATGGAAAGCTTGTTGGGCCATGGGCGGAGGAATCGATTCCACGTGCGTGTCGCAGTACCGCCTCCAACCACTGCGCCACACGCGCCCTCAGGTAGCGGATAGGTGTTTAATTGCTGCCCAAATGAGCATTTTGCTTTTCCGAAACGTAGCTTGATCCAGGAAATGGACTCCTTCCTTCTGATGCGCCAATATGGCACATGTCCCTTGTGTTTACGAGAACGGACTAAGGCATGCGAAGGTGGGTGTGTTCTCGTTTGTGCGGTTCACATTATACGAGTCAATTTGGCCAAAATCCTGCAGTCAAGTGACACAGAAATAAATAGCAGCCGGGTTAGGAGTCTTCTCTAACAACTAAGCTCCCATTTCTACTCTAGGAGAAAATGGCATGATACCGTTGAGTATACCAATCCCAATGTTTAGAGCTCAGCAAGCTATGCATGGTTATCGAACGTCAATCACGGTAAAATAAATAAAATCTCTCCTTGTCGCTGAAGCATCTCCGATACGGCAGAGTGGGAAGAATGAGTTCGCAGAGGCTGTCAAAATCACCGGGATATTTTATACTGTACAAATCATGGCTTACTAAGGTCACGATCTTTGCCTACAATGCACACACACTTACAGCTAAGCACTCGATGGAAAGCTTGATCATGCAGGCAAGTGGAATAAAGCATGGCGTCATCGGACTGACGAAGACAAGACGACACCAGCCATTCAACTCCGTCTGTGATACCAGAGAAGATTAACACAACTGTTCCTCGGAACATGAGACAGTAGAGGAGTCGGCGGCGTCGACATGCTCGTCAACACAGGTTTGTCCATGAACATCGATTCATTCGAGCAACTAACAAGCCGAATGGAACTTTTACGACTGGAGTGATGTGGATCAATACCGGCTTTGGCATCCTTGTGGTTTAGGCGCTGAAACAAAACTATGACGAAGAAGAGGTCGAGCGTTCTACATGGACTTGGAGAAGTTCTGTAGAGAAGACCATGCATTCTTTAAGGTTATCATTAGTGATTTCAATGCCAAGATTGGACCATGAAGAACGTCTGAGAAAAGTCAAATTGGGATCTATAGGTTAAAATGGAACGAGCAAGGAGATAGGCTGTGCAATTTTGCCATGACGACCAAGACCATCCAGGTTACCCGCAATTCCAGAAGCCCCTCCCTCAATTCTGGACGTGGGAATCTCCCACTAGAGAGTACCATAACGAAATAGATCACATTGTAGCAAATCGAAGGTTTTGCCATACCAATGTCGCTGCTATCCCAAGATTGCACACAGGATTAGACCATCGTTTTCTTGGTGCAAGATTTCGCTTCCACCGGAAAGCAGAGAAAACCACTAAACTCAAAAAAACAGTGTCCCAAAACCACCATAAAATGGGACGTGTAGATGCACCAACGTGTCAGACGCACAATAAAAAGATCGCCGACCCGAATGGTAGAGTTTTTTTAAGAAAACTCTAGGAGGAAGATGTGGTGTTTGTGGGTTCCCACAGCCAACAAGATTCATTGAGCTAACCTTGCACGCGACAGGGAGAAATGGAAGGTTAACCTGCTTTCGGTCGACTCATTCGGTGATTAGCAAGACGGCAGGTCGCACAAGTGATCATATACCATGTCTTTTTCTCTTTGTTCGGTGACAAAAACTCTTTTCCAAAGGTTGCGAACATTTGTACTAAAAATGTTTTCCTTACATACTCAGTGGTATTTAGATACTTGGATAGCCCATCTTCACTGGTTGTACGGGCTCCACAATAATTTCCACTGTTTCAGGATTTTTTTGGTTTTTCCATTGTGGTTCTCCGAAGTCGGGAGGTCAACCAGGCCAGAGTCTGTCTTAGGTCTTCACCATCCTAGGCAATCGTCGCGCTTATTGATCACAGGGAGGCTTGCCGTCGCGCGACTAGCTTGATTTCAGGGCGGTGGTTGGTCCTATTATTGGTTCACTCCTAGCTAGGTTTCCTGATGAAAACTCCGGATTCTTTCTCAGCTTGGAAGACCCTGCTGGGGAGTCAGTCTCTCCTTGCATATTGCAGCCCTACACCCAGGACAACCTCTCAGCCACGATGACGTAGTAACCTGTTTGGAAAACTTAATGATATATCAGAAGCAATAAAGGTACTTTTATTTACTTTTTTTTTGTTTTAATGGCCCTCTGCCTTGCGGACAACCACATACTTCTATTCGGTTAGCTGTTTCGCATTACGTGAGTAGAAGCGTTTCTCGGTGTTGAACTGCTATCTATAGCTGGAAGCTCGCCAACCGAACACGGCCCCTCAAATTAGAGAGTTTGATATCCGTGGCAATAATATGCTTACTAGCTGATCAGTTAGCACAAGTTTCCAATTCTTGGGAGAGGGAAATTTTGCCTGACTAGCAATTTGCCTATAAGGTGGAAACTGTACTGAGTGTACACGATTTTCCTTGATGACAGGCTATTCATTTTTCGTAGCAAAATATGAGTTTGTTTCATTTTTAATCTAGCTGATTATCCAGTAAATATGATGAGCACAATATAGGGAACACAGGAATATTGAAGCCATCTAGAAGGAATGCCTTGGCAATTTACTGCGGACTTTACAATGTGCATGTCGAGATCACGGTTTTGTATTTCTAATATTTTCTATACACACGTCTCCTAGTGTTGATTTGATTGATACGCAGTGGTGTGTTTGGCTGAAAGAATGGCAGTGACAGTACTGTACTCAAGATGTTTACGCCATTTTTTTTTTTAAAAATCTAAGACACTTGCACGCTTTAACTTATTTCATTGAGGTTCTCGAAATAGGCAAATTCTTCGATTCTACCCGCTTAGATTGTGGGACTCTCGTGGAGTCGACTGGATCGACTTCTAGTAAATGTTCACCAGTGATGGGAATCTGCGTCTTCTAAGGGAGCTTCTGGAACCTTTTTAATCTGTTCCTTGGCACTTGGTTGTATGCTCACATCCTATTTCCTTAGTTCTCCTTGTATTATCATAGAAACTTGAAAGATTTCCTGCAAAATTCTTTCAATCCCTTGTGTCGCATACAATATTCGGGCTTCTAGTATTTTTATTGGTTATCCTACAAATTCACGGATCTCCCTCATATTAGGGATCTCGAGCCGATTAGTCGCGAGGCTACGTGGCGCGTCCCCAGGTGGCGGACAGGGGGCTAATTGCGGACCGAAAGCGACCTTTGCTTGCGTGAGACACAGGTGGATCCAAGGGATGGACTCCCTTTTTCTGCTGCGCAGATTTGGCACATACTTTCTGTATTTGCTAGGCGTATTCACGCATGCGTGTGTGGGTGCGTTCTCGCTTCATGCGGATTGTATTCTACGAGTCAATTCGGCCGAAATGCTGTAATCAAGTGACAGAAAAGTATATGGGAGGCGGTTAGGAGTCGCCTCCAACAAATAAGCTCCATGTCCACTCTGGGAGAGCCTGGTAACTTAACCGTGAGTATACCCAGCCCCATATCCAGAGCCCAGCAAGCTATACAAGGATATCAAAATGCTAAACAGTAAAAAAAAAACGGGTCTCATTCCTCTAACCCTTAAAGAGCCCGCAGTTTCGCAGCGTTTTTTAGGAGAAGTACGGAGAGGCTGCTAATATCTCAGCGCCAATGGAAGCTGCCTGGATCACAAAAAACTATGGTGACGATGTGTACCTACAATGCACGTACTCTTGTATATGAGTCCTCGATAGAAGACTTGCTCATGCAAGCAAAAAGGATAAGGTACGGCGTTATCGGCCCAGCCGAGACGAGTTGATGTCACCCATTGAACACCGTCTATGACACAGGAGAGGAACTGTTCTTCGGAACGTGCAACAGTAGAGCAGTCTATGGCGTCAGCATTCTCGTCAGCACGAGTTTGTCCATGAACATCGATTCATTCGAGCAACTAATGAGCCGATTGGAACGTTTACGATTGGAGAGATGTGGATCAATATCGGCTTTGACAATCTTCGTCGTTTGCGCACCAACATCAAACTATGACGAAGAAGAAGTCGAAGCGTTCTACATGGACTTGGAGAGGTTCTGCAGAGAGGACCATACATTCTTCAAGGTCATCATTGGAGATTTCAATGCCAAGATTGGACCAAGAAGGTCGTCTAAGGAACGTCACATTGGGACCCACGGATTACAATGGAACGAACAAGGTGAGCGGCTCTCTGAGTTTATCATGGCGACCAAGACCATCAATGGTAGCTCGCAATTTTAGAAGCCTCACCATCAACGATGGACGTGGGAATCTCCCAATGGAGGGTATCATGAGTCTCTCCTTGCATATTGCAGCCCTACACCCAGGACAACCTCTCAGCCACGATGACGTAGTAACCTGTTTGGAAAACTTAATGATATATCAGAAGCAATAAAGGTACTTTTATTTACTTTTTTTTTGTTTTAATGGCCCTCTGCCTTGCGGACAACCACATACTTCTATTCGGTTAGCTGTTTCGCATTACGTGAGTAGAAGCGTTTCTCGGTGTTGAACTGCTATCTATAGCTGGAAGCTCGCCAACCGAACACGGCCCCTCAAATTAGAGAGTTTGATATCCGTGGCAATAATATGCTTACTAGCTGATCAGTTAGCACAAGTTTCCAATTCTTGGGAGAGGGAAATTTTGCCTGACTAGCAATTTGCCTATAAGGTGGAAACTGTACTGAGTGTACACGATTTTCCTTGATGACAGGCTATTCATTTTTCGTAGCAAAATATGAGTTTGTTTCATTTTTAATCTAGCTGATTATCCAGTAAATATGATGAGCACAATATAGGGAACACAGGAATATTGAAGCCATCTAGAAGGAATGCCTTGGCAATTTACTGCGGACTTTACAATGTGCATGTCGAGATCACGGTTTTGTATTTCTAATATTTTCTATACACACGTCTCCTAGTGTTGATTTGATTGATACGCAGTGGTGTGTTTGGCTGAAAGAATGGCAGTGACAGTACTGTACTCAAGATGTTTACGCCATTTTTTTTTTTAAAAATCTAAGACACTTGCACGCTTTAACTTATTTCATTGAGGTTCTCGAAATAGGCAAATTCTTCGATTCTACCCGCTTAGATTGTGGGACTCTCGTGGAGTCGACTGGATCGACTTCTAGTAAATGTTCACCAGTGATGGGAATCTGCGTCTTCTAAGGGAGCTTCTGGAACCTTTTTAATCTGTTCCTTGGCACTTGGTTGTATGCTCACATCCTATTTCCTTAGTTCTCCTTGTATTATCATAGAAACTTGAAAGATTTCCTGCAAAATTCTTTCAATCCCTTGTGTCGCATACAATATTCGGGCTTCTAGTATTTTTATTGGTTATCCTACAAATTCACGGATCTCCCTCATATTAGGGATCTCGAGCCGATTAGTCGCGAGGCTACGTGGCGCGTCCCCAGGTGGCGGACAGGGGGCTAATTGCGGACCGAAAGCGACCTTTGCTTGCGTGAGACACAGGTGGATCCAAGGGATGGACTCCCTTTTTCTGCTGCGCAGATTTGGCACATACTTTCTGTATTTGCTAGGCGTATTCACGCATGCGTGTGTGGGTGCGTTCTCGCTTCATGCGGATTGTATTCTACGAGTCAATTCGGCCGAAATGCTGTAATCAAGTGACAGAAAAGTATATGGGAGGCGGTTAGGAGTCGCCTCCAACAAATAAGCTCCATGTCCACTCTGGGAGAGCCTGGTAACTTAACCGTGAGTATACCCAGCCCCATATCCAGAGCCCAGCAAGCTATACAAGGATATCAAAATGCTAAACAGTAAAAAAAAAACGGGTCTCATTCCTCTAACCCTTAAAGAGCCCGCAGTTTCGCAGCGTTTTTTAGGAGAAGTACGGAGAGGCTGCTAATATCTCAGCGCCAATGGAAGCTGCCTGGATCACAAAAAACTATGGTGACGATGTGTACCTACAATGCACGTACTCTTGTATATGAGTCCTCGATAGAAGACTTGCTCATGCAAGCAAAAAGGATAAGGTACGGCGTTATCGGCCCAGCCGAGACGAGTTGATGTCACCCATTGAACACCGTCTATGACACAGGAGAGGAACTGTTCTTCGGAACGTGCAACAGTAGAGCAGTCTATGGCGTCAGCATTCTCGTCAGCACGAGTTTGTCCATGAACATCGATTCATTCGAGCAACTAATGAGCCGATTGGAACGTTTACGATTGGAGAGATGTGGATCAATATCGGCTTTGACAATCTTCGTCGTTTGCGCACCAACATCAAACTATGACGAAGAAGAAGTCGAAGCGTTCTACATGGACTTGGAGAGGTTCTGCAGAGAGGACCATACATTCTTCAAGGTCATCATTGGAGATTTCAATGCCAAGATTGGACCAAGAAGGTCGTCTAAGGAACGTCACATTGGGACCCACGGATTACAATGGAACGAACAAGGTGAGCGGCTCTCTGAGTTTATCATGGCGACCAAGACCATCAATGGTAGCTCGCAATTTTAGAAGCCTCACCATCAACGATGGACGTGGGAATCTCCCAATGGAGGGTATCATGACCAATTCATGGTAAATGGAAAGCTTTGCCCAACCGATGTCGCTGTTGTCCCAAAATTCTACACGTGATCAGACGACCGCCTCCTTCGCATTAGCTTCTATTTTTCACCGAAAGGAAAGAAGCCGCTAAATTCAGAAACCGAAGTTCCAGAACCGCCACGAAGTGGGACTTATGCAATTCATTAGTCGACTGTCGGAAAGATGCAGCTATCGATAACATCGACGACAGCTCATTCAACATCTTAACGCTAGCGCTTTGAAATATGAGAGTTCGAAAGTCAACCAGAGACGACTGTCTCCAGAAACACTAGGGCTGATACACCAGCGTGGAATCGGGCGAACTTCAGACAATCGTGAACTAACGTTCGTAGTTGCAAAACAATGCAGACAGGCAATAAAAGAAAATCTTAAAAAAAGAAGAGCAGCAGTAATGGCCGATCCTGCAGAGGTTGGGAAAAGCATTCGCAAAGCCCACCGAACCTTGGCCAATTGCAAGATCAAGATGATTGCACTTCTACGCGCAGACGGAACAATAACAGCGTCCAGAAAGGCAATGGAGAAAATCATCCACGATTACTACTCAGATCTCTTCGATAGCTACGTCCATCTCCCATCTTATGAAATAAAAGAGGATGGAGCTAAGATCCCCCTAAGCTCTCTCTAAGCTAAGGCAAAAGATCGATAGAACTAGCTGAGAGACAGGCGAAACGAAGGATCCGCATGGTGTGGTGGTGAGCGCGTTACTTCCCGGAAAAGACAATAGCGCGTTCGTCCCTCACTGCAGACACCTGCGGTCCATAGTTTTGCAAATATCTCAGCTTCATTAAAGTTATATTTCGCAATATATTCTGTCATAGCTGTTTAAGGTTTTTCGGATGAACGCATTGGACTAAACTTGATCAAAACTTTGATTAGCAAATAGACAGCTAGTTGCAGCTACTGCGGGAAGTGATGATATTGAAAACAACTACAAACGATAAAGGAGTTGGCGTTCTTATAAATATCCTTTGCATTCTGCTCCACTCGTGTCGTAAAGGTGATTGAATACAAATTTGGCTAACGACGTCATTGCAGTTGTCTCGCAATATATCAAGCAAGGCCTTCATTTTATTCTACAAGTCCGTGCCATTTTGCCGGCTTCGCAGCGATGGGCTTGATCAACCTAGCGCTTGTGTCAACTGAACGACCATGTATTGCAGGGCACTCCTAAGAAGCAAAATGCGATTATGACGACAACATATCAATCACTGAATGAAGTTCCATTCTAATTATAGTGGTACAATATCTTATAATTATAATGTCCTGACGCCATCTTTGCAGTTATCGGTCGGTTCTTCGAAAACAAAACTATCGAAAACGTCGACATTCTTGAAGCATCATGCTGTACTCGGCACCAACACCCACGCTTCGTTCCACGTCTATCCTCAGTGCAGACCGATCTCGTTCAGTCGGTCGGATATGCAGCTGTTGACTTTGGTATTTTTTGGTATTTAGCCATGTATATCATGTGTCATGTGTACTACAGCCAAAGACGGACATCGACCATAGCTGCGTATTAAAAATCGCAAAAAAAAACTACTGAAGGTCTGTGCTGAAGAATCGGATTGTATTTGATTGTTTATTTTACGAGTTCAAGAATTGTTATTCATTCAGAAGCTCATTACGTATACTATTGTAGGTGTAACCTGGTTTATTCCAAGGTTTTTAGATTTTGATGAATACCAGAAGAATTGAAATTACTCACACCACACCTGCTGTGAAGAATAACATTTTTGAAACAACCCAGTCCCTCAGTCATTCTACACACTTTGTTCAGATGAAACAATCCACCCACGATAACATCAATCCGTTCTTGGGCATGTCTTTCAATGAAAAAGATGAAATGGTGTTACTCTGGAAATTCTGCTCCCGTGGTACCATACAGGTAAGAATAAATGTTCTGTGGGAGTGCGCTAGTACACTATCGCGCTTCCAATGCGATTTGACTAGTTCAGGACATTATCTACAATTCCGAAATTGTGCTAGACGGGAAGTTCCATGGTGCCTTTGTAAGAGATATCACTTCGGTGAGTCCCTCGGGTTTCGTACTTTCTTTTAATCGTGGCCTTTAATAAATTCTCTTTGTTTGTTTTTACTGAACGATCTATATTTGCTCAGAATGGAATGAAAAATCGCAATGGACTTGTTTCTATAAATTCTCCTTCAATTCCTTATTCCTTCTTTAAACTGCACTGGTTGGTTGGAAAGTTTCCTACTGTAGTTGATTTAACACATACACGACTACACCTAATCTTTCTCAGTCTACGCAGAAGGAGAACTCACAATAGTTTTGTTTCTGTGGACTTCCCTTTCTACTAGTTTTCCTTTTCTCTCTCTATTAGAAGGGTTGAAAATTCTACTACCGTACCTCGTTGAACATTTACATGATCTAACTTCTCTCATGGTACGGTTTTTTCATGCGGTTTGCAAACGGAAGTCAGTCTACAAAAAAGTTTTCTGTAAATTATTAAATGTAGAGAATGACTTTCACGGACAGCGTTTGACATGAGGTCTGTGTTGCACGAACTACCGACTAAACAGGAAAATTGCCAAATAAAAAACTGCGACTAACTGGGATATTGGGAAGAATGTGTGTTAGAATCAATGCATTGGATCATTTCCACCAGTTGGTACCAGTTGATGCGATCATTTATTTGTTCATTGTGAAGCGATTGTATTCAGGGTTTGGAATATCTTCACACTAGTCCCATTGGATATCATGGATCACTCACTCCATGGGCATGTCTTATTGATCGGAATTGGATGATCAAGCTTACAGACTTCGGTAACTAACACAAATCTTCTACGTTATTCTTGTTCTGTTATATTGAAGTACAATCTATCCTTCATACTGTATTACAAGTTTTTAAAGAACAAGCGGGATACCGGATACAGCTTCTGTGGCTCATGATGCAAGTAATTCGGCACCAATTTCGTCTTATTGAATTAGCTATAAATTCCACCCACATTTTTGTAATTTGCGTGAAATTTTTAAATATATTGATTAGCCAAAATCTATTAAATAGCTTTGGCACGAAAAGTCGATTAAATTCTATTGAATTAAAATGTGATGGATCCGTCAACTTTTAGGAATTGCTAGCTCCCTTGAACGTTGGGAAAGAAAAGGTTTAATTTCGACTGAATCGCTTAAAGAAGACGATGAGGATGGAAAAAGCGGCTCGCTACAAAAAACAAGTAGTTTATTTCTGTTTTCTTATTTGTATATTATCTGCTTTGATTTATATTTACAGACTTTTTGCATCGAGTACTTCTAGGTAAATCAATAATACAACATTTTATTCGAACAGTGATCTTTGAATATAAAACTTTGTAGCGCGTTCTCATGGTTCACTATTTCTAGAGGGCTTTCCGAAATGTACGAGTGTACTAAACACGGTCATCTAAGTTGTAAACGAGTTCTACATTTTGATATGGAAACCGCGTTGAAATTGGAGTCTGCTCTCCCATAATGAGATGAGCTGCTTGTAGAAATAAGCATCTTTCCATCCTACTAGTTATTTCAGGTGACAGAGGTACTGGACAAGTCAATGCCAAATTAGCACAAATCATTAAAAACAGCGAGAGAAGCGCAGTAATAATAGATGTCGCTCAACAATGCGTAGTAGATTGCTTGTTTGTCTCAGTCCTGGGCCGGCGCAACCAGCGTTCGATCCATCATTTTGTTCTTGGGAAAGTGACTACGTGTGGATTTGTATGCTGTTGGAGTATTCTTCCGTTTTCGCCATGAATATCGTTGAATGCATATCGAAGAGATTCTCTCTGCAATCCTCGTGTAATATTGCCAGGTGTTCCAATGGGTATTCGAAGTGGCTAGATTGCAGCAGGGAGTCCTAGTACTGATTTCCCAGAGGGATGAGAGGCTTAGGTAAACCCCGTGCGGAATCGAATCTGAGCCCTTGGGCTCAGCTGTAGTGTCAGTGAACGGGCTCATTAAAACTGCTCAGCACAATCGCTAAATAAAATGGGTAATAGAACTAAATGAATACAGGGTTATAGGACCCGTATACCCAGTAATTTTGGCCATGTGTAATGACCACATGTATCACGTGCAGTCCCGTTGATCGCCAACTGACTCGAGCGGGCGCCAGTAAATACTCCATTTTTACCTGTCGCGTGCAAGGGTAGCCAGTGGGTGCTCCTCGCTCTAGGGACTCGTTGAGCATCATATCTTTTTTCTAGGCTATTCGTGAAGAAATCTGACCATCGGGCCGGTGCTCTTCCTGCAGCACGTTTGACATCCCGAGAAATCCAGTCACTAACAGCTCATGTAAATCGGTTATCATTCATCCACAGTACTTGTCCGGCCTACCTTATCTTCGACTGTTTGGCGTATTGAACGGCATCTTTGACTTTCTACCGTTGACGTAGGTCGAAGCTTCGGATCCCTTACTTGTGCAAAACGGGATACTCCTAGCATCATCCTTTCGACTGCGCGTTCGACAACGCTGAGTAATCTTTCATCCTGCTTACGTAGCGACCAGGTTTCTGACGCATGCGTTAAGGCAGAAAGAACCGTAGAGTCGAAAAGGTGGGCACGGAATTGGGTGTTCTTTGTTTTTTTCACTACTCCTCGATGCTCTTGAAAGTTGCCCAAGCCGCACGTTTCCTTCTGCTCAGCTCTGGAGCTAAGCCGTTTATCATATTGATTTCCCGACCTAGATAGACATAACTGGAGCATTCGGAGATAATCGTTCCGTTGAGCGTGAATGGGGCAAGCGAAACCAATCCGTTCTTCATGAACATCGTTTTCTTGAGATTTAGTCGAAGACCAATCTTTCCACACGCTTTATCAAAGTCCGCAAGCATTCGTTCCGCTTGGCTAATGTCTGGTGTTATAAGGACGATATCATAAGCAAAGCGAAGGTGATTTATCTGCCGACCGTCGATTTTCACTCCCATATTATCCCATTCCAATGTTCGCATGAAGTTTTGGAGGATGGTGGTAAATAATTTTGGCGAGATTGTATCACCTTGCCTAACTCCTCTTTTGAAGTCAACGTTATTATCATTGTAGAATGCTGAAATTGAAAGAGTAGAGACTCTTTGACTTCCATGGGCTTCCATGACTGCTTCCATCTCAACTAAGTCAAAGGCCTTTTGTAAGTCGATAAAAGTGAGATAGAGCGGTCTTTTGTACTCTCGCGATACTTCAACGAGCCTTGTTATCGAGTGAATGTGGTCCATCGTACTATATCCTTTTCGATACCCTGCTTGCTCGCATGGCTGTTCTTCGTCCAGTGTTCTGTCAATCCTGTTTAGAATGACTCGAGTGAAAAGTTTGTAGACGACGGACAGCAAGCAGATTGGGCGATAGTTGCCCATATCGTGTAGGTCGCCCTTCTTGAACAACAACACGGTCTTGCTGGTCTTCCACTGAGTAGGGAGCCCGCATTCAGACAAGTGACGTGTGAAGAGCCAGTGTGTTTTCGAGGACTAGTGGAAAGTTCTTCAGATGTTTTGATCTCATCCTCTCCGGACCTGGTGCTGTTCGATTTTTCACCGACGGAATGGCATGTCGGATTTCGGAAGGGAGAACCGGTGGAACAGCATATCCATCCTCTTTTATTTCATAAGATGGGAGATGGACGTGGCTATCGAAGAGATCTGAGTAATAATCTTGGATGATTTTCTCCATTGCCTTTCTGGACGCTGTTATTGTTCCGTCTGCGCGTCGGAGTGCAATCATCTTGGTCTTGCAATTGGCCAAGGTTCGGTGGGCTTTGCGAATGCTTTTCCCAACCTCTGCATGATCGACCATTACTGCTGCTCTTCTTTTCTTAAGATTTTCTTTTATCGCCTCTCTGCATTGTTTTGCAACTACGAACGTTAGTTCACGATCGTCTGAAGTTCGCCCGATTCCACGCTGGCGTATCAGCCCTAGTGCTTCTGGAGACAGTCGTCTCTGGTTGACTTTCGAACTCTAATATTTCAAAGCGCTAGCGTTAAGATGTTGAATGAGCCGTCGTCGATGTTATCGATAGTTGCATCTTTCCAACAGTCGACTAATGAATTGAATAAGTCCCACTTCGTGGTGGTTCTAGAACTTCGGTTTCTGAATTTAGCGGCTTCTTTCCTTTCGGTGAAAAATAGAAGCTAGTGCGAAGGAGGCGGTCGTCTGATCACGTGTAGAATTTTGGGACAACAACGACATCGGTTGGGCAAAGCTTTCCATTTACCATGATTTGGTCATGATACTCTCCATTGGGAGATTCCCACGTCCATCGTTGACGGTGAGGCTTCTAAAATTGCGAGCTACCATTGATGATCTTGGTCGCCATGATAAACTCAGAGAGCCGCTCACCTTGTTCTTTCCACTGTAATCCGTGGGTCCCAATGTGACGTTCCTTAGACGACCTTCTTGCACGTATAGCTCGCTGGGCTCTGAACGTGGGGGCTGCTTATACTCACGGGTAGCTTGCCAGGCTCTCGCAGAGTGGACATGGAGCTCGTTTGTTGGAGGCGACTCCTAACCGCCTCCCACATACTTCCCTGTTACTTGATTGCAGGCTTTTGGCCGAATTGACTCGTAGAATACAATCCGCATAAAGCGAGAACGCACCCACACACGCATGCATGAATACGCCTAGCAAATACAGAAAGTATGTGCCAAATCGGCGCAGCAGAAACAGGGAGTCCATCCCCTGGATCCACCTGCGTCTCAGGGAAGCAAAGGTCGCTTTTGGTCCGCGATTAACCCCCTATCCGCCACCTGGGGACGCGCCAGATAGCTTCGCGACTAACTGGCTCGAGATCCCTCATATGAGGGTGTTCCGTGGGGAGAGGTCAGGAGACTACATGTAACAAATACGAATTGCAGCCTACAGTAGTGTTGTTAAAATTTCCAGGTGTTTTGTACCAATCACCTGAACTTCTGCAGAATCGAGCAATTAATCGGGATCGAGGCGCCGAACAGGTACGAACGACCTATTTATGTTTCAAGTAACACAAAATACTTTTTGTAAAATTCATTTTGTCGGGTTGACAAACTGCAATATTTGATCCCACTGATACCTGTTCATGATAGAACTGAAGGCGATCTCTGCAATCCTATTTTTTTCCTCTTTCTTTCCTTAGTCTTCGAGTCGAAAAAAGTTTTGGAGGGAGACTTTTCTACTACTGGAATTCGAAATCGAATTTTTCAGAAGTGGTTAAAGCAAGTGCAGTCTCTTCGTCAAATGGGTGACATTTACGCTCTCGGAATGGTGATGTATGAGATATTATTCCGTGGGATACCGTTTCCAAGTTCGATCGATATTGATGGTAGGAAATGAATGGATAAGTAAAAAATGTCCAATGAAGGATTACTGAGTTTTTTCCAGAATTAATCGAAAACATCAACAGTGGTGAAAACACCTGTCGTCCATCCATACAGGACAATTCGAACGTTCATCCGAATTTGATCGCATTGTTGTCGGACTGCTGGAGTAAAAATCCTGAAATTCGTCCTTCAATTCGGCGAGTTCGAATCAACACCAGAACTTATCTGGAAGTGTAAGTGTCGCATTTCATTCCATTGAACACATTTACGACGAAGCTGGTTTTCAACTATAGCGTTGCAGAGATATTTGCAAAACTCTAGATCCCTCATGTATGCGCTGGAGACCGAACCCGCTATGCACCCTTTAGGGGGGCTAAAGCGCCCATCTCCACCCCATGCGATTCCTTCGTTTCGCCTATATCGTACAGTGTTATTGACTTATAGGCGCTATCAGCAATCACCCGTTGACGGGATTGATCTGGAAAGAACGAATCGGCACGAACCCAGTTAATCTGAAGCGTTGGTATAAATCACAATGTCGCCAATTTTTATTTACTGTCTAGAAAATTTTAATCCCATGGTATTATGTGACGTATAACCGTGGTTAAATGTCACATAATACCCTGCCACTAGAAGCTTTCGACAGTTTTCCGACCACTTGAGCATTTTGGGAGCTTAGAACTTTGTACATTTGTAGAATGGACTTTGCTCGTTTGTATTAATTACGTATATAGGTGAGAAACAGACGAAACGAAGGATCCGCATGGTGTGGTGTGAACGCGTTACTCCCCGGAAAGGATAATAACGCGTTCGTTCCCCACCGCAGACATCTGCGGTCCGGAGTTTTGCAAATATCTCAACATCATTGAAGGTTATATTTCGCAATATACCCTGCCGCTGAAAAGAATAGACAGTAAAGAATAAGTTATAATTTTAATTATGTATATTATTTTTATAGAACACCTCTTCAAATTTGAGTATATTCGGAATTGAATTTTCAGAAAAATGGTGGCAAAATTTAAATCTTTAAAACCTTTTGCGAAGAGCGGTAGTTGGATTGTCTCGTAGGTTCTGCTATTCGTTTCCTTTCATGTTCGAAATATGAGCCTTTGAACAGAAAATGTGAAAGAAATATAGGTCACGGGATCCAAAAAATCACAACTTCATAGTGATGAGGCAAGAGGACTTTTGTTCTTCAACCTGAAATTTGTGCTTTCTGACTGGTTTTATCACAATTGATGAAATTATCTGCGGGGTGAGATATTCCTACTTACAGTTGAAAGCAACCGTTGTTTTCGAACTGTATGACTCCTATAAAGATCACATCGTCCCGAAATTGTTAACAATCGGTTTTGAGATTATGGGTAGATGTGGGTGTTTCCATTTCGAATAAAGCAGTTTTTTTAATGGGATCTATTAGAAGCCGATAAAGCAGTACAGTTTTTCTGTTAATTAATGCAATATTGATCGAAATCTACTCAGACTAAGAGCCCACACATGCGGGCCTTTTCTTTTGGTTGTTGACTAAGTCTAATCGAATTTAAAACTATTTGTGAGTCAACCACAATGATGCTGAAATTTTTGCAAAACTCCGGATCATAGGTGTCTGCGGTGGGGAATGAACGCGCTATTGCCCTTTCCGAGGAGTGACAGCGTTCACCACCACACCATGTGGGTCTTTCGTTTCGCCTGCCTCTCAGCTGGAATTATTTGGTTTGAAATATAACCTCAATGATGCGGAAATATTTGCAAAACTCTGCAGCACATGTGTCTCCGGTGGGGAACGAACGTGCTACTCCGGAGAGTAGCGAGTTCACCACTAAACCATGCAGCAGATCCCTTGTTTCGCCTGTCTCTCAGCTTAAAAGGATAAAGGATAAAGCTCTCGGCGTTGATCAATCTCTGAGGGATGCACCACGCATTCGACTTCATTAAGTATCGTTTGGTCGTGATTGAATGCATATCTGGCCTTTACAATGACTCACGGTGGCCTGCCGATGTATCGAGCCAGTGCCGCTATCCTCCCAGACGAGTCTGGTACCAATTTGCCGACTCCGGAAGCATAGAAGGCTTGGTGGGCCATGGGCGCAGGAATCGATTCCACTTGCGCGTCGCAGTGGCGCCTTCAACCACTGCGCCACACGCGCCCTCTCTCAGCTTACTCTATCGATTTTTGCCATCAGCAATCACCCATCAACGGGATTGACCTGGAAAGCCCAAATCGGCAACGAACCCAGTTAAGCTGACACTGCAGTTATAGTCACAATTTTAGCTTATTATTTACTGCTCACTCTTTTCAACGGCAACAAAGGGCCTGCATGGTGTGGTAGTGAACGTGAAAAGGCCAATAGTGCGTTCTTTCCTCACCAAAGACGCCTGCGGTCCGGAGTTTTGCAAATATCTCAGTATCGTTGCTTTTATATTTCGCAATATACCCTGCCGTTAGAAAGAGTAGGCAGTAAATAATAAATTAAAATTATTTGGTTTGAAATTATGTAGTTACATTCATAAACTTATTGTTCTAAAAACTATTAAGGTTTTCAACGATACAGAAAGCTAATTAATTTCAGAACAGGCTCCCTTGTGGATCAAATGATGAGAATGATGGAGCAGGTATAATGGGATTTTCTCATTTTCGTTTGGATAAAAGTGATTCGTTGAAAAAGCACTGTTGCTTGATAGTTGTTAACACATGTGTGAAAGTATGCATTAGGATCAATGCATATGTGGATGCATCGTGTTGATCGCATCCAATGCATACTATTTCAAGGAGTGCACCCATATGTTGGATAAAGTGCAGGATTTTTTGTCCCTCCCTGAGCGCTTACTTACACTAGCTTTATACTTTCCTTAAGTCCCAACTTTCTGAAGCTGTTTTTACACTGCAAAAAGGTCGTAATTCATAAGCAATCTGTCTTCGTGTTCATTATAATGAGGTGAAAAAGCGGATCGCTTCTGTTAAACATAATGAAAGACCGAGAAAATTTCTAACGGTGTTATATTTGCTTTTCGTTTAAATCATCGACCGTCCATTTTTCGAGATCGTTCTAACCATTCACTTTGGTTAGAATGTTTTGAATAGAAAGCTGTAGCTTTACCGTCACTTTCTTCTTCGGCTTCGTCTAAAAACACTGTATCAGTCAGACCTGCATATTGATTTTCTTCATTTTGGGAATGGAGCTAAATTTGGATATCGAGCATAGAACTCGGTGCTAAAATATAGCACTTATTGAAGACTATTTTTGAAGCGATTTGCAACGTGAACACAATGTTGAACTTAACTAAAGTCTTCACTAAAGTAAATTTTGGTCTACGGACAAATCCTATTCATTTACAAACGGATTGGCGAAACCGATATTGTTTTCGCGACGACTATAGTGAAAAACGTTATCATTTAGAGGTTCTAAGAGAGATTCAGAAAAAAGTAGATAAAGTGTGGTGTTAACTGAGAAAGTCTGCTTCAGTATGCTAACAATCTCGAGAAACTCGTCCAAGAGCGCACTGGTATGCTGGAAGACGCGAACGCAAGAGCCGATAAGTTGCTTAGTCAGCTTCTTCCGAAGTGATTTCTATTTTTCAGCTTAAAAATTTAAAGGAATCAAAAGCGTTATTGAAAGGCCTACATCAATTTCATCCCTCTCATGCCTAATGCGGCATGGTGTTTGCGATGACAATCAGTATGTTGGGCCAGTAGCCCCGACAATAGTTGGAAAACGACTATAAATTACAGTAGCAAATACTAGTACAATCGTAGCAGACGTTTCGGCAGAATCGCCTTTTTTGGAGCCTGGAAGGTAACAGGGAAGGATACATAAAGGTCTGCCCGTTTCGCCAATATATTCGTCTCCGCAAATACCACAAGAGATTAGGTATATCGCACCTGAACTCATGCAGTCACCGTCCCTGCCATAAAGACAGATTACGCAATTTTGTGTTTCACATAGACGATAATATAGGCGGTTACGAACTAACTGGCGACGAAGAGTATTCGGTGGTATTTCAATTATCGCTACCGATTCCTCTAGAACTGCCCTTCTTAAGCATCGCTTCATCGCTGCACTTATTTCATCGCTAGTGAAGTGCAAGACAAATGGAACCTTGTTTCGGCCAAACCGATCGTTTTAGAGCTTCGCTCTCCTTCGAAACGTATCTCGTAGCGTTACAGTTTCGTAGCCAATGGAGATGGCTATTTGCCGAGCCAAGTCGCGCGATTCTTCCTTTAGGTCCCTACTAGTGCACACAGAGGGGGCCGTTTGCAACATGTTTCTCATAAGCGCCCTCTTTGTGTGTGAAGGGTGACAAGAAAGAGAGTGAACCAGGTGTTTTGTTACTTGGTTTTCGGTGCCACTTTGTCATGTAACCTTTATTTGACAAGTTAATTTGAACGTCTAGAAGCGGGAGCCAGTCGTCCTTCGGTTTATCCCGGGTGAATTTGATGTACTCTGACTGCTCGTTCAATAATTTAAAGCATTTGTCCATCTCATCCTGTGTGGAGAAAACGACAAAACAATCTTCCATATATCTGCAGTAGAGTAACGGCCGGAGACCGAGAACGGGGGCTTCCACTCTAGACATAAATGCGATGGAAGACTCGGTGCCAGCCGCTATCCCATTGCCAGCCCCCTTATTTGCGCTTAGTATTTCCCAGACCATCTGAAAAACGAGCAGTTTAGGCACTCCTTTAAGAGAGCCATAAGCTGCTGGATGGACAAGCCATGCATTTTTATTTTTCGTTCATGTTCAACAAGAAGGCCGAAGATGGCTTGCATTGCGGAGTCATTCGATACGTTGGTGTACAGCGCGGTAACGTCGAACGACTCCATCACGCACGCGTTATTAGGAGACGCGTCAGGTAGACGTTCTAGGATCATTTGGGTGTTCGTTAGGGGGGCTGGAATGTGGTTAAGCGACTGGGTTACTATTAGGCTTAAGAGCCGGGTTATTCTATCTGTCGGCTCGTCTACACAGCTGATGATGGGTCTAACCTTGAATGATGGTAGATTGATTGACGCAACATCATCAGAAGATACCAACTTATGTGTTTCAATAAGTAGGTATACGACGGGACATGTTGGTTTATTGATCATAAGGTGTTAAATAACCGATGCTTTTAAGCCTGCAGCCTTTGCCACGCTGACCCATTGCTCGTTTAACTTCCGGTAATGATGCCTGTATTCCTTTTCAGAAGATGGGCGACATAGGGTAGCATTACTAAGGTGTTCCTCCGTTATCTTAACATCCATTTGGTGAGGAATAACCACGAACTCTTCTCCCTTATCACTAAAAGACAATCTTATCGTTTTCGAGTTTATTATTTCTCTAATTTCTCGTAAACCACATTTTTGTGCGGCTCTGAGGTTAGAGATAAACCTTCTATCGCGGTAGTGATTAAGGGTCTTGAGAACGCCGTCCGAAAACATGCGGAATGTATGTATGTCAATTCCTTCATTAGGGTCTCGCTGTCTGAAAAACGTTCTAGGGAAAGGAGATGGCGGTAATACCGCCGCCTGTTGATTTTCAGCTCTTTTTGTTGTTCCTTGCTTAGCCTGATCACGGAGTAGATCTTGAAGTTCATAAAGGTTGCATGCTATCCTGCGCAAGGTTGTTTTAGAAATGGGCTGTGATGGTGAAAAGCTTGGGACCAATTCTAATACCGAGCGCGCACTCTCAGGTATTGTCATGTCCCCAACTACGGTGACTCTAGACTTTTTTGGTGCAGCATCAACCGTATTTTGACTCTTAGCAAAGTTCGTTTCTCTACGGTTTCCTGAAGCCGAGACACTCAAACTATTCAACAGATTCTCAAAATTTCGCTGCAAGGCTATTTTGACATTAGACCTAATAGAATTGCAAATTAATATTGACCCACCAACTATTCTCCTCCAAAGTTGATCCTCCAAATACAAAGAACAAAATTGTTCCTTCGTCACACATTTCATCGTCTTTGCGAACATTTCGTTCAGTTTGCTTCGTAGTGCGGCGTGGAGTAGTTCCATTTCGATGCCTCGTACTTGTTCGCTGTCCTCTGGTTTACCGCATATCTCGTGAAGTCGTTTCCGTTTTATGAACTTCGGTACGACTCGGTGTTGAATGTAGCGGCGGAGAAAGTGGATCTGTTGTCTACCTAAGACGATCTTTTGTCTTAGTGACAGTGCTTCCTTCATAAGTCGAAAGTGCTTAAGTTGCGAATTGGTGTACCCTTCCAGGCTCTGAAGAAGGCGATTCTGCCGAAACGTCAGCTACGATTGTGTTGTATGTGTGTTATTGCATGGAAGGAAACGTATGCTGTTTAACAACCTCGCGATTGCTGAGAGAGAAAACGGCGAACTCACCACTTTTTTGTTTGTTAGTTTTAGTATTTGGTATGGGTATTTTGCTTTCCTTGGCGCGTACTCAGAGAACTCTGTATGTGAATATCTACTTTTCATTTATTGGCTACAACCATAACAATGCTGAGATGTTCGCAAATTTTGGACCCCAGATCATATCAAACCACAATTTTCCGCTCCGGAGGCTGGCACATTACACACTGCGCTACGGAGGCTCTTGATCTACGTTTCAGTCAGCTCGTTTTCTATCTACCAGTGCGAACAGCAATCATCCATAGAGGGAATTGATCAGTGGAAGCCACATCGGCATTGTACCCAGTTAAGCTGGGGTTCGTAAATGTGTCATTATCAACATGTGTACATGTGAATGTGCGTAAGTGTATGTGTAATAGATAACCTTTTCATGATGATCAGCCGTGGAATGGTGATATTCATCGTCAGTAAACTGCACTGTTTTCCGCACTTGAGGGAAAGGAGCGAAAGTGGTGCAGTTGAGTTCGACTTTGTGTCTGGGTCGTCGTTTCCGCCCCTCTAGACTCACAAGCGTTGCGCTCCGTTAGCATCTATGCACTTCTTTCCTTACAATGGCCATTTGCTTATAAATGTGATTAGAAACATTTTGAAATGTTCTATCCTTTAATTCGACAGCATAGTCAACTTTCGATCGTCCTCTCTGTTTATAAATATTGATATATCCCATCGAGGAATAACAGGGGTTAAGTGTCTTTCACTGACAGCCTGTAACTCAACAACTGCTGGCGCCTTTACGACCGACTTTTGAAATCACGTATTTTAATCGAAATTCACTTATTTCTATCAGACAGATACGTAGAGAAACCACACATCTTTGTTTGGGCCAACAAAGCCTCTGTAAGGCCATGAACACACTAGGTTTAATCACTTATAGTGCAACGGAATCTTCTACGAATTGTCATTAAACTAATTGAAGCTGAAAATCAACGACCTATTTGTCCTATTCAAACATTAATCGAATCGATTATGCTTTATGAATGCACTAATAAAGACAGAAGTCTGTTGGTCTAAAAACCATTCCAGTGAAATGGTCTGTCTCACAATATCCTTCTTGTATAAAACAGCAGATCTCGTTCCGGTTCATCAACACAAAAAAAATTTTGGATCCAAATAAAATTTCTACTCGGTTATGCTGCAGTGTTTTAATAAAGTTAAAGCTATTGATATACTTGGAAAAATTAGACGCAAAACTTGATAATGGGCACAAAATGGTATATTTCCAGGTATGTCGCTAATGAGCTCAAACTTGGCCGCTCGGTGCCACCAAGGACGTTCCAGTCGGCTACTGTAATGTTCAGGTAGTTCTTAATATCTTATTTACCATACAAAGATAAGACTACCACAAATAATGACAATGGACGCGTTTAAAACATAACTTATTTGGTTAAATTGTGAATAGACCATAGTAGCAATATTTAAGTGATATTGGGTTATAATAAGCCATAAGGGTCGAAGGGTCGCATGTAGCGTAGTGGTTAGAGGCGTCCTGCAGTACACATTTGATCGATTCCCGCGTCCCAGGCTCACCAAGATTTCCATCTCTCCGGGGTGGAAAAATTGGTAAGAGACCTGTCTGTGTGGAGGATAGCAGTAGTGACTCGATACATTGATAGACCATCGCGAGTTATTGTACGGGCCAGATATGCATTCATTCTCCTCTAACGATGCTTAATTAAGTCAAATGCATACCGCATTCCTCAAGGATAGGTCGGCACTGAGGGCTTCATCCTTTTATTAGTGGGATATAGAACCAGAACTAAACAGTTAAAAAACTGTCTACTTGGATACTTGTCTGGTCCGTTTTTTTTTACCCTGTCCTCTCTCCGATCTACCATCTTCCGAATAGTTGGCATGCTGAACGCTTGCACATTACAGTCAGCTCTAGTGTTCACACGATTCATCGGTGGTGACTCTCCTCATCAGATGACCTACGATATTTCGTTTTCAACGTGTGTTCTTTGGAACTCAAGTAGGGAACATATTTTGAAGGTCTGAATTGCTAGTTAAGCTTGTTAATGTGGATGCCGGTTGTACTGATGACACAATGCCTTGCGTTAAATTCTCGTGGCTGACGATGATGTATAATTTCATAGTGGTTACGTGCTTGTTAGTTTTTAGGGGATAAACAGTTATTTCTAGATAACCACGAAATTGAAAGGTTTCGAGCATGATATTTATAAAACAGACTATCCTCCATCGCTATTGGGTTATATATAGTATGTTGCTATTACCACACTATTGTCATCATTTTCAAGCGTTTTTCTGTCTACTTTATGTATATTTCGATTTTTTTTACAGCCGTCAATTCAATGCAAAAATAAATTCTCATATGATTGGAATGGAATAATAGTCAACCACGAGTCGAATTGCTGGTCAATGAACTCGTTCTTCGTGTGACGAAATTAACCTTTAAAAACGTTATGAATTGTATGCAATGCACTTTGTCCAATTTCCCCTTTCCACATATGAACAGCATATTGTGCATTTCTCGGGTTGTATGTGAAGAAGATCTCGTTCAAGCGATCCATGGGTGGTGGGACAACATTGCTGCCTTGTTTGCGGTCTCATCAAGCGACGTTTCTCCATTTCCAGTAGGAACAACGAGTTAAAATGTGAGCGCACAGTTCTGGATTTCTCAGTTGGACGGTGGCTTCTCTGAAAGATTCTAGTGCGTATCAGACTGTGACTCTATCCTTGCAATTCTTTCTTCACTGGGCTTTCTTGGCATACGTGCCTTGCATACTCTTTGTAAGCGAACAGTCGTCGATGTCGACCTTTCTTCTATCGCACTGTAAACTCCTCATCAACCAACTTTCTTCGTCGCTCATCTGCTATGATTTAACTCTAATCTAGGATTTTTGAGCACCGTTCATGTCCACTAGTGTTTGTCGATGTAACAACATCGTGCCCAAAATTCATGTGTCACTGAAACCTTCCATGAATATTCGGCCCGTATTCCTCCAAACTGGGCAAGTTCATTAGCCCCTGTAGCGGGCACCATTGCGACAGCAGTCAGTTAGCTATCAAAACTCAGTGTGGGACAAGTGCATTACTTAGTTAATGAGCATTAACAGGATGGCAAAATAATTTTAATCGTGCTTCGTATTTGATGTATACATCCTTTTTTCAACTTTTCTCAACTAGTATATCCAGTTTTTAAACTAATGAGCATTCACGATCTTGGCAATACGGTTTATTTGGCTAAACGTTTCAACGTTTTCGTTTTCGCCAGAGCCGATGACCGGATTCGATGGTCCACGGTTGTTCTTCTTCCCGATGTGGCGTCTTCACAATCGCACCGAGATGGGTCTTCTCCTCAGTGGAACACCGCAAGAATGAGTCTTGCTCACCCAGCAGTGCTTTTTTACAGTACGGTTGTTGTTGTTGATGTGACTATCCTCCGTTGATAATAGTTTCATTTTCAACAGATAATCCAACCTACAGCAGTCGGTATTATGTTTGCTACCACAAAGAGAAAATCAAAATAATTTAGTCAAATCAACAACAAACATCCTGTATAAAAGGGCACTGCCGGGTGAGCATGCCTTATTTGTGCGGTGTTCCATTGACGAGAAGGTCCACGCCTGCGCGATTACGAAGAAGCCACATCGAGAAGAAGAACAACTATGGAAAATCGACTCGGATCATCGGCTCTGATGAATACGAAGACGTTGAAATGTTTAGCCGAATAGACCTTATTATCAACCTCGTGTGAGCTCAAAAATTGAGGAAAAATGTTGACTAATCTATCACCGAGGTTAAATGATGTTCGGTTTAAAAATAGCATATCCAGTGCGATATAAAGGAGTGAATGGTGATCGACGGCAGAAAAAGGCATTTGTGTGTTGCAAGCCCAGTGCTCTAAATAGTTCACACATTGTGCCGTGAAGGTGCTGCTCTGGTCCAACAGGGTTTCCCATCGAAATCATGTTTTCCTTGATTTCGTACTCGATGATATCTCAGAAGGAACCGCTCGGTGTGCAAGTGGTTCTGGTACATTGACGCAGACTGAGTCACCTGTTCTTCATTTCAGAAAATCATTGATTTCGTTACATTTTTAGCTGGTTTTCTGAATGGAACTACTAAATTCTTCTTCCACAGCTTGTATATACCTCTGCGGGGTTACTAGGATATGAGCACTCCATTTCAACTCATCAATTCAAATTTGTTTCTGGGTTTTTGAGAATTCCTTACTCCTATTATGTTTACTATTTATTATTCTATTCTTCACATTTTTAGTGACATCGTTGGTTTCACAGCAATATGCGCTTCGTCGACACCAATTGAGGTGGTCAACATGTTGAACACAGTTTACAGCAAGTTTGATGACGTTATCAGCATTAATCAGGCTTATAAGGTAACACGACGACTAACCGTTGAGGACTGAAACATGATACTTCGAAACCGACTTTGCTTGAACCTCGGTGTGCTACAAAAATACATATTGATTAAGCACACCGAGGTTCAAGGAAACTCGGTTTCGAAGCATTAATACGCTTTGTGCTAGCTAATGATAACACCGACTTCTGCACGATGTGCGCGATGATATATGTCGGGAAGAAAAACAAATAGTTATCAACGGACATTATCATTATATCCACCATCAGCATCGTGTATAAAAGGGCACCACTGAATGAGTGTGCCTCATTCGAGGAGACGGACCGCTGAGGAAGACCTGACTCGACACGAAGGCGAAGCCGCCACATCGAGACGAATAACAAGCGTGGACCATCGACTCGGATCATCGGCTCTGATGAAGACGAAGACATCGAAACGTTAGCCGATAATAAAAATTATTATCAACCTCGTGTAAGCTCATCAAAGAAAAAATACATATTGAAACATGATAATTGCAATAGGGGGATAAGGTTCTGGGCGCCATTCAAGGCTATTGCTTGTTTGAAAATCCAGTTTTATTCGACAGAATTTATTAACAACTCCAATACAATGTCGAGCCCACTGAGTGTCTTTATGAAATAACGAACCCGAAAGCGTTTGCGATTTTGTCCTATCAATTCACTGCTTATCATTAAAGATTAACTGCTTTGTTTATTCTATTCAGGTAGAAACTATTGGTGACGCTTATATGGTTGTTTCCGGAATTCCAGAAGAAAATGGCACTGAACACCTCATGCGCATTTCCGACACCGCCTTGCAAATGATGGCTGTATCATTTAGAATGAGGCTTATATGCGTTTGTTTTCTTGTTTAAGACGATGTTTCACACTGTATTTACAGCTTCTGGAAACCTTCGATATTCCACATCGTCGAAACAGCCACGTTCGCATTCGTGTTGGTTACCACTCCGGAACTGTGGCAGCTGGCGTTGTTGGCCATACGGCTCCAAGATATTGTCTCTTTGGTGACACAGTTAGTCTAGAAGTTTGCAATAAGAATTAGCGTAGCATTTTGAACCTAACTAATATACGTTAAGATGCACCGGAAATATGGTTTACATATAGAAACCACTCCCTGTTTTTTGTCGTTTTGTCATGCCTTTCCACGTTGAGAGCCGAGCTGAGATTTACAGCGGGTGTTTGTCCCCCAATGGTGTCACCCAAGCTGAAAACACGTCCGACATTTCTATTTTCAAGCTCAACGAAAACTAAAGTAACGCCATAAGTCGACAGTTTCGCATTCGCAAGACTAAGTACTACTCCCTGCTCCATACTGATCGACAACTCATGTTAACGACTGTGAATATCTTGGAGCTTCTTGATTGTCAAAAAGGGTGGTTGAACAAAACATGAGTTATTGTTCAAACATTTCAAGATAAAAACGATCCATGTGCAAGTCTGATTTGTGAGCAAGATTCAGATAAAAAAGTCTCCAAACAATAATATAGCAGGATAGAACTAGCTGAGAGACAGGAAAAACGAAGGGCTCGCATGGTATGGTGGTGAACGCGTTACTTCTCAGAAAGGACCCACCGCAGACACCTGCGGTCCGGAGTTTTGCAAATATCTCAGCATCATTGAGGGTTATATTTCACAATATACCCTACCGTCGAAGGGAATAGGCAATAAATAATAAGCTAAAATAATACGGCAGTTTTGCGTGATTTATGGCTTCGCTGGTAATTTTCAGGTGAATATGGCGTCTCGAATGGAATCAACTGGTGAACCAGAAAAAATTCAAATGTCAGAGTTTGCACATGATATGCTGTACACATACTATCCAGAATACATCACAGAACTTAGAGGAACAGTTGATGTAAAGGTTAGTCGCCGATATTGCTTAGAAATTGCGCTTCATACGGGGGTGCCACATCATGTACAAAGTGTTTTCCATGGAACTAGTAGAAAATTTCAAACTATTTTCACTTCTATGCATCCTTGGAGACATTTAGTGCTTGGGGACCGATTTCAGTTCAATTTGAGGTCTTCGGGGCCTCACTCTTTGGCTCACGCATTATTTCTATTGTGATGCGTGTTACCTAGCACACCATCGTACTCCGGACCACCAGTGAAGAACGGTCATCCAAGTATGCAATAGGCACAAGCCCTTACGGTGGTGTGCCAAGTAACACGCATTGCTGTTAAAAGGCTGCGTTAAATACGTGGTTGTACTCATCAACCTCAGAAAAAATTGGCTTGGCAGGTATTACCACTTCTTTCGTTAGACTGAAATTTGTGTAATGTAAACGGTAGCAAAATGGTACAAGATCGTGATTCGAAAAATTTGTAAATCTTGGGCTTGCGCCTATTGCATACGTGGATGACCGCTGTTCACTGGTTATGCCGACTACAGCATAATTTCCGTTTTTTCTGAGTTGTGCTGGGCTAGCCATCATGGTTTCCTGAAGTTCCGAGGATAGCCTGGCCAAAGTGTGCCCTAGGTCGTAGATCAGAGGGAGATTTGTCACCATGCGACTAGTTTGCTTCCAGGACAGTGTCTTGGTATTGGTTTACTCTTAGCTAGGCTTCCTAATGGAGATGCCAGACTCGTTCTCAGCTGGGGAAACCTTGCCGGGGATGACAAATCCTCCCGCTGTACATCGAAGTCCGACACCCAGGAACACCTCTCAGCCACTGTGAAGCGGTAAACCGTTGGAAGGCGGTTTGCGCCCCTAAATGAAAAAAATTACGTAAGCAGGATGAAAGATCACTCAGCGTTATCGAACGCGCAGTCGAAAGGACGATGCTAGGAGTATCCCGTTTCGCACAAGTAAGAGATGGGATCCGAAGCTTCGACCTACTTAAACGGTCGAGAGTCAAAGATGCCGTTCTATGCACCAAACAGTCGAAGATAAGGTGGGCCGGACACGTAATGCGTATGAATGATAACCGATGGACAAGAACTGTTAGCGACTGGATTCCTTGGGATGTCAAACGTACTGCAAAAAGACCACCGACTCTATGGTCAGATTTCTTCACGAATAGCCTAGAAAAAAGATATGATGCTCGACGAGTCCCTAAATCGAGTAGAACCCACTGGGCCACTCTTGCACGCGAGAGGGAAAAATGGAGGATTTACTGGCGCCCGCTCGAGTCACTCGACGTTCAACGGGACTACAGGTGATACAGGTGATACCTCAATACACTTTTTTTCAAAGAGTAGTCTAGAGTAAAATCTTAGTAAAAGATTGATGGGATTAAGCTCCATCGGAGAACATGTTGTTGCAAGAAAGCGACGAAAATATTATGATACTGGGGATGAGTAAACATCATAAAGCACGTACTTGTGACTATTAAGTTGCGGTGAAGAATTGAAATTGGACCATAACGATTAAAAGTTTTGGTTAAATGAAGTAAAATATCGAAGAACTCAAAAGAGACTGTAGAGTTAAGCACAAATGTGTAAAACATTGACTAGTTGCTCGTGTACGAATTTATAGAATCCTTATGTCTTCCAGGGCAAAGGCACCTGCAACACCTACTGGCTGCTTGGCAAGGAAGAGTGTCAGAGCGCAAAACAGTAAGAAGCAACGAAATATTTATAACTGAAGGAAGAATAAATTTTATAAAGTTTGCTTGAAAGCGAGTGTTAAAAGAAAAGGTACATTTAGTATTACATTTTACATGTTGAGTCATATCGTGGAGAACAGTAGAGAGATCTATGCTACCTACCTTAGTAGCCCAACATTCTCCTAATCTTGGCTTTAACAATCATTGTTTTTCCTTAGAATGTTCAGCTTACATGACGTTGTTCTACAAGATTTATTCAGTCAGAGATCCAACGTCGTCATTTTCTTCAAGGCTGAGTTGATCTAAGTTGATGGTCCACAGTCGTTTGTCCTCACAATGTGGGCTTTCATTGCACTATCGAGTCGAATATTATTGATTTCGACTGCTCACTTTAAGGTTAAAGGAATTTCGGCCTAGTAAAGTGTTACTTAGCCATGTGCTAGCTAATCTAATGCTGACTGCTACAGGATGGATTGCCTAGTGAAAAGCAAATTATCACTGTCATCGACAACCTTGCACAGAAGGGCATCGCCGAGGAAGGTTACTTTATTCACAACGGTGTCTCATGTCAGAAGATTCGAATTGATACGAAAACAAAGATCCACAAAGCGAGAATCGGCGCCAGTGGACCACTGACACGCGTCAATCCAGCTCTGTAGAAGACGTAGCTTCCGAAACTTTGATAAGACAAAACTTGTGCAACAACCTTGTATAAACTGAACAATCTAAGAGAAGATTTAACGCATACAATTGGAAATCACCATCTCAGGTCCAGCCGTTGTCAATGAGTTTCCGTTGAGTATTAAGAAAACAGATTAAGGTTAAGGGAATTTCTGCCTAGTAAAGTGTTACTTAGCCATGTGCTAGCTAATCTAATGCTGACTGCTACAGGATGGATTGCCTAGTGAAAAGCAAATTATCACTGTCATCGACAACCTTCTTGCACAGAAGGGCATCGCCGAGTAAGGTTACTTTATTCACAACGGTGTCTCATGTCAGAAGATTCGAATTGATACGAAAACAAAGATCCACAAAGCGAGAATCGGCGCCAGTGGACCACTGACACGCGTCAATCCAGCTCTGTAGAAGACGTAGCTTCCGAAACTTTGATAAGACAAAACTTGTGCAACAACCTTGTATAAACTGAACAATCTAAGAGAAGATTTAACGCATACAATTGGAAATCACCATCTCAGGTCCAGCCGTTGTCAATGAGTTTCCGTTGAGTATTAAGAAAACAGTAAAAACACTAACAAATCACAGTGAATCTGATACAATTCAAGGAGGACCATTTACTATCACAAAATTTGCTTTCGTTGGTGGAGCACAGAAGGGCATCGCCGAGGAAGGTTACTTTATTCACAACGGTGTCTCATGTCAGAAGATTCGAATTGATACGAAAACAAAGATCCACAAAGCGAGAATCGGCGCCAGTGGACCACTGACACGCGTCAATCCAGCTCTGTAGAAGACGTAGCTTCCGAAACTTTGATAAGACAAAACTTGTGCAACAACCTTGTATAAACTGAACAATCTAAGAGAAGATTTAACGCATACAATTGGAAATCACCATCTCAGGTCCAGCCGTTGTCAATGAGTTTCCGTTGAGTATTAAGAAAACAGTAAAAACACTAACAAATCACAGTGAATCTGATACAATTCAAGGAGGACCATTTACTATCACAAAATTTGCTTTCGTTGGTGGAACCAGGTGACAGCAGTGTTGACAGTCGTGCTTGCCTTCTTGGTGAATCTTAATTTTCCATTTGCCATAAAAAGCGTTTAATGAAGTAAGCAATTTTTGCCTTAAAGTGTGTCGTGCTAGAAATTAAATTATGTTAATAGAGGAAGCCTTTTGACGACAACAGAATGTAAGTTGGCCAGATCTTAGGACTAAATTTACGCGGTATTTTCACACTCTACCGAGTCTACTGAAACCGACACCAGTGTTAACTATGCTTCATGTCTACAACTTCTACAGCTTCAGCTTCTTCAAGGCTTAGACAGATGATACTTGGATACTTGGACGGCTTCCGTCTTCACTAGTTGTGCGAACCCTAGCACACTTTCCACTTTTCGGAGCCTTGCTGATCTAGCCATTGCATTTCCCTGAAGTCTGCGCCAGCTCGTTACCACCACAGGCGGTCGTTGACCACGTAGATCAGAGGGAGAACCACACCATTCGACTAGTTTGATACCAGAACGGTGGTGGTTCTTGGTATTGGTCTGCTCTTGAATGGGCTTCCTGATGGAAACGCCGGAATACTTCTTAGCTTGGGAAGCCCAGCCGGGGATGAATCCACAGCTGTACATCGCAGTCTGACGCCCATGAACACTTCATAGCCACGATTAGACGGTAAATCGCTAGGAGGACATCGATGATAGTTATATCAAAGCATTAAAACTACTCCATCACTTAAATAATAATATAAAATAATTTTTCCATTTTTGCTTTCACATTTAAATTCGGTTTAAACATCGTTTTAGAATTGACCACTAAACTGGGACATTCGCAAAACTCGGACGCCGGTTAACCTTTCCGGGGACTCGTGTTTTACACATAGCACCAATGAGGCCCTTGCTTTGTGTTTCCCCCAACTAGTTTTCTAGCTAACGCTGCCATCGTTGTGATTGTATTTCACACCACACTCTGCCATGAAAAATTATGGTGGGCAGCAAATAAAAGGTTAACTTTCCTTAGCCACCGATCTTCATGTTCTTTTTCAGTGTGTTTGTTGGATAAAACTACGTGTGTTCTCTCTGTGATGGACGAAAAGCAGAAATCTGCCATGTAGCAATTAAAAGACGGTGCATATGTATTCTGTGGAGGAAGGATTCCATAACGCCATGGCGGTGGCGTAATCCTTGTTATACAGCCTTCAATTACCCATTTCGCCGATTCGTACGAGATTACTTCCCTTCATTTAGCCACTGTTCTTCTTAAACTAACGTACCGTAAGAAGATCGGTATCATAAACTGTTACTATCTGACCGATACAGCTGATAAATTAGAAGCGTTTTTCTCAAATGTTTGAGGACGAAATATGGAACGACAAGCCATTTCGCACTTTGTTGCCGAAGACTTCATTGCCAGAAAAGGAAAGGTCCTCAAGGGCGAATTGAGAATCGGAAAATTCAGATTAAGAGAAACAAACGAGAATGAAAACCGTCTTCTAGGACTTCCGGCCGTAGCATGTCTTTTCTTCGAAAATTCGGTTTTAAGAAAGAGTAAGCGTTGGAAGTGGATGGCATCTAGCCAAATGAGGAGACCGATCACCTCCTTACAATTAGAAGATGTTGATGCTCAATACATTCATGTTTTCAAATTTCTTCACTTGACTTGATTTGATGACTGCTTTCTCCGTCAGAAGATTGGCTTCGACCGTGAGCTGAAAAAATTGTGTCATCGACCGAGAAGAAAAAGTCAAGCTGTGCACATAGAAACGAGACCTCAAATAGTTCCTATTTGCTATATTCCCGTATATCTCCAATATTAACGGTGCTTACTGCTGGTCACATTTACTCTTACCTTGTATATTTGGTATTACTTTAACATAACCATCCTGCATAATTCTTTGTGCCGTTTCCACATGTACTTTCTGTAAAAACCTTTATACATGTTATTCCTTCGCAATATTGTGAACTTTCTCTACAAGTCCTGAATCGTTATTTGTCGAAATTTCCGTAAGAGGAGCTGCGCTCTTTCACTGCGATCTATTGCATAGACTTCACGAACTTTCCAGTGCAAGTAGCTGTATCAAACTTTACTAGGGTTTCAGAACCTCTCTTTGAACACTGTCTCTGGTCCACTCTGTAGAAGCCCACTTATTACAGAAGGAATAAAAGGACACCATTAGTCACCAAACCAGTGCTTTGATTTAATCCTTCAGTGCTCCAATCCCTCTGTTTGCTATGATTTTCAATCTCGCTCCTCCCCGCTCACCAAACCAGATGTCGTCATATTGTCATTATTGTGCTGTTAACTTCTACTCTAAACTTTCTATTAACCTCGGCATTGATCAAATAGTTTTCGATATTCTTGTTAAGTAAACACGGGGTATTACTTTATTCTTTATTTCATCTTAAAGCTGATTTATCGACCACATGCGACTTTGGCCAACTGTTCTTCCTCAGTGGAAGGCACGTAATAAACAGTGGGTTTTTTTTTTTCGAGAAGCTGTTGAACGTGTGATTGTGGTTTAGATTTTCATCTTTCTGTATGTGTTATCGGATCGTTTGGCTTAGTAAATTGCCTATCACTATACCCTTCCAGGCGCTGAAAAAGGCGAAATCCTCCGAAACGTCAGCTTTAGCGGAATAAAGAATAAAGTATCACCTCGTGTTTCCTCAACAAGATTATCGGAAATTATTGTGCTGTCATTATTGCTATAAACTGTTATAACCCAAACTCGAGGTTGTTTACGGCAGCTACGGACAAAGTCACCAGTGGCGAAATAATAGAAAGTCGAGCATAACCTAACCAATCACTACTCTATATTCCACTGACTAAGAAGTAGCACAGCACATGATGGAAACATTCTGAGCGAAATCTTAACCAAAGTGATCTGTAGATTAAGGAATTCGCGTCAGTTTGTCAAGCAGGAAGATAAATCGCATCTCCACCACGACTGTGTAGCTGCTTGGAAAGAGAAGATAATTGAAGTTTGATCCTTAGATAGGCCGGTCATATGATGAGTAGAGACCCAGATGATCGAAAAAACGTATTAGGACTAGAATTGAAATATACCACGAGGTTGGTGCTGTTATTGTTGGCTCATCTGGCCAACTATTACTTGATACTTAGTACTTTAACAGAACGTCCTCACTAGTTGTGGGGCCATAGCATATTTGTCATTTTTTGGAGATTCGCTGATTTTTGGAGACAGCGAATATTTTCGAAATTTGTTGTGTACGAACGTATAATTGAACTTAAATGGGATAGAAAGAGATTTTATAGTTTTCCAAGGCAGTAGGTTAAAGTGGAAGGAATAGATCAGGATTGTGTAAAAGCAGTTGGTTAAAAGCTGATTTCCGTTTGAATTTTATATTTTGTTCTTCTCCGCTCAACTCCTTTCTTACTTGATACTTGTTACTAGAATGGCCCATCTTTACTAGTTGTGCCGGCCCCAGCATAATTGCCATTTTTTGGAGATTCGCTGTTTAAGTCATTGTAGTCTTCTGGAGTCCCGAAGTCAGCCTGGCCAAAGTCTGACCCAGGTCTTCACCATCACAGGTAGTTGCAGCTCCTGTAGATCAGAGGGAGATTTGCCTCGAAGCGACTAGTTTGATACCAGGACAGTGGTGGATCCTAGTATTAGTTTACTCCTGGCTGGCTTTACTAATCAAATCTCAAAAGTCCTTCTCAGCTTGGAAGACCTTTCCAGGAAATGAATTTTCCGTTGTGCATCACAGTTTGACACCCATGAACACCTCCAAGCCATGATGAGGCGGTAAACCAACAATTGGGAAGACCAACTATTACGCAAGCTTCATTTGGCGAGTGCTTCTACCATTCACCCAACCGCTTGCAGTCGTTATCCAGTAATAATACTCTTCTGTGTGATATGACTAAGATTATTAATTTTGTATGCCTCGAAATATTACTCAGTCCATATTTAACACATGAATATAACAACGCCGTAGCAAAATAACAATATCATTATCTAAAGCTTTTGAAGACATAGAAACTCAATATGACAGTAGTTTTTTCTTGGGTTCAAGCCGCGACTCGATGTTATGTTGAGTACCATCTATTTTGTGTAAGTTTTTTTAAGGAGATAAGTCCCGTTTTTAAGTGTTAAACTCGAGATACACAAGACTTATCTCATTGTAAACATTACTAACCCAGAGGGAATGAGCAGAACGTGCAGAGGATTCCTGCAGTAGAATAAAGTCGACACAAAGTGAAGAAATTGCTAGCAGCTAAAAACTGTTTTGGTTTTATGCAAAATAAAACCACAATGATGTTGAAATGTTTTAACTCCATACCGCAGGTGTCTGCGGCGGGGAACGAACACATTTATTACCCTTTCTGGGGGATAACGCGTTCACCACTACACCACGCCGGTCATTTGTTTCACCTATCTCTCAGCTAGTTCTATCGATCAGCGCCATAAGCAATCACCAGTGAATGGAATTGATCTCGGCAGCCCACGTCAGCATTGCACCCAGTTAAGCTGAAGGTGTAGTTAAAACCGCAATGTTTACTCTTTATTTCCTGCTTACTGCAACTTTTAGTAATTCGCTCCCGTGAAAAAATTGTAGTAGGCAGTGAATAAAACGTTAACATTGTGATTTCGATTGCAGCCTCAGCTTAACTGGGTTCACTGCTGACTTGGGCTCTCCAGATCAGTCCCGTTGACGGGTGATAGCTGATGACACTGATCGACAGAAAACTAGCTGAAAGACAAGCGGAGGGAAGGACCAGCATGGTGTGGTGAAGAACACGTTTGACCTCTGAAAGGGTAATAGCGGGTTCTTTCCCCACCGCCGCAGCCACATTTTTTGTCGCACCGGAGTTTTGCTAATATCCCATTATCATTGTGAATGATGTTGGTCTTTACACATTTAATGCTTGCAATCTGTGTGGATGTTTTCATAAATTTTACGTCAACGCTAAGAGTTTTGCAGCCTGTTTTTTAAATTCACACTATCTTCTAGAGCCCCAACTTCTTGTCGTAAGGAGTAAGTCATTCTTTGTAATGAATTTACTTTCAGGCGGTCACACAGTTCGATGAGAAACTACTTGTGTTGCCAAGAATTTTACTCTCTCGAAAAACTGAAGATCTAACTAGAAGTCAGATAGTATTACTACTTGTGTGATAACCTAGTCGCAAAATTGTTTAATTTTACATAGTCAAGTTGGAATTGATCAAATTCACTGTGATTTTTTAAACCAGCCATCAGTTAACCTAGGTGGTAATAACTAAGATCTTCTTAGACTGTTAAGCTAACCCGAGGTTGATAAAGATGTTTATTCGGCTCAAGCTTCGATGTCTTCGTCTTCATAGGAGCCCGGTGATGCGAGTCAATAGCCAACAGGCGTTTGTCTTTACGGTGTGGTGAAATCGTCGCCCATCGAATCTGGTCTCATTCAGTGGAGCACCGCATCAATGAGGTAACCTCACCTGACGGCAACAACAACCGTCCTGTATAAAACAGCGTCGCCAAATGAGATTGGTTCATTCAAGCGGTGCTCTGCTGAAGAAAGTTTGACTCTGTACGACGACGAAGACACCTGGATGAAAAGGCGAACTACTGTGAACCGTCGATTAGGATCATATGCTCCGATGAAGAAGACGTCGAAATGTTAGCCGAATAAGGACAATCATCAATCTCGTATTGTATTCATAAAGATCTCTCAGCTATATGCTTCCAAATGTGATAAAACAATGTCTAGACAAATTTGAAAATTCATCCATATTCCAGTTATAAATACTTCCTTGCTTCGTCGTATTTCGGGCTTTGATGCTCTGCTTTGCCAAGCAACCAGTACGTGTTACAAGCGCCTTTGCCCTGGAAGAGAAGATCAGAAATTGATGAGCATTTTGTAGAAAAGAATCTGTACCTTATACAACTGTGTATAGCACCATAACATTTTTAAGGTTTGGTGCCATTTTGCCAAAGGTTTTAACTTTATTGTTCAGTGTTAGTTCATCTTCATAGTCAGAAATAAATAAATAAGTAAAAAAATACTTGGACACTTCGATACTTGGACAGCCCTGCTCACTGATTGTGCAGGCCCAAGCGCTTTCTCCTTTTTTCGGAGTTTTGCAGGCCTAGCCACGTGTTTCCCTGAAATCCCGAGGTCAGCCTGACCAAAGAAATGCCCAAGGTCATCACCAACACAGGCAATCGCAGCCCTTGTGGATCAGAAGCAGATTTGCTTCCATGCGATTTTGATACCAGGACGGTGTTGGATTCTGGTATTGGTTTACTCTAAGCTGGGCTTCCTGAAGGAAATGCATTCTCCTCACGTTGGGAGACTCTGAAACGGGGATGAATTTCCCCACTTTACATCGTCACCTAGGAACACCTCCTAGCCTCGATGAGACGATGAGGAGGAAGACCGTTAGAAAATCATATATATATATATCATGTATATATGCTTTATAGTGTTTCCTCAACTTTGACTTCCTTCTACTTTTCCGCTTTTTATCATAAGAACGGTAGTATTTCGATTTTTCACAGCAACATCATGTTCGGTAGCAGTCAGTCTTGGTACGGACCCTTACTAGAGAGAGGTTCAGTGAATTAGTTATGCGCCCAACCTTCTCGGTATTGTTTCATTTATAGACTGATACATATGGCACAAGTGCTACTGTCCGCTGATATTTTCAACCACCGAGTGGTAGTCATGAAAGTGAAAATGAAGCATACTACATGGTAAACGCGTGGTAAACAATTCAATTCTACAATTCTACATGTATGGTAAACAATTCAAAGCTGATATGGTATCCGCTCATGGAAATTTCTTAGTATCGTCAGCAAACCTTTACATCCACTGTTCCTCTGAGTTCAGTGATAAACTCCGGATAGTATCTGTGCAGCATATCATTTGCATTTTCTGACATTTGAATTTTTTCGGGCTCACTAGTTGATTCCATTCGAGACGCCATATTTACCTGAAGACCACCAAGAAGCCATATAAAACACAAAATGGCCGTAATTTTTTTTTGAAGGCCGTCCTTTTTCATATAAATCCACAAGTAGAACTTAAGTGCTTAGATGGATTGGCTACACTTTGAGTTGTTTGAACCGTAACGCACTTTCTGTTCCACCACCCGGTTTGATATATTGATTTACGGATTATGGTAAAAGTCGGGCTAAGACGTTGCAAGTCATTAACAGAAGAACTCGTAAGCCTTTGTGGATCTAGGAAGAATATAACCTTGCGACTACGAAACCGCCGACACATGACACTACATTACTGCTGACCTTTTGAATAAAACTGTAGAACGCATTTGCGGCATGGGTGAAGCTATTGAAGAACAAACTTCTACTTTAAATCTGTCTCTTAGCTATGGGGCAAAGCACGAGAAGACGATAAACTATTAGGGAGGGACACCCAAATGCAAATCTTATTATCGCTGTACCTAACTTGTGCTAATTAGGTGAAAACGTCACAGTAATGCAGACTGCAAGATACTAAACTAACCGTATCACCGAAGAGACAATATCTTGGAGCTGTGAGACCAACAACTCCGGCAGCCACAGATCCGCAGTGATAACCAATGCGTATGCGAAGGCGAGTGTTACGTCGATGTGGGATCTCGAACGTTTTCAGGATCTGCAAATTCCTTGTGTAATATTTTCTTGAATAAAAGATAAAAACCTATTCTTGAATGATACCTCCATAATTTCCAAAGTGGTATCGGAAATGTGCATGATGTGTCTGGTGCCATTTTCTTCCGGAATTCCGGAAACAACCATATAAGCGTCCCCAATAGTTTCGACCTGAAAGGGGCATATGAAGTCTTGATAATAAGAACTAGATTAATTTATTAGAGAACAAAAGAATGAAACGTCCGGTCTTGACATACCTCGTTGTGAGAGGCCATACATTCCACTCCATTCGTACCCTCGTAAAGATGAATGAAAGGTAGTTCACCTATTCAATGGGTTGCAATAGCCATCAAAGGTACCATTCAGTGTCTATTTGCTCCTATCCAAGCCTGATGCCAACCACGCGGCCTCGGAGAGCCATGGTCTCTACCCTTGTGGCGGAACCAAACCAATAACCCTCTGTGAATCTCATGGCAGCTCTAACCGTTCCGCTACATGGTCAAGCAATAATTCACTGTGTTCTTTAATTCTTCAGCAAGAAAACGAGTAAGACTGAACTATTGCAATAGGATACATTTCTTTGAAAAAACTTAAAAGGAACTCATCCTTACATAAACATTGTCATATGACTTAGCTTTTGGTGTCAGTTATGAATAGGTATCATCTTTTCAAGATACGATTACCTTGTAAGCATGATTCTTGCTGATAACGTCATCAAATTTGGTGTAGATTCCATTCAACATATTGACCACCTCAAGTGGTGTCGATGAAGAACAGATTGTTGTGAAACTAACGATATCACTAAAAGTTGAAGAAAATGAGAAAAATAAGAGCAGAGCAAAGCGCGAATATTGAAAATGTGCTAAAATTCAGAAACAACAATGAGTGAATGAGTCGGAGAGGAGTGTTCATATATTGGTAACTCCATAGAGATCTCTGGGCGCGTGTGGCGCAGTGGTTGGAGGCGCCACTGCGACACGCAAGTGGAATCGTTTCCTGCGCCCGTGGCCCACCAAACCTTCCATTCCTCCGGGGTCGGCAAATTGGTACCAGACTTGTCTGGAAGGATAACAGCACTGGCTCGATGCGTCGGCAGGCCACCAGGAGTCATTGTAAAGGCCCATTATGCATTCAATCACCTCCAACGATACTTAATGAAGTCGAATGCATGGCGCATCCCTCAGGGATTGATCAACGCCGAGAGCTTTATAGAAAACTCTACATGAGTTCTAAATGGATTTGACATCAAACAACCCTTCTAAGAATATGCGAAATCTTGTAAATGCGAGAGGAAAACGGGTCCAACAAGTATCCAGTGGAATTTCTAGCTCTCTATTCTGGCTCTCTAATTTTGAATCTGCAGTCTACCACAATGCTAGATTAATTTTACCTTTCAGCCATAGTTCAATCATAATTTAAGCAAGTGAGTTATGCATTAAACGCAGTCGCTATCTCTCATACTACTTTTATCTTTAAAATGATAAATATAATCTAAAGAAATACCTGAACATGACAGTAGCCAAATCGAACGTCCTCGGCGGCACGGATCGACCAAGTTTCAGTTCATTAGCTACGTACCTTAAATGGTATTCTCTTGCTGCTCATTGAAATATTAAAGCCAATTCTTTATAGCGTATCGTTCGCTCTCCTTTTACATACTTGAGATAACAGAATGAAGTGGCAATTTCGCTTAGAAAAAGATTTTCCTGCATCGTTGAATACATTGCTTCAAAATGATGGCGATTTACGCCATGGTAACTTAGCACGTAAAGTTTGACCTTTAATTTTGCATAGCTCCTAGGTGAAACCACGCCTAATTTTAAGTTTATTGTAGACTGATAGCCCTTAAACAGCAAAATATGATTTTTCGTAACAGAGACTTGAGAGGTAAAAATAAAAGTGAATTTTAGGAGAGCGTTAACTCTAGGGTGTTTAGCTACAACTTTCTACACGCAACTGTTCTACGCCACATACAACCGCATGCTGACAGCATTTAGAAGTCCTTTGTAGCCTACGTTAAGTGTATTTGGGCATTTTTTAGCAGACCGTGCAATTTCCATCTCTCCCAACGGTTTACCGCTTCATCATGGATGCGAAGTGTTACCGGGTGTTGTCGGAATGCGATGTACAGCGAGGGGATTAGTCCACTTGGCAGGGTTTCCCAAGCTAAGGAGTCCGGCGTTTCCATCAGGAAGCCTAGCTGAGAGTAAACCAATGCCAAGATCCACCACCGTTCTGGTATCAAAGTCGCGTGGTGAAAAATCTTCCTCTGATCCACAAGGGCTATGGCTGCCTATGGTGGTGAAGACCTGTGGAAAACTTTGGCCAGGCTGACCTCGGGATTCTAGGGAACCACATTGGCTGAACCGGCAAATCTCCGAAAAATGGATATTATTCTGGTCCTCGCACAACAAGTGAGGACGGGCCATTCAAATATGAGGTATCAAGACCATGCAGTCTGATAAATCTGACTAATCCTGACTCGAAGTGAAATAACGTTCAATTATTATTCAAAATATAATCCAGTGAATTCGTCCAGAAATGTTATTTTTCATAAATCATTAACCATATAGAATAGCGATTTATATGTTATAGCTAACATGAAATCCATGTTGGACAGGTTATTGGTTGAATTCAAAATGTGCAGTAAGACAAACCATCAACTAAAACGCATTGGATACAACGCACTTCGTCCACTAACTTAGCAACCACGTATGCACTCCACAAAATGAGCCTCTTTCGTTATGTTCAAAGAAAATTACGTAGAAGGGATCACTGTACCCAGGAGTTAGGAGTTTGTTCACGTCAATAGGTTTCTGCCATCACTAAGTTTGTCATGAAGGGTAGCCGACTTAACCAATGTTTGAACATTAGTAACCCATTATCGATTGCTAATATAGCATATTCAAAAACGGTTCCTTCTGACTCGTAGTAACAGCGGCGCACGAGAATAGTACGCCTCATAAGCGCACCTTTAAAGGATAAAAAAAAAGCTCTCGGCGTTGATCAATCCCTGAGGGATGCCCCATGCATTCGACTTCATTGGGTATCGTTGGAGGAGACTGAATGCATATTTGGCCTTTACAACGACTCGGGGTGGCCTGCTGATGTATCGAGCCAGTGCTGCTATCCTCCCAGACAAGTCTGGTATCAATTTGTCGATCCCGGAGGGATGTAAGGCTTGGTGGGCCATGGGCGCAGGAATCGACTTCTCGTGGGTGTCGCAGCGCCACCGACCACTGCGCCACACGCGCCCTAGGCGCACCCTTATAAGAGCTAATAGTATGTTATGGCAAATAGAGCACACAGATTTATAAACCTTTGTAAAACTTAGAGACATAAGGTTCTAAAGCGGCTATGTGGGCTGGAGTGTTCTTTAGGATAGATAGGATTTAGGATCAATAGATAGCATGAATTTTGATTAATAAACGCGATTGTAAAAAGCAATTGTGAAAGCAGCTAGCAGTTCTTCACCGACCGATTATTGGTGAAGAGATTTTCTTTATCAGTGATGTTACTATGCTTCAGTTAAAGAAACGCTCTCTTGTTACCAATATTCTTTACTTGATTAAGACAAGATTAAGGCATAGTGGAAGATTTCGACAGATTGAACGAACAAAGCGACTGCAAGCTGAACATTCTTTAGAATTGAATAGTAGAACTCTTCATAATTTTTCTAAACATCTTTTATGAGTAGATAAGCATTTTAAGATCAATAAATGAATGTAATAGCTTTAGAAAGTGAAAAACTATTTGAGTTGAAAACGTGTGACCACGATCACTTTACCAAGACTGCGCTCACTACCTCTAACGCGATTGCGGAAAGAGAGACTGGAACGACGAGCGCTATACGTCCAGGGTGAAAAGCAGTACAGGCTTGACAATGAATTTCACCATTCCAAGGATAATTATCATGGAAAGGTCTATATATATATATATGTATATATATATATATATCCACTGATCTTCCTCATATGAGGGATCTCGAGCTGGTTAGTCGCGAGGCTACCTATAGCGCCCGCCCCAGGTGGCGGATAGGGGGTTAATTGGGGGCCAAAAGCAGACTTTGCTTCCCTGAGAAGCAGATATACCCAGGGGATGGACTCCCTGTTTTTGCTGCGGCGATTTGGCACGACTTTGATACCAGGACGATGGTGGATCCTGGTATTGATTTACTCTTAGCTGGTCTTCCTGATGGAAAAACGGACTCCTTCTCAGCTTGCGAAGCCCTACTGGGGATGAATGCTCCCGCTGTACATCGCAGCCCGACGCCCAGACACACCTCCCAGGCACGATGAGGGGGTAAACCATTAGGAGGACTATCCATTAGGAAGGAGTTCCAATTATTTTCGTGCAAAGAGATTGCGAGGACTCCCTGTTTTTGCTGCGGCGATTTGGCACGACTTTGATACCAGGACGATGGTGGATCCTGGTATTGATTTACTCTTAGCTATGTTTCCTAATGGAAACACCGGACTCCTTCTCAGCTTGGAAGACAGTGCAGGGAAGACGAATCTCACGCTGTACAACGCAGTCCGACACCCAGGAACACCTCCCACCCACGATGAAGCGGTAACCCGTGGAGAGGTCTTTTGGTGTATCATTCTTAATTCTCTTCTCGCACAAAGGGCTGCACTACTACGAACGAGACAAAGTCAATACAGAGCGAACGATAATGCTTTTGATTTCTTCAGATTTTTAAAGTTAAAAGAATTGAAATTACTTCGGAAGAAGTTGACCAAGCAATTTATCGGCTCTTGCGTTCGCGTCTTCCAGCATAGCAGTGCGTTCTTGGACGAGTTTCTCCAGATTGTTAGCATACTGAAGCAAACATTCTCAATCTTTACTACACACTCTCATTAATCTTCCCTGAGTGGTTAGCAAAACATCAGAGTTAATAGCGCTTTTCATTACACTCGGCGCATTTTCTGCTATGTCATTGTGAAATAAATGCCCATGGTTTTTAAATAGAAACTTGCATTCTGATGTATTTCTCCATTCTTCAGCGCCTTGAAAGTCATCTTAAAGCAGGGCCCTCGAATAAAATTTACATTTTAACGTAAACGATTTCCTGTCACCTGTATCACCTGTGGTCCCATTGAGCGCCAGTAAATCCTCCATTTTTTCCGATCGCGTGCAAGAGAAGCCCAGTGGGTTCTCCTCGCTTTAGGAACTCGTCGAGCATCATATCTTTCTTCTAGGCTTTTCGAGAAGAAATCTGACTATCGGGCCGGTGGTCTTCCTGCAGTACGTTTGACATCCTGAGGAATCCAGTCACTAGTAGCCCTTGTCCATCGGTTATCATTCGTACGCATTACGTGTCGGGCCCACCTTAGTTTCGACTGTTTGGAGTATGGAACGGCATCTTTGACTCTCGACCGTTTAAGTAGGTCGGAGCTTCGGATCCCATCCCTTACTTGTGTGAAACGGGATACTCCTAGCATCGTCCTTTCGACTGCGTGTTCGATAACGTTGAGTGATCTTTCATCCTGCTTACGTAGCGACCAGATTTCTGACGCAAACGATAGGGCAGGAAGAACCGTTGAGTTGAAAAGGTGGGCACGGAGTCGGATGTTCTTTGTTCTCTTCACTTCTCCTCGATGCTCTTGAAAGCTCCCCAAGCCGCTCGTTTCCTTCTGCTCAGCTCTGGAGCTAAGTCGTTCATCATATTAATTTCCCGACCTAGATAGACATAACTGGAATATTCGGAGATTTTCGTTCCGCTGTGCGTGAATGGGGCAAACGAAACCAATCCGTTCTTCATGAACATCGTTTTCTTGAGATTTAGTCGAAGACCAATCTCTCCACACGCTTTATCAACGTCCGCAAACATACGTTCTGCTTGGCTAATGTATGGTGTTGTGAGGACGATATCATCAGCAAAGCGAAGGTGGTGTATCTGCCGACCGTCGATTTTCACTCCCATATTATCCCATTCCTATGTTCGCATGACGTTCTGGAGGGTGGTTGTAAAAAATTTTGGCGAGAATATATCGCCCTGCCTAACTCCTCTTTTGACGTCAACGTTAATAACGTTGTAGAATGGTGATCCCACTTTGTGGTGGTACTGGGACTTCGGGTTTTGAATTTAGCTGCTTTTTCTCCTTTCCATGAGAAATAAAATCTTGCACGAAGAAGACGGTGGTCTGATCCCGTGTAAAATTTTGAGACATCAGCGACTTTGGTTAGGCGAAACTTCCCATTTACTATGATGTGGTCTATTTCGTTATGGTATTCTCCATTGGGAGATTCCCACGTCCATCGTTGACGGTGAGGCTTCTGGAATTGCGAGTTACCATGGATGATCTTGGTCGCCATGATAAACTCAGAGAGCCGCTCACCGTGCCCGTTCCATTCTAAACCGTCAGTCCCAATGTGACGTTTCTCAGACGATCTTCTTGGTCCGATCTTGGCATTGAAATCTCCAATGATGACCTTGATGAATGCATGGTCTTCTCTGTAGAACCTCTCCAAGTCCATGTAGAACGCTCCAACTTTTCCTTCGTCATAGTTTGATGTTGGCGCGTAAACAAAGAAGATTGTCGAACCCGGTATTGATCCACATCTTTTTAATCGTAAACGTCTAATTCGAGTTGTAAGCTGTTCGAATGAATCGATGTTCATGAAAAAATCGTATTGACGAGAACGCCGACACCGCCTACGCCTCTACTGTCCCATGTTCCGAGGAACAGTTCTTCTCCAGTGTCATAGACAGCGTTGAATTGGTGGCGCCGTCTCGTCTCGGCCAGGCCGATGACGTCGTACCTTATCATTCTTGCTTGCATGAGCATGCAAGTGTGCGTGCATTGTTGGTACAGATCGTCACCATACTTCTTGATCCAGGCAGCTTCCATTGGCCCTGAGATTTTGGCAGCCTATCCGTACTCGTACTACCCAACGCTGCGAAATTGGAGGCTCTTTCGGGGTCAGGGGAATGAGGCCCGTTTTTGTTTTTACTCTGTTTAGCACATCTGATACCTACGTATAGCTTGCTGGGCTCTGAAAGTGGGGGCTGGTTATACCCACAGGTAGCTTGGCAGGCTCTCCCAGAGTGGACATGGAGCTTATTTGTTGGAAGCGACTCCTAACCGCCTCCCATATACTTCCCTGTCACTTGATTGCAGGCTTTTGGCCGAATTGACTCGTAGAATACAATCCGCATTAAGCGAGAAGGCACCCACACAGCTCTTGATGAATACGCCTAGCAAATACAGAAAGTATGTGCCAAATCGCCGCAGCAAAAACAGGGAGTCCATCGCCTGGATCCACCTGCGTCCCAGGAATGCAAAGGTCGCTTTTGGTCCGCGATTAACCCCCTATCCGCCACCTGGGGATGCGCCACGTAGCCTCGCGACTAACCGGCTCGAGATCCCTCATATGAGGGAGATCCGTGGAACGCTTTCATATAGCCTTGCTAATTGATGACGTAAACAGATGAAGGCAACCTAGAGTCTGGATGACTAAATACTTCGAGAGCATGCCAAAAATATGAGCAATAACAAAGCAGTTGTTTTTTTTTGTTGGAAAACTTCAACAACTAAAGAATTAGAAAGCTAAAATCATCTCGACAAGCGGACGCTGAATGGATTGAATGAAAACTAAGACTTCATTGATGGAAGCCTCCTCGTACTTCATTTTATTCTACAAAAGTGCCTAGTTTTTAGATTCGACAGTTGACGTCATTTCAATAAATAAAAAAGATGAAGCTCTCGGCGTTGACCATTAGCTGAGGGATGCGCCATGCATTCCACTTTATTAAGTATCGTTGGAAGTGATCGGATGCATATCTGACCTGTACGATGATCCGCGGTGGCCTACCGATGTATCGAATCAGTACTGCTATCCTCCACAAAACTCTGGTACCAATTTTCCAAGCCCGGAGGGATGGAATGGTTGGTGAGCCACGGGCGCTGAGACCGATCCCGTGTGTCGCAGGGAGCCTCCGACCACTGTTCCACACGCGTCTGTCATCCACCAAAGGTCATTTTCATAATGTGCAAAATCTTTAGAATATTCGAATTTCGAAAAAACGGGAGCTTCAACGCTGATGAGTACCCCGGAAGCAATGAAAGTGCGTTTTGCCAGTAAACATGTCCGCCCCAATTTGTTAGTTTGATAATCTAACAAAGTATTGATCCCTCACGTCGAGGCTAAATGATGGCGGATATGGAAAAAATGCACTCTCGGTATGAACAATGATTGAAGGTGGTGAAGACGGTCTATGCTGTCCACCGATTGATAAATTGGTGCCCACGCATACTTTAATTTATGTGTCAAAAACCGATGCCACTTTTTCATTTACTTCCTATTCTCAAAGCGAAAATAAGAAAACTCATTATACCTGTTCCATCATCCGCATCATCTGATCGACAAGCGAGCCTTTTCTGAAATTCAGTAACTTTCGCAGTTTTTAAGAGCTTGGCAGTATGATGGTATTTGTTTGCCAACGATAAATTTACGGCTGTAACTGCTTCCGACCACAATGATGAGCAGATATTTGCAAATTTCGTACCCCAGGCCAGATTCGAACCTGAGAACACCCTTCCCGGGGGCTCAAATAATAGATAGTAAATAAGAGGTTAAACATTGTGATTTCGACTGTAGCTTTTACTTAATTGGGTTCAATGCCAATTCGTGTTTTCTAGATCACTCCCGTTGACTTGTGATAGTCGATGGTGCTCTTAAAGTAAAGAAACTGACTGAGGGTAAGGCAAGGAGAGGTGGTTGATGGTTAGCGATAGTACAAGAGTCTCGGAAAGATTCGGCTCTGACCTGTGGGCCATGGTTTGCAAATATATCAGCGCCATTGTGGTTGTATTTTACACAATACCCTAAAATATTAGGCAGTAAATAAAAATTTAAACATGTACTTAATTCTTAATAGAACCAGTCACGTTTGATGGGCAGGCTATAGAACAACCTGCATCTGATGGCACTCAGTGTGATTGACTTTCGGTTATGTGAATTAACTAACAAACTGCTTTATCAGTTTCTGACCAATCTCACTCGGAAGGAAGATGTTCTGTGAAATGACATCGCGAAAAAAAGAATTAAACATAATTGCAGTGAAGCGTAGATATTTTCAAAACCTAGACTCGAAAGCAGAATCGAACTAGAGATTATCTTTTCTGGGGATTTACGTGTTACACACCGCTCCACTGAAGTCTGGTCTGCCTTTATTTGAGCCAGTTTTTTTACCCTAACGGTATCACCAGCAATCACCCGTCAACGAAAGTGATCTGGGGAGCACAAAGCGGCTCTCAGTTTCACTGTGGCTGTATTTCACGTAATATTTGTGCTCAGCAGATCACTCCCATCGATGATGATTGCTGATAGTGTCGTTAGAGTAAAAAGTGAGAAGGGCACAGCAAGGGCCTCAGTGGTGCAATGGGTAATAATATGTGACCCTCGGAAAGGGTCACAGAGGGTGGACAGCAAATGAACAGTTACATCTAAATATTTGCTGTTACGAATTTTTGTATTTACACTTATTTCTGTGCTTACACTTTCAGATAATTTTCAGTATTGAGTCGAACTCGTCGAATTGACGGACGAACTTCGGGATTCTCATTCCAGCAATCCAACAATAATGCAGTCAAATCTGGATGAATTTCCGATCTGTCCTGTATAGACGGACGGCAGACCTTTTCACCACTCCTGATGTGTTCGACCAATTCTGAAGTGAATTCAATAGTGCTTCATTAGACACTTTTCATTCTTACCATTCTTACCATCAATATTAGTCGACTTGGGAAACGGTAGCGAACGAAATAATATCTCGTACATCACCATTCCAAATGAGTAGATATCGCCCATCTGTCGACAAAACTGCGTTTGCTTTACCCATGTCTAAAACATCCGGTAACGAAAAAAAAGAAAATGCGCCAATTAAACAGGACTGATGTTTGTTTATTAAGAGCAGTGTATTTTGCGTTGATTAATCCTTGATTGATGGGCTATGGATTGGACATAATCGAATGGAATTAAATGAATACATAATTGGCTTAAGATGAATTAAGTTAGTGTTCCTATCATGCAATGCAAGGCTGGAGTCTGTGAAATGCGGTGGGACGAAACACTTATTTTGCTAGATTCGTGAAATGATGTCTATTACAGAGAACCTCTAACTTTAAAAATGCCTCCCTGTTTATAAAATACGGAAATCAACGGATGCAAGGCGGACGGGCAGTGCAGAGGTAATGTTGCAGTTTATCATAAGCACGGTACTAGTTTGACTTTGCCCCAAACTCCCCAATTCGCTCATCACTCCGAAGTCGGAAAATGGTAACAAACTTGTCCATACACAACTCACACCTTCAAATTCACGAAGGAACGCTTTACCACAGCTATCTCAGGATTCAAGTGAAAGTGGGTTCGACCAGCATTCACTGACATCCATAACAAAGACAACAATAATCAAGTAGGTTAAAAGATAAAAAGGAAGGGCAAAACTCTAGGCGTTGATTAATCTCCGAGGATTTGAATGGATTTGTTTTCATTTGGCACGACTAAATGCTTATTTCGTCTATACAATGATACTCCGTGGCTTACCGATGTATCTAGTGAGTGCTGCTATCCTACCAGACAATTCTGGTAACCTAGGAGGGACGGAAGGCTTGATGAGCTTGCTGCGCGGGATCGCACCCATATGTATTGAAAGGTGTCTCTAACCACTGCGCTACACGCGCACCTTGGAGGAGGGTTATGTTTAAAAAATGCATCCAAACTCGGTAATGTCTTAACTTTTAATTACTGCCTATTTTTCGATCGTGTCGTATGTTGCTAAATATAACCGAAGTGATGCTGATATAAGCGCAAAATTCGGAACCTCACAACGGCTTCGACTCCGCATTACCCTTAAATGGAAATCACATGCTGTCCACTACACCTACCGAGACCCTTCGTTTGCCTTTCTTCCTGGCTTCATATTCAGCAATTTCTTATCCCAACAAAGAAAAGTTGTTGACAAAGGACTCCATGCTTTCTATGAAAAAGAGTACTTAATCGTTCATACCTGATCGACGCTTCGCAATCGATTCAGTGCCTGATTCTTCAACAATTCAGGTGAATGATAAAGAACACCTGAAAATTTTAGCTCCTCAACTGCATACGGTTATCTCCTTTTCAAAGGTTTTGTGTTCACTGCGGCTTCTTTAATCGTTTCACACACTACTTTTATCCAATTGTTTAAGATACTCGTGCCATTGATTCAATTTAAACTACACATATTTCAGCAGATGAGATAGCACACTAGGTAAAACCATGCTTCCAAGGGGGAAGTCAACTTTGTAAGCATTCAACAACTTTCATGGAAAACAGAAAACACTGCTAAGTTCATACGGAAATCCGAAAGCCATCGTGGGAGGCGGGATATAAGGGAACGAATGAAGAAATGAAGAAGTGCTGGGATCAGTATAATATAGAAATTCTGCTCCACTAAGAATCTAAATGTGTCTAAGTAAGAGGTTCTCAATTCGTTGTGACTTATCAATAACAACAGCAAGTATTGTATGGATCCCAGAAATTCCCTCTTTTGATTCCATTCAGGTATGCTTTCTGCCACTGCTTGAGGACGGATTTGATCGCCTTCATGAATGTCGTTTAATGGTGATGGACTAGATTCTATGATAGTTGTGCTAAGACGTTCCGAAGTCTTAACTACAGGCCGCCGCCATTCTGTCTGAATAGAAGAGAGCTCATACAAGTCCGGTACGAATTTTCTGCTCTCGGACGGCCGAAAGTCTTAGTTGAGCAAAGGTGTGGTCCAAGCAAAACACCTGTACACATTGTTGAAAGCAAGGCGTTTTTCAATAACTTAACTTTGCATAATATTTATTTCTTTAGTTCACATGTCTCCTGTCCGACCACAAATCCGGTAGTATTAGCAGACACAAATGAAATCTCTAGCCTACCTCCTTATTTATTTCTACGAGTTGCTCACTGTACTCTGATAGGGGCTAAATTTAATCTTAACAGTGTACTTCCGTATGGAAATGGTGAACTGGTCTCCAGTGAGGCAATCGTGTTGAGGAAGTTAGCCGCTGTTGCATATTTGTGAACTTCCAACAGTCACGATGAACCAGTAAACAAGTGGGGGATGTTTTGAAAGTTTATTTCGTTACATCTACTTCTTAGAATTGAATGATTCACTGCTCATTCACCCAGAAGTACACAATACTCAAACGTTGCAAATGAAAACTAAAAGAATGACATTTTGACAAAAAATAAAAAAAATACTTGTTTTTTGTAGCGAGCCGCTTTTTCCCTCTTCATCGTTATCTTTGAGCAATTCAGCCGAAATTAAGCCTTGCTTTTCCCATCGTTCCAGACAGTTAGCAATTCCTAGAAGTTGACGGATTTATCACATTTTGATCTGAGAGCTGACGACTTAGGCCTGAACTGTTCCATGTTTTTTTTCGTAATTATCAATATCTATCAATAGGGCTAGGCTACGTAAATGAGACAAGTAATGGCAGAAGTTTTGGTCAACTCGTGAAGAAGAGACTGATAAAAAATGAATCCTTGAACAAGAGCCAGGGTGTCTCTGGAAACGACTCTCGCTTTAAGAACTTGGAGTACAACACGAAGAATAAATAGCACTTCAATATAACAGAACAAGAATAACGTAGAAGATTTGTGTTAGTTACCGAAGTCTGTAAGCTTGATCATCCAATTCCGATCAATAAGACATGCCCATGGAGTGAGTGATCCATGATATCCAATGGGACTAGTGTGAAGATATTCCAAACCCTGAATACAATCGCTTCACAATAAACAAACAAATGATCGCATCAACTGGTACCAACTGGTGGAAATGATCCAATGCATTGATTCTAACACACATTCTTCCCAATATCCCAGTTAGTCGCAGTTTTTTATTTGACAATTTTCCTGTTCAATCGGTACTTCGTGCAACACAGATCGCATGCCAAATGCGGTTCGTAATCGCTATTCTTTCAGTTCACCAATTTACGAAAAACTTCTCAAACCGTTTTTCTATGCAAACCGCGTACCCTGAGAAAGGTTAGGTGCATTCACGTATGTGTTCAATGAGGTGCGCAGGAGAATTTTAAACCTTCTAATAGAGAGAGAAAAGGAAAGCTCGTAGAAAGGAAAGTCTATAGAGGCAAAGCTATTGGGAGTTCTAACCCTATTTTGAGATAAGTAAAATTCTCGTATACATACTGTCCAGTAGAAAACAAGTAGAATTTACCAATAGTTCCTGACTAAAAAGAAAGCACCAAGCCCGTAGCACTCACCAAGGTAATGTCTCTTATGAAGGCGCCATGAAACTTTGCATCCAGCACCATGTTGGAATTATAGATAACGTCCTCAACAAATGAAATCAGACTGGGAACGATATTGCACTAAATGGGACCCTCCTGGAGTATTTTGGCCTTACCTGTACAGTACCACGTGAACAGAATTTCCAGAGCAACACCATTTCATCTTTTTCATTGAACGACATACCCAGGAACGGATTGATATTGTCATGGATGGATTGCTTTATCTAAATATGATGTGTAAAACGACCTAGGAACTCCATTATTCTAAAAGAAATTCGTCGCAGTATGGATGCTGCCAAGGAAATTCGAATGTTTAGGTATTAACATCAAATCATCGAAATCGAAAATGATGGGACAGATTAAGTTAAAGATAGTACAGAGTAATACACGCATTAAAACATATTTTCTCCCTGGGATGAACCAACCAGTGCTATGAATGAAATCCAGTTTTCATTTCGAGAATAGAATCTTTTTCAAAAAACTTTTTCCCTATATATTTTAGTCGCTGTTAGCTAAGCTAGCTGATTACCGTATTGCTGAATATTAAAAAGTTATCCGCTTCAGACCTTCCAGTCAAATTTTTCAGCACTGATCTTGAAAAATGTTTATTTATACTCAATAATAAATTATAGTCGAAATGCCATTTTGGCTATAGTGTACTATATGGTTAGATGTGACAGCATACCAGAGTCAGGAGCTGCTTATCGGACCGACTGAAGGTGATTGGTCGGCGTTGGGGGTAGACGTGAAAAGATGCGTGGGTGTTGGTGCCCAGCACGGCATGGTGCTTTATGATCGTTGACGTATTCGATAACTTCGTTCTTGTAGAACCGATCGATAACTGCAAAGAAGAAATCTGAAGTCATGCCGGATGTCATTTTTAGTTAAATACGATCTGACATTACATACAATGCGGCTTCCGTCCCTTTTCGTATTCAGTGGGTTCTATTGCACCTATCATCCACGACAATGTTCGGATTTGCTTATGGGTGCGATTGTTGCGTGAACATCTGATTATTCCTCGTAAATATCGTTGAATAGTGACCCAGTCGACTTACCATGAAATCCTGGGAGAACCGAGCTAGGACATCGCCAGGTCATCATTATAGACAGTAGCCTGCTTTTGCAGTTTGGAAGGAATGAGCTGATCTCAACAGTTCCGGCACGAATTTTCCGATACAGGGCAGAAGAGCTTGGTTGAACCGAAGAGGTTGGAATAAAAAAATTTCACGTACTGAACAGCATCACTATCGTAGCTCTATATGCACCTGAAGATGATCTGGTGCTATCATGATTATAATGGAAATTGTTATGCAACCATCGTCATCGTTGTTCTTAGGGGTGCGTGAAGCCTCTAAGGGAAAACAAGTGGTCCATCCTTTTAGACCAACGAAAGTGGTACTGGACTTGTCTGAGAGGATAAAAACAAAAACACTGATAGGATATATAGGTAGGATACTGCATATTATCGTATAAGCCGAACATGCATTCAATCTCCTCTATGATGCTACCAATGCAATCGAATGGAAGGCACATTCATAAAAACACCGAATACTTAGTCTCTTGATGTTTGTTTTCCTAAATATTACCATTCTCACAATGTTTTATCGTTTTGCCGTACCCGGAGGTGAAAATGATTGCCAATTTGCATACTACGCCTCGAATTTGAACACCGAACCTCGGTTTTGATGGAAACTAGGTTTAGTGATCCCATGCGGAGAATGAAAACCTGGCGCGGAAAAACAACTCATTGCCACTGCATTGCTAAAAGTACTGAAGCACCCCTTTCAAAAAGCATGAAGGTCTTAATCTCCTATAGAACGTGATCCATTGACTGGGGCTCTTGCGCCAAATAAGAACGAATTAAAAGTGCTTTGGTGTTCATTTAAGTTATTCGTGAACTAATAGGGTTGAAGGTGATATAAGCGGATATTATTGTTCGAACTTGTAAACGGTGCAAATTTACAATCTACGCCTTTTCCTAACCTTTGTTTATTTTTTCTAATTTTTTCTAATTTCTTTTTTCTTAACTGTGATCAAGGTGCAAATCCAAAGTGTGCAAGAACTCTAAGTGGCGACAGCATCGCGCAGGCTCTTCGTCTCAGCACTGCAGTTTATAATGAAGTCGTCGACGTGCACACCTTCCAGTCAGAATGCCCAATTCACATCTTGGAAACTTATCCCATCCAATGATCCAAGAGATACATATCGATAGCGAATCCTGGATGAGCAGATCATGCTATAGGAAAAGCAAACAAGTGAGCTCGAAGAGGAAAATGAAATTGAAGTGAAAGATGAAATTATTCTCCCTGACTATCATCTGCTCAACGAGAGGACGTGTTTATAGCTAAAATCAAACAGCTGATTTCACCGTTTCAATCGCTTTACAGATAATCTTGTACTAAACTCCCACCGGTCGCCACATTAGAAGCAAACCATCATCAAAGAAGACGATCGTATGGTGGAGGAATGAATGTAAAATGTGCTGAGGTTCACACTATTTGTGATTACGGGCAATCTCAAATGGGCCCAAGTACACACGCCAATAATAGGGCAAAAGTTGAACTAATTGGCGAGAACTGGACGTGCTTGACCGCAGTAATCAACCAATAAGCGGTCCATCTAATTGTCACTACCCTGTTATACTATTATGGCATATTACTGTGTAATATTTTGTGGGGCCTATAGCACAGTGGTAGTGAGGTAGGGTACCAAACGCATGGTGTTAATTCGATTCCGCTCAAGACCGACCAAGCTTCTCATCCCTTCGGGGTCGAGAAATTAGTACTGGACTTGTCTGGAAGAAAATCACTCTCTGAAACCCAGCTGGGAACCCTCCGGCCCGGCTATCTCAGGACTCCATGAGAAAATGACTCGACCAGCATTCTACGACATTCATGATGAAATGAAATTCCTCAAGCTGTAGCCGAAGCAACACGTCAAAGTCGGAAGATCTCTGTGAACAATGTATTTGAGGAAGCGAGTCGATTGTGAAAAGCGGTGGGATCCGCACAGAAGACATTAAGACGGGTAGTATAAAAATAAAAAACCATATTTTTTTAGATTTGAAAAAACCAGGGACGAAAAGAAATGTTACAAATAAAATCTACCAACATCACCTTACCATAGAACGAACTTCATCTTCGTTAACCACTCTGAAGTCGTCGCGATAAATTCTCCATGGCATTTTCGCTAAAGCGCGATTCTCGCTGAAATGTGAACTTATTCATTATTGGGCCAAGAAAGGCTCCTAGTCATAGAAGGTCGTGACATCGAATGAGGATGAAGTTACCTACGTTTTATCAACTATGGTCAGAACGTACCAGATTCTCACAGTGATTAATACCCCAGCGATGATGGACAGCAAGAGGAGGAACATTAATCCAGCGACGATTAACATTGTGTAGTCGCAACGTTCGTTGCGAAACCCACAAGAAGGCTCATCCTGAGGCAGCGCACCGTCAGGTGATGGCCAAAACCCGGTTACCACTTCCGTGATTTGCTTAACGATGACGATAATGGTGGAAATCGTAGAATACTATTGTTTTGTAAACATTTTCCAGTACAACGTAGACACTTATATCAAGCTTAGCACTCTTAATTGCAGACGCTCCCGCTCACCAAATCGACGCATCCCGTTTTTGTTTTCAAACCGTCACATTTCTCGATCAACTTCGGCTCGATCTCGTTGACTTTCCTCACTGTATCGCTGTTAGGCGGCACGTAGAAAACTGTAACAAATCTCAGTAGTTTGTGTTTCCCGCTCTTTCTAAAGCACCAGTTCAACCCTTAACACTAGACAAGGAAAGTGAAAAGTTGCTAAACACTTCTAGAAACTGATAGCAATGGGAGCTTGTGCTGAGTCATAGGAGCACATGGACATAATAATATACAAACATTTCGTATCTCCAGAGCGATGGAGCGAAGTTTCAAAAATAATTTTACATACATATAGGCACATAGAAAACTGTAACATGTCTCAGAAATTTGCACCGTTGCTTCTTGCTAAAACACCAGCTCAGCCTAGAAGATCCAAAATAACTCCTTCACAAGTACAAGATGAGACCTAAGTGAGTTCGTTAGTAGTGATGAAGAGGATTATTCAAGACAAATGTGATAATGGCTACGGGTTACCGCACCTATACTACTGACATTGAAGGTGTGATTTCGACTTTTTCCCTTACCTTTAAAAACAAATGATGCTAGAGCAAATAGGATATAATAATTCTCTTTAAAGCCATCTGCAGAAGCTGTTCATTGCCTATAGCACCAATTCCCAAAGTCACTGGCTGGTATCACCGTTAACTTAGAAGGATCTACGGATATAACAATGAAAGGCCAACCAAGGCAGGCGATTTGAAAATGTCGTCACCACTCCATCCGGAATGCGAAAGAAAAAGTCACATAATTCTTCGCGAAAAGTGTTATACTGAAAGCATTGATGCTTCGAAAATTGAGGCATTGCTAGTCGAAAAGTGCATCAACATGGGAAATGATTACATTCGTTAAAAGTACTTCAATACTGAAAAGGCGATGAAACGAAGGAACTATGGAAGTGCTCTACAAATCCTTCTCTAACCATCGGGCTAGCACGGTGTGTATAAAAACCAATTATTCGGCTAAAGTTTGGACATTGTTGAGGGGTAGATTTTGAGGGAGGCAGATCGATAACGGTGGGTTCGAAAAATATTTCACAAATTTTTGTAAAGAAAAATCGTACAAGAGTTATGGCTGCACCACCTTAAAGGAGAGGTTAACCAATTTAAAGGCTCGTGCAAATGAACATGAAATTGTTTTGTAAACATTTTCCAGTACAACGTAGACACTTATATCAAGCTTAGCACTCTTAATTGCAGACGCTCCCGCTCACCAAATCGACGCATCCCGTTTTTGTTTTCAAACCGTCACATTTCTCGATCAACTTCGGCTCGATCTCGTTGACTTTCCTCACTGTATCGCTGTTAGGCGGCACGTAGAAAACTGTAACAAATCTCAGTAGTTTGTGTTTCCCGCTCTTTCTAAAGCACCAGTTCAACCCTTAACACTAGACAAGGAAAGTGAAAAGTTGCTAAACACTTCTAGAAACTGATAGCAATGGGAGCTTGTGCTGAGTCATAGGAGCACATGGACATAATAATATACAAACATTTCGTATCTCCAGAGCGATGGAGCGAAGTTTCAAAAATAATTTTACATACATATAGGCACATAGAAAACTGTAACATGTCTCAGAAATTTGCACCGTTGCTTCTTGCTAAAACACCAGCTCAGCCTAGAAGATCCAAAATAACTCCTTCACAAGTACAAGATGAGACCTAAGTGAGTTCGTTAGTAGTGATGAAGAGGATTATTCAAGACAAATGTGATAATGGCTACGGGTTACCGCACCTATACTACTGACATTGAAGGTGTGATTTCGACTTTTTCCCTTACCTTTAAAAACAAATGATGCTAGAGCAAATAGGATATAATAATTCTCTTTAAAGCCATCTGCAGAAGCTGTTCATTGCCTATAGCACCAATTCCCAAAGTCACTGGCTGGTATCACCGTTAACTTAGAAGGATCTACGGATATAACAATGAAAGGCCAACCAAGGCAGGCGATTTGAAAATGTCGTCACCACTCCATCCGGAATGCGAAAGAAAAAGTCACATAATTCTTCGCGAAAAGTGTTATACTGAAAGCATTGATGCTTCGAAAATTGAGGCATTGCTAGTCGAAAAGTGCATCAACATGGGAAATGATTACATTCGTTAAAAGTACTTCAATACTGAAAAGGCGATGAAACGAAGGAACTATGGAAGTGCTCTACAAATCCTTCTCTAACCATCGGGCTAGCACGGTGTGTATAAAAACCAATTATTCGGCTAAAGTTTGGACATTGTTGAGGGGTAGATTTTGAGGGAGGCAGATCGATAACGGTGGGTTCGAAAAATATTTCACAAATTTTTGTAAAGAAAAATCGTACAAGAGTTATGGCTGCACCACCTTAAAGGAGAGGTTAACCAATTTAAAGGCTCGTGCAAATGAACATGAAACTCCGACTCCACTGATGAACCAATGTAGGTGACTTCCTCACTCAGGCAATAACTTTTAAAGTTTAATGCCTCGAACACATTACGAGGCTAGTAATTTCGTCGAGTCCCAGCTGCAACACATTACACATCTAGTGTTGAGAAAATGAAACAGCGAGTTGCACAAGAGTCTACCTCAATGTTACTTTTCTTTCAAAGATTCCCACGACAGATTAAAAAGTGTGGTAATGTTACCACCGAATAGAATAAATTACGGTTAAATAGAAAGGAGTTCCACCCAACGGTTTATCGCCTCATCGTGGCTGAGAGGTGTTCCTGGTTGTCGGACTACGATATACAGCGAGGGATTCATTCCCTGGCAGGGTCTCCCAAGCTGAGAAAGAATGCGGCGGTTCCATCAGGAAGCCTAGCTAAGAGTAAACCAATACCAGGATCTAGCACCAGCGATGAAACGAAGGAACTATGGAGGTGCTCTACAAATCCTTCTCTAACCATCGGGGTAGCACGGTGTGTATAAAAACCAATTATTCGGCTAAAGTTTGGACATTGTTGAGGGGTAGATTTTGAGGGAGGCAGATCGATAACGGTGGGTTCGAAAAATATTTCACAAATTTTTGTAAAGAAAAATCGTACAAGAGTTATGGCTGCACCACCTTAAAGGAGAGGTTAACCAATTTAAAGGCTCGTGCAAATGAACATGAAACTCCGACTCCACTGATGAACCAATGTAGGTGACTTCCTCACTCAGGCAATAACTTTTAAAGTTTAATGCCTCGAACACATTACGAGGCTAGTAATTTCGTCGAGTCCCAGCTGCAACACATTACACATCTAGTGTTGAGAAAATGAAACAGCGAGTTGCACAAGAGTCTACCTCAATGTTACTTTTCTTTCAAAGATTGCTAAAAAAAGCTATGGCAACCTTGGTTGCCTTTCCCATCAAAGAGAAAACCATCACGCGTCATGTTTTGTGATAGTGACATACAGAAATGTGTTCTCTTCCTCTACTAGATACTACTAGATACTACTTTCTCTACTAGATAGTGTCAACATGCAAAATCAATTTTTGTTCAGTTTTTGCTCGCACGAAAAGAGAAGGTTTGCTAAAAATAGTCCACGACAGATTAAAAAGAGTGGTAATGTGACCACCGAGTAGAATAAATTACGGTTAAATAGAAAGGAGTTCCACCTAACGGTTTATCGCCTCATCGTGGCTGAGAGGTGTTCCTGGTTGTCGGACTACGATATACAGCGAGGGATTCATTCCCTGGCAGGGTCTCCCAAGCTGAGAAAGAATGCGGCGGTTCCATCAGGAAGCCTAGCTAAGAGTAAACCAATACCAGGATCTAGCACCGTCCTGGTATCAAAGTCGCATGGTGGCAAATCTGCCTCTGATCCACAAGGGCTGCAACTGCCAGTCGTGGTGGCGACCTGGGGCAGACTTTGGCCAGGCTGACTTCGGGACTCCAGAAGACTACAATGACTTCAACAGCGAATCTCCAAAAATTGGCAATTATGCTGGGGCCCGCACAACTAGTAAAGAAGGGCCATTCAAGTAATATCAAGCAAGAAAGGAGTTGCGCGAAGGAGTAAAAAATATAAAATTCAAACGGAAATCAGCTTTTAACCAACTGCTTTTACACAATCCTGATCTATTCCTTTCACTTTAACCTACTGCCTTGGAAAACTATGAAATCTCTTTCTATCCCATTTAAGTTCAATTATACGTTCGTACACAACAAATTTCGAAAATATTCGCTGTGACAGAGATAAACAAAAGTCTGTTACTGCACGTGCCAGATGGACTTAATCGACAAAGTTCCCAAAAATAGTTGGCCAAACCAAAACAGATTAGTCAGTGATTAGTAACCTTTGGCGAAAACATGTGACTGATTACATGCTACTTGCAAAGCATACGTATTCACGTGGCTTGCTGTCCACGACAGATTAAAAAGAGTGGTAATGTGACCACCGAGTAGAATAAATTACGGTTAAATAGAAAGGAGTTCCACCTAACGGTTTATCGCCTCATCGTGGCTGAGAGGTGTTCCTGGTTGTCGGACTACGATATACAGCGAGGGATTCATTCCCTGGCAGGGTCTCCCAAGCTGAGAAAGAATGCGGCGGTTCCATCAGGAAGCCTAGCTAAGAGTAAACCAATACCAGGATCTAGCACCGTCCTGGTATCAAAGTCGCATGGTGGCAAATCTGCCTCTGATCCACAAGGGCTGCAACTGCCAGTCGTGGTGGCGACCTGGGGCAGACTTTGGCCAGGCTGCCCTAGGGATTCCAGGGAACCACAACGGCTTAACCAGCAAATCTCCGAAAAATGGAGATTATGCTTGGGCCCGCACAACTAGTAAAGAAGGGCCATTCAAGTAATATCAAGTAAGAAAGGAGTTGCGCGAAGGAGTAAAAAATATAAAATTCAAACGGAAATCAGCTTTTAACCAACTGCTTTTACACAATCCTGATCTATTCCTTTCACTTTAACCTACTGCCTTGGAAAACTATGAAATCTCTTTCTATCCCATTTAAGTTCAATTATACGTTCGTACACAACAAATTTCGAAAATATTCGCTGTGACAGAGATAAACAAAAGTCTGTTACTGCACGTGCCAGATGGACTTAATCGACAAAGTTCCCAAAAATAGTTGGCCAAACCAAAACAGATTAGTCAGTGATTAGTAACCTTTGGCGAAAACATGTGACTGATTACATGCTACTTGCAAAGCATACGTATTCACGTGGCTTGCTGTACCTGCATATACCGGTGCCCGTTCTGCTAGATCGTCCATCATCACCGTTCCCGAACTCACTCCTGCGGCTGATACAAGACCTTAATGTCATACACTCCACGAGAAGAATGGGATAGTTAATTGAAACAGAAGCAAATAATAGGACTGCTAATCACAGGTGAACTGCAGTAAAAAAAATACGAGCTATTTAAATCACTTTTTCAAGTCAAACAGTTTCTACGGTGATAATCAGCAGTTTGTTTTAGATAAGAAAAGGATAACGCATTCGGCGTTGATTAATCTGTTGGTATCGATCCATAAGGAATGCATCATACTTCGCCTCTAAGAAACATCCTTAGGGATGACTGAATGCATGTCTGGCGAATACAACGCAAACCTGGCACCACTTTGTCAACTCCGTTGTGTAGGCTTAGTGAGTCCGGCGAGCAAGATCAAGCTGACGAACACGTGTGCATCGCTGGCCTACTTTGCTAGAAGTTCTCCAGTTTTAAATAAAAAAGTAATAAATTGGGATCGGCTTCATAGAATGGAGAAAAATGAAGGAAATGGTGAAAAGAGTGTGCAGGCTAATGGAGTGATTCCACTTATGCTTGCAGTAGGAGAGAACGGTTACCAGGTTACTGCGGCATATTATCCGTCCATTTTTGTTGGATATAGATAGGTATCGATGCAGTTGGAGAGTTGCGAGTGAAATGGTTACATAATACATGGAAACCGCATTGATAACGAAAGAGGCAATATACTTGGCGCTGACCTATCCTTGAGTGGGATTCCCTGAGGGAAGTGTCGTACATTCGGCTTTGTCAAGCATCGTTAGAAGGGGTTGAATGCATATCTGGACTATTCAATGAATCGCAGTAGCCTGCCGATGAATCGAGTCAATACTGCTATCCTCCCAGACAAGTCTGGTATCAATTTGCCGACCCCGGAAAGATAGACGGCTGTTGTGAGCAAGCTGAGCGGGGTTGAACCCTGGCGTATTGCAGGGCAACTCTAACCACTGCGCTGCACGTGCCTCTCCAATTTTAGGTTACAGATATGCCGTAATAATCTTTCCACCTGTAGTAACCAAGCAAGACAATGCTAAGTCGGTATATCTCGAATTATGTAAAGAAAAAAGTTATTTTTGCAATACCAGGAAAAGTGAGACGTCGCATTTGATTCCACACGAAGTTCCCATCTTCGTAAATTGTGAAGTTGCCGGTGATGTTCATCGATGTACGAACGGCAATGGCGTACAGTCGTAATGCGTCATACAAATGAATATATCCATAAATGTTCATCTGGAAGGATTTCATCTACTCAGGCCGTAGAGAAAGGAAAACAACTATGCACGCACCGTTAAGGATGTGCTTGTATTGCATCGAATTTTAAGCCATCAGTTGGTACCAATTCCACGAAATATGTGTATAGTGCTTACTTTTCAATTGCTGCCTACTACAAATTTAATTTATTTTCCCAGCTTAAGTGGGTTCAATGCCGATGTAGGGTAGCCGCATCAATCCCGTTGATGGGCGATTTTTTATGGCACTGGTCGATAAAAACTGGTTGAGAGACAGGCTAAACGAAGGACCCACATGGTGTGGTGATGAAGACGTCAGCCCCCGGAAAGGGTAATAGGGCATTCGTTCCCCACCGCGCGTTAAGGATGTGCTTGTATTGCATCGAATTTTAATCCATCACTAAGTTGGTACCAATTCCACGAAATATGTGCATAGTGCTTACTTTTCAATTGCTGCCTACTACAATTTTAATTTATTTTCCCAGCTTAAGTGGGTTCAATGCCGATGTGGGGCAGCCGCATCAATCCCGTTGATGGGCGATTTTTCATGGCACTGGTCGCTAAAAAACTGGTTGAGAGACAGGCTAAACGAAGAACCCACATGGTGTGGTGATGAAGACGTCAGCCCCCGGAAAGGGTAATAGGGCATTCGTTCCCCACCGCAAACACTTGCGGTCCGAAGTTTTCAAATATCTCAGCATCGTTATGTGCATAGTTTTTGGTTGATTTTACAAGCTTCTCATCCCCAATTTTAACCCAAAAGTGGTTTGTAATCGGAAACACTATGATGATTGAAGTTGGGTGAACATAACAACAGTACTGCAAGCAAAGGAGTTAACCACGTACTATGTCTAAGTCTTCCACGGACATTCCACTTGCCTCTATTCGTTCACGAAATGGTGTCACGAGCGTGTCATCGAATCCATTCACATCATCGATATGAAAAGAAGCAAAAACCAGTCAGAATTTCTGATCATATAAAGAATATGAAGACCACGAATGTTTCACTCATTCACCCTGGTAGTCTCATTCCTGGTTTAATTCAGAAAACTAGTTATAATCTATGACATAACGTATTGATAATAGCGCGGGTTTTTAGTGTTCCCCATTAAAAACTTGAGCAGTTTATCATATGACAATAGGAATTTTGGATAGCCTGAAAAGGAAATCGCAAATGTTTCTCTTAGCATGTGACTTCTAATGCACCCCATCACCCATCAGTCAAGTCAAGAACCGCGTTGTATCGCCGGATGAGGTTACTTGCTAGGATTCTTCGACTCATCTTCACTGGTTGTGCGGCCTCCAGCATATTCATATTCTTTGCAGTGTTGCTGATTTAGCCATTGTGTTTTCCTGGAGTTCTTAGATCAGCCTAGCCAAAGTCTGCTCTAGGTCGTCACTACCACAGCAATTCGTTGTTTTGCGGATCAGAGAAAGATTTGTCGACAAGCGACTAGTTTGATACCAGAACGGTGGTGGATCCTGCAGAGCTTTTTGATAGAAACGCTGGACTCCTTCTCAGCTTGGAAAACCTTGGTGGTGGCCTGAAAAATCCTACCCCTGTATATCGCAGCCCGATACTCGGGAACACCTTCCAGGCACGATGAGGCGGAAAACCGTTGGAAGGTGAGTGAGGTGAGCCGAGTGAGATAACCTCAAAAAAAACAACTGCTAAGTCCATCCGAATCACATGAAGACGTCAAAGCTAGCCACCTAACATTAAAATACATGCTAACAACCTTGCACCAACTCAGAAAAAGAGATCGTGTGATAGTGTAAGTTGACTAATCCCGAGGCTTTTGCTGGTCTAACGGTGTAAGAAATCAAAGCTTTCATTCTTCAAGGCAAGCTTAAATTTTTTAATCTAGCAATGAGAGGGCGTGTATTTTCCTTTTTACGCTGAACTGAAGCAACGATGATGTACTCCAGGGCACCACTGGTTGTTTAAGCGATGTAATTGGCAAAAAAGAACAAAGTGTAAAAGAGACTTACGATGAACGAGTTCGCGTAGTGGTCCTTGATATTTTGTTGAATTTGACCATCATCTCCCATCCATGGTGATGCATCTTTTTTTTCTGTCTTAAGCGCAGTATTTTTATTACATGCTAGGATCATTCATAAAGCATAGGATAAAAAGATAAAGCTTCCTGCGTTATTCAATCCCTGAAGGATGCGCCATCCATTTGACTTCATTAAACATCGTTGGAGACAGTGTTGCTGATTTAGCCATTGTGTTTTCCTGGAGTTCTTAGATCAGCCTAGCCAAAGTCTGCTCTAGGTCGTCACTACCACAGCAATTCGTTGTTTTGCGGATCAGAGAAAGATTTGTCGACAAGCGACTAGTTTACCAGAACGGTGGTGGATCCTGGTATCGGTTTATTGTTTGCAGAGCTTTTTGATAGAAACGCTGGACTCCTTCTCAGCTTGGAAAACCTTGGTGGTGGCCTGAAAAATCCTACCCCTGTATATCGCAGCCCGATACTCGGGAACACCTTCCAGGCACGATGAGGCGGAAAACCGTTGGAAGGTGAGTGAGGTGAGCCGAGTGAGATAACCTCAAAAAAAACAACTGCTAAGTCCATCCGAATCACATGAAGACGTCAAAGCTAGCCACCTAACATTAAAATACATGCTAACAACCTTGCACCAACTCAGAAAAAGAGATCGTGTGATAGTGTAAGTTGACTAATCCCGAGGCTTTTGCTGGTCTAACGGTGTAAGAAATCAAAGCTTTCATTCTTCAAGGCAAGCTTAAATTTTTTAATCTAGCAATGAGAGGGCGTGTATTTTCCTTTTTACGCTGAACTGAAGCAACGATGATGTACTCCAGGGCACCACTGGTTGTTTAAGCGATGTAATTGGCAAAAAAGAACAAAGTGTAAAAGAGACTTACGATGAACGAGTTCGCGTAGTGGTCCTTGATATTTTGTTGAATTTGACCATCATCTCCCATCCATGGTGATGCATCTTTTTTTTCTGTCTTAAGCGCAGTATTTTTATTACATGCTAGGATCATTCATAAAGCATAGGATAAAAAGATAAAGCTTCCTGCGTTATTCAATCCCTGAAGGATGCGCCATCCATTTGACTTCATTAAACATCGTTGGAGATGATTGAATGATATCTGGTCTCTAAAATGACTCGGCCTACCGATAACGATATCGAGCCAGTGCTGTTATCCTCTCAAATAAGTCTGGTACTAACTTGCCCACCCCGGAAGGATGGAAGACTTGGTGGGCCAGGGGCGCAGGGATCGATTCCACAAGTGTGTTGCAGGGCGCCTCCGACCACTGTTTCACAAGCACTCTTTAATAAGGTAGCTTTGTTAACAATATTTGCTAAATGAGACAAAATCACATGTGTCACACTGTGTAAAACCTAGCACTTTTTGTCTTTGATTTGTCTGTACAAATCCACTGTTCATGAACCTACTCGAGCCCTTCTTTGCATTACCGTTCAGCTCCAGTCTCAGAACTTTTCCCGTCTTCGTCACGAAGGTCACTTAATCCTGATCAAATATATTCTCAATGAAATCTGTGGATAGCCCTACTATTCCAAAAAAGTGGTAAAACTTGAATCTTGTTGAGAATTATCTGCAGATTTTCACGCTTTCAATTTTAAATTGCTATTTTCTTCTTGAGCAGGTAAGAGATTGTTATCACAGTATGTGCTTAACACTAGCTAACATTTCCGAATGTTTCACGCTCAATATTACGTCCATTTAATATGCGGTCTGTTCAGCCAAATTTTTTCGATAACTGTAACACAGAAGGCCAAATGCATAAGCTTTCTTTTACTAATGAACGTTTCAACTAAATTACCTGAAAAGACTATATCATGAAGTGGTACCGAAAGCCATGTAGTATCAACATACTGGTTCTCTCCCCCTAACGATTTACTTCTTCATCGTGGCTGGGAGGTCCTCTTGGGTGTCGGGCTTCGATGTCCAGCTGGAAAATTCATCTCTCGGCACGTCCTCCTAAGCTGAGAAGAAAACTGGAATTCCCATTAGGAATCCAGTTAAGAGTAAACCAATACCAGGATCCACCACCGTCCTGCTATCAAACTAGTCGCATGGTGAAAAATCTCTCTCTGATCCATAAGGGCGGCAAGTGCCTGTGGTGGTGATGACCTGGTGCAGCCTTTGGCCAGACTGATTTCGTAACTCGAGGAAACCACAACAATAGCTAGACCAACAAAACTCCAAGAAAACGGAGATTATGCAAGAGCCCGCGCCACCTGTCTGAACGGGCCGTCCAAGTGTCCTAGTACCCAAGTACTGTGTCATTATCTCTACCCTTATCTGTCATACACAAAGAGTATTCTTGCAAAAAACATTTTTGGACAGTCATCATCGGTGTATAAAAACAGAAGAGAACGAGAAATCCTTCAATTCGATGTGGCTATTAGTCATTTGGAATGGCTGCGACACGGTGGTACAGCTAGCAAACATTGCTTAGGAAGGGATGGTCTAGATCCTTCGGTGGAAATGATTTAAATACCACCGAACACTCTCACATAGCCCCACACACTCTCATAGGACACACACCCACACACACACACACCCACAACGAAGATTTCGGAGTAGATGCTACCATTCTTGCACATGAATGTAAAATATCACTTTAGAAACTCTCGAGAGATCTTGGATAAATTTCGAAATTTCAATGCTGAACCACAAGAACGAGTGCCTCGTCATCACGTCTGACTTCGCATAGTATCTCGTACCAATTTTTTAGGCTGTCAAAGGCATATTTCCGATTTGTAGAAATTCGTTGGGGTAGGTCTTAAATAACGGGTAGAAAAGATAGAAGCTGTGATTTTTTACATCTTGAGTCCATCCAGAGGGCCCATGTGGCGCAGTGGTTGGAGGCGCCACTGCGACACGCACGTGGAATCGATTCGTGCGCCCATGGCCCACCAAGCCCTCCATTCCTCCGGGATCGGGAAATTGGTACCAGATTTGTCTGGGGGAAATCAGCACTGGCTCGATACATCAACCGGGTACCGCGAGTCATTGTAAAGGCTAGATACGCATTCAATCACCTCCAACGATACTTAAGTCGAATGCATGGGGCATCCCTCAGGGATTGATCAACGCCGAGAGCTTTATCCTTTTATCCATTACTGGTTCATTCAGGTGTGAACATTGTCAAAAAGACTTTAAAAGAATACTTCGAAACCGACTCCCGAAAGCTTCAATATGCAACAGTTTTCCGTTTTACCTCAAAAGGTTAGCTTCGAAGCAAGGTATGGAAATCTTAATACATGCTGAACACCACCTGTAGCCACGGAAGAATGTACACGTAGTCATGAGTGTTCATTTTAGCAGTGTATACTGCCTTCATGAACTCTTTCGACATCTCACGAGTGGACGAGAAAATGCAGACTATAACTGAAAATAAAAAAAAGAAAAAAGTTTGTGGCCACGAAAGTTCTGGACAGTGTCAATTCAACGAATGAAGGAAACCTCGAGCATTGTCGGATAACTCGTTGAGCAAACCGGTCTGCGCCATCGAGTTGGCGTCTGAATTCTCATCGAATATAACCTATGAAATCAAAATTAGTCATGGATTTCTAACGTTCTAAATTCTGACTTTCACAGAATTATCGCAATAATAAGAAAAAAGGACAAAAAGTTTAACCTGGTTAAAATCCGTCACGTCAAAAATATGGCTGTCATGACTAAAACCTTCTTACTTGACGAAATGGGAGAATCGAACTTCCACACCGAGTATGGAGAGTTTTTCATGGTACACATTATAAACAAAATTCTAATGTTGGGTAATTGAACTTGGCACAGCGGATTTAGAGGGACTAGAGGTCGATCTCTCAACGTATTCTTGCTCTACACAAGCGTATAAAACTGCATTTAAAATCAAACGAACCTTTTTATTTATTTTTATTTCCTGCTTGTGGAACGTCAAAAATATGGCTGTCATGACTAAAACCTTCTTACTTGACGAAATGGGAGAATCGAACTTCCACACCGAGTATGGAGAGTTTTTCATGGTACACATTATAAACAAAATTCTAATGTTGGGTAACTGAACTTGGCACAGCGGATTTGGAGGGACTAGAGGTCGATCTCTCAACGTATTCTTGCTCTACACAAGCGTATAAAACTGCATTTAAAATCAAACGAACCTTTTTATTTATTTTTATTTTCTGCTTGTGGAAGGTTTCTTCGAACGCTTTCATCCTTTCGTAAGCAATCAGGCCAGTATTGGTGGCAATACCAACCTTTAGTAAAAAAAAACAACAAATTCATAAGAAGTTAAACGCTTGGCGCTAACGTACATGATCTCAAAACCGTTTAGCAACTCGACAATGAATTTTCTGCACGCTTAGTGAAAATATAACGTTAGAGAGGGTATTATCGGGAGATTCACTAGCTGAAAACCTTCAAGCTAAATTGACCCTCGAGAGAAAACAACATGGTCAAAGAGAACATATGACAGCATGACGAAGGTTTTGTTTCTCAGGTCATCGACTCTTTTTCACGAGTTCCTGTTTCTCCTGTAAAAGTGAGAAATTCGCAAAATTTAAGGTAAGAAGTCTATAATCACTAATTGGGATATTCAGATCACTAGCTGAACACTGAAAAAATGCCATAGCCCATGAAACTCTATGAAGAATACGATCGGCTCAATCAGTATATTGGTATTAGCACTGTGAAAGCTAAGAGTTCGAAATTGGCAAAAGAATCCTCTTTCTTGGAACAGTCTAAGAACACTTCTGGTAAGCTAAACTGGAGTCGTGTGAGCAGATAATCACTAGCTTCCATCTAGACTTTGAAAACTGCAAATGAGCGATAAAAGATTTTAGAGAGGCAATACAGACCTATGTTAGCTTGAAAAGATTGAAATAAGCAATTAAAAATGTTCTACAAACACCGTACTGAAACCGTCTACAATAGCACTGTCAATAAATTGAAAGAAGATCACTCGTAGTAAACAGCAATGTTTCGAAAAAAGATTCAGTGTGATAGACAGTACCTACACGACATCACAAAAAGAGCTCATTTAGGTGCGAGAGCACAGAAGACTGATTAAGCTTACATGAGACCATTCGAACCCGTAGAAAAATAAACAGTAGGAAAACTTCTGAATTCTACAACATTTTATTCATTAAACCCATATTTTTTGGAAATATGTAATAGCCCCACGAATCTCCCTCATATGAGGGATCTCGAGCCGATTAGTGGCGAAGCTACGTGGCGCGTCTCCAGGTGGCCGATAGGGGGTTAATCGCGGACCAAAAGCGATCTTTGCTTCCCTGAGACGCAGGTGGATCCAGGCGATGGACTCCCTGTTTCTGCTGCGCCGATTTGGCACGTAATTTCTGTATTTATTAGAAGTATTCATGCATGCGTGTGTGAGCGCGTTCTCGCATTATGCGGATTGTATTCTACGAGTCTATTCGGCCAAAACCCTGCAATCAAATAACGGGGAAGTATACGGGAGACGATTAGGAGTCGCCTCCAATAAATAAGCTCCATGTCCACTCTGGGAGAGCCTGGCAAGCTACCCATGAGTATAACCAGCCCCCACGTTCAGAGCCCAGCAAGCTATACGTGTGTATCAAATATGCTAAATACAGTAAAAAAAAAGAGGGCCTCATTCCTTTCACCTGACCCCGAAAGGGCCCCAATTTAGCAGCGTTGGGTAGGACGAGTACGGAGAGGCTGCTAAAATTTCAGGGCCAATGGAAGATCCCTAGATCACGAAGAATTATGATGACGTTCTGTACCTACAATGCACGTACACTTGCATCCGAGTCTTCGATAGAAGGCTTACTCATGCAAGCAAGAATGATAATGTACGACGTCATCTGCCTGGCCAAGACGAGACGATGCTACCCATTCAACGTTGTCTATGACAACTGAACTGTTTTTCGGAACATACGACAGTAGAGGAGTAGGTGGTGTCGGCGTTCTCGTCATCACGAGTTTGTCCATGAACATCGATTCATTCGAGCAACTAATAAGCCGATTGGAACGTTTACGATTGGAGAGATGTGGATCAATACCGGCTTTGACAATCTTCGTCCTTTATGCGCCAACATCAAACTATGACGAAGAAGAAGTCGAAGAGTTCTACATTGACTTGGAGAAGTTCTACAGAGAAGACAACACATTCTTCAAGGTCATCACTGTAAATTTCAATGCTAAGATTGGACCAAGAAGAAAGTCTGAGGAACGTCACATTGAGACTCACGCATTAGAATGGAACGACCAGAGTGAGCGGCTCTCTGAGTTTATCATGGGGACGAAGACTATCCATGGTAACTTGCAATTCCAGAAGCCTAACCGTCAACGATGGACGTGGCAGTCTCCCAATGGAGAGTACCATAACGAAATAGACCACATCGTAGTAAATAGAAAGTTTTGCGTAACCGATATCGCTATTGTCCCAAAATTCTACACCGGGACCAAACCACCGTCTCCTTCGTGCAAGATTCTATATCTCGCGGAAAGGAGAAAAGCCGCTAGATTCAAAAACCGAAGTCTCAGAACCACCACAAACTGGGACTTATTCAACTAATTAGTCGGCTATTGGAAAGATGCCGTTGTCGACAACATCGATGAGGAATACGATTGGCTCATTCAACATCTTCACCTTAGCGTTACGAAAGCTGAGAGTCCGAAAGTTACCAAGAGACGTCTGTCTCCAGAAACTCTTGAGCGCCAGCATGGAATCGCACGAGCTGCAGGCAACTGCGAACTTACGTCCGAAAGTGCGAAATAGTGCAGGCAGGCGATAAAAGAAGATCTTAAAGAAAGAAGTGCAGCCGTAATGGTCGAAGCTACAGAGGCTGGGAAAAGCATTCGCAATGCCCACCGAAGCTTCACTAATTACAAGACCCAAATGATTGCACTCCGACGCCCAGACGGAACAGTTACAGCGTCCGCAAAGGTAATGGAGAAAATCAATCACGAATACTACTCAGATCTCTTCGACAGCCACGTGCATCTCACGTCATATGAAATATAAGAGGTTGTACATGTTGTACCACCGGTTCTCCCTTCCGAAAACCGACATGCCATTTCGTCGGTGAAAAATCGAACAGCACCAGGTCCGGACAGGATAAGATTACAACATCTGAAGAACCTTCCGCAAGTCGTCGCAAGGACACTGACTCGGCTCTTCTCACGTTACCTGTCTGAATGCAAGATCCCTACCCAGTGGGAGACCAGCAAGACCGTGTTGTTGTTCAAGAAGGGCGACCTACACTACATAGGCAACTATCGCCCAATATGTTTGTTGTCTGTCGTCTACAAACATTTCATTCGAGTCGTCTTAAACGGGATTGATAGAACACTGGACGAAGGACAGCCATGTGAGCAAGCAGGGTTTCAAAAAGCATTTAGTACGATGGACCACATTTGCACGATAATAAGGCTCATTGAAGTATCGCGAGAGTACAAAAGACCGCTCTGTCTCACTTTCATCAATTTACAGAAGGCCTTTGATTCAATTGAGATAGAAGCAGTCATGGAAGCCCTTGGTAGTCAGGGAGTCCCTACTCAGTACATAAAGATTCCTTGTGAGCTGTACAAAAGTTTCACAACGAAGATTTTACCATTCTACAACGGAATTAACGTTAATGTCAAAGGAGGAGTTAGGTAAGGCGATACAGTGTCGCCATAAGTATTTACTGCCATCCTTCAGAACATCATGCGAGCATTGGAGTGGGACAACATAGGAGTGAAAATCGGAGGTCGGCTGTTACATCATCTTCGCTTTGCTGTTGATATCAAACATTAATCAAGCGGAACGTATGCTTGCCGACTTTGATGAAGCCTGTGGAAAGAATGGTCTTCGACGAAATCTCACAAAAACGATCCTCATGAGGAGCGGTTTGGTTTCGTATGGCTCTGGTCGATGCGTAATCTGGATGAAAGATCACTCAGCGTTATCGAACGCGCAGTCGAAAGGACGATGCTAGAAGTATCCCGTTTCACACAAGTAAGGAATTGGATCCGAAGCTCCAACCTACTTCAACGATCAAAAATCAAAGATGCCATTTTGTACGCCAAACAGTCGAAGATAAGGTAGGCCGGACATGTAATGCGTATGAATGATAACCGATGGACAAGAGCTGTTAGTGACTGGATTCCTCGGGATGTCAAACGTACTGCAGGAAGACCACCGACCCGATGGTCAGGTTTCTTCACGAATAGCCTAGAAAAAAGATATGATGCTCGACGAGTCCCTAAATCGAGCAGAACCCACTGGGCTACTCTTGCACGCGATAGGAAAAAATGGAGGGTTTACTGGCGCCCGCTCGACTCACTCGACGATCAATGAGTCTACAGGTGATACAGGTGATGTAATAGCCAGAATATCACGACTGTTCAACGACACTGCTATACACATGGAGGAAAGGGTTGCACAAGCCGCCACCATCCCGCAAAAATTTTTACCCCGAAGCTCGAGAACGTTACCATGCAAAAATTAGAATGGTACAACGTGTAACTGAAAACGGATGTCGATAAAAACATCATTTTCCTTTGCTGATGATATTGTTCTTATAAAATTAAGCTTGTGCTCTAGAAAATGACAATGAAAAGAAAGACCGGGGTCTTCTTTTCAAGGAACTCAGCACCTGAGATTAAATCACGAAAAAGATAACCGGTCTTGTGGGAGGAATTGTGGAAAATATTAATGTGGGGTTAGAGCACAAAAAAATCAAACACCGTAGAACAACTTCGAAGTATCAGATGGAAGGATAGAGGCTATATGCGCTCATGGGCACATAGCTGAACAACTAATTGAAGGAAAGGTTTTAGGCTCGCACGTGGAAGGCTACTACCTTAGTGCTGACTCTAGTAAGTGGTTAATTTTCCTCGACTCGTAAACCGTATTGTATTCATCTGCAGACACTGCTGCTTAACAAAAGTCACAAACAGATTAGGAATAATCACAATGATGCTGAGATATTTTCACAAACTCCGGACTGCAGGTGTCAGCGGTGGGGATCAAACGCGATATTGTTCTTTCCGGGAGTAACGCGATCACCACCATAGCAAGCGGGTCCTTCGTTTCGCCTGCCTCTCAGCTAGTCTTGAAATATCTACTAAACGGTTGTTCAAGATTACACAGACAGTTTGCTGATATATACACTCTGCCGTTTTTCCACTCCATGTGTTGCCAACTATAATCCTTACGTGACCAGTATATCAGCGTTCTGCTTTCGAGGCGTATTTTCTGGAACGTTAAAAGGAAACTGTTAATCCGAGGCGTGCGATGGACCCGATGTTGAAGAAGCTGGCCGTGTTCCAAAAACCAATAATCAACTGCATTATATATATATATATATATATATATTCATTTGTTGGGACGACTGAATGTTAGAGAATAAAGCGAAATCCATCTCATACTGAATTGACATCACTAACCACGGTTATCACATACTCGCAAATCTGCCAGTTTCTACCAGATTCACATTTACCACCGACTACCGATGTTGGCACTATGAGAGGGATACCTCAAATTTAAGCTATCCCAACAAGCAAAATACCAAGCTGATGCGTACTGTATCTCAACCGTACAATTTGTAAAGGCAGGTCGCTTATGAACACGATTAAGCAAAAGCACCCAACTTGTCATAAAATAAGTGGTTCGTTTCTTTGGTGCACAACGTGAAATATATGCTAATTTGCAACTCAAACATACCTTAGTCCATCCATAGTGACTGAGAATTGCTGCGACCGCTTCCGCTAATGAATTAGTTGTTCTCAGCGACACTCTCGCCAGAGTTTTATAGATGGACTTGTCAGCAAAAGTGTTTGACGATGCCATGTAACCAACTATTGGGATATTCCAGAATGTCGCCATCTTTGCAACTGCGTCCAATTCTACATTGGCTCATCATAGAATATTTTTACAATTATATCTTCCTATCTGAATTTGATGACTAATTTCTGTTCACTAACCAGCATTACAGTAAGGTCCAATAAACGCTCGCACATTCTGCACGTGGTACATATCGGCGCCCACGGCAACACCCTCGAGCGCTTCACCACAACCCATTTGGTTGTTGATCCTGGAATTACAGCTGTAATAGTTCAGAATATATCGCTTTTCATTTTATTCTGTTAGTTTCGGATACGATTCCACTGCCTCACGGCTGTTTTTATCCATCGTGAAGCATTGTCGTTAAAGATGACGTAAAGAATATTGCTATTTTGAACACAAAAAGGCCACTCGCGGTCCCTGCTAGACTAAGTAGAATCGTGACAGTAGGAAGGCTTGATAATCAAGAGCTTTTCTACCTTTGCACTCGCTGTAACCAGGAGCCAGGGAATTCGTCTTCAAGTGCTGGTAGCGTGCGGCAGAATTCATCCAGTTCCTCAGCTCCTCAGTGCTCCAACTCCGATATCCACCTAACTTTCTTCAATTGCATCGCTTGTTCTCATTTCACTTATGCTCGTATACACCTACCTAGCCCCATACCAGATATTACTATTGTACAGTTGTTACTACTATAAACTATTGTAACCCAAAGTCGGGGTTGTTCACAACAGTTACGGAAAAAGACCCGCATGGCAGCTACAAGGACTAATATTTACAACGACTTCGTATTCATATGAATTTGGACTCAGCGCCGCCACAGTTTGTTTGGCTGAGGCAGACATGAGAATTAAGAACAACTGTGGGCAATCGCCTCGGATCAATCTGGCTCTGACGGTGTAAGCACCAAAATGCTAACCAAATATTTTTTTTGTTAATCTCGTGTTAGCTTATCATAGCTTATAAAGGAAGCAATGTTGGCTAACCATCGTGGAGCGCTGGGGCTCACTAAACGCCTGCTAGTGCTCGTTTCCTCAGCTCCTCAGTGTTCCAACTCCGATATCCACCTAACTTTCTTCAATTGCATCGCTTGTTCTCATTTCACTTATGCTCGTATACACCTACCTAGCCCCATACCAGATATTACTATTGTACAGTTGTTACTACTATAAACTATTGTAACCCAAAGTCGGGGTTGTTCACAACAGTTACGGAAAAAGACCCGCATGGCAGCTACAAGGACTAATATTTACAACGACTTCGTATTCATATGAATTTGGACTCAGCGCCGCCACAGTTTGTTTGGCTGAGGCAGACATGAGAATTAAGAACAACTGTGGGCAATCGCCTCGGATCAATCTGGCTCTGACGGTGTAAGCACCAAAATGCTAACCAAATATTTTTTTTGTTAATCTCGTGTTAGCTTATCATAGCTTATAAAGGAAGCAATGTTGGCTAACCATCGTGGAGCGCTGGGGCTCACTAAACGCCTGCTAGTGCTCGTTTATAAAATTTTTATAAACGTCTTCACATTAAGTGAAAAAATTAAAAGCGTATAGTAATAGCTTGAATTAATGGTTACACATTTAGTATCATTGGTACCGTAATTATCGATAGTACATCAAAAGCGGACCACCACGTTTGTTCAGGAAAATTTATTAAAAGGAAAAAAAACCAGGGAAGAATCTGCATACTCGATATCAAAATCGTCACCCAGAACGCCATCTTGCCACAGCTCCTTCCGTGAGATTTCGAGAATTTTCTCGCCATTTTTCATGTAACCGACTGCTCCAATATGTCCAACACGAACCTAAAAGCGAAGAGCATGGCAGTTCAAGGCTTTGAAAACGACATAATATATTGCGTTTTTCATTGACAAATTGAAGATATTTAAGTTACTATGATAAAAGGATAAAGGATAAAGCTCTCGGTGTTGAACAATCCCTGAGAGATGCGCCATGCATTCGACTTCATTAAGTATCGTTGGAGGTGATTGAATGCATATCTACCCTTTACAATGCCTCGCGGTGGCTTGCCGATGTATCGAGCCAGTGCTGCTATCCTCCCAGACAAGTCTGGTACCAACTAGCCGACACCGGGGGAAGGAGGATTTGGCCATGGGCGCATTTTACGTGCGCGCCGCAGTGGCGCCTCCAACCACTGCGCCACACGCGCCTTAAGCTAGGACAATCATTATTAAAACTGATAGTTCGGATTCTATTTCGTCTTTGAGCTCCTGTCAGTCAGTTTTTAAACCCTGTTTTCAAACTTGAGCTTGGTCTAGTCATCGCGTTTGGATCAATTGCTAGTGCGACTAATCGAACGAGCCGCTATTGAAAGGAAGTTTTTCTCCGATCCACATCATGGTAAAGATCTCAAAGGTGCTAGTAAACTTATGTCGGAGCAGTAGAAGAAAAAAAATGGTCAAACAGCTATAAACTAACTTCAGTGCCCTACACACTGAAAGGTTTGATCTATGATGTTAAGAGGTGAGACGGCCAGTGAAAGGTGATTGAATCGCGGGCGATGCAGAACTAAACTTGAGCAAGATCTGACCAACCTACTCACACGACATGCCGTAGAGATTGTTTCCTTACCCTGCACGCACAATAGCAGAACACTGTTTTCAGACGCCGAATTTCACTCCTTTCTTGAAACATCAGATCGCATCAAATTTCACGTAATCGTCCTACAAAAACAGTACCTAGGAAGAATGGCATGAGGAAATTAGACGATGAGGCCCATGTCACCTGTGAAAAAAGGCTTCCCTCACAGAATTTCAGTAGCGTACCCTCTGTCGTTCACTAACCCTCTACCCTTTTGTTGGAATCGCATGATGTCTTTTCCCATTACTTATTCCTTGTCTTCAACCCACACGTTAGAAAAACATGAATATATTCAAATTTCTGCTCACCGACCGTGGCAGCTGATGAGTACGAAATAGATGCGTTCTAGCCCCTGTTGGAGAAAGCTATTCGCAGCTATAAAGTCCTTTGATAAATTTGTTCTTGGATACTTCAAAGCCAAAAGAGCAAAGGCCAACCAGAGCAAATAACAGTAGTAACCGTCTCGGAGGACTTCTATCCGCAGCATGTCACTTTTTCGGAAATTCATTCTTTCAGAAGAGAGATTTCCGCTGGATATGGGGAGTCACCTAGCTGTACGATACATGCAGAGATAGAATATAGGTAGAAAATGGCATCTGCTTGACAAAACCGTGTTTTGAACATTCTACACTCTTAATGGCTCAAAAATTTTGCACTTAGATAGATCTTACATAGAAATTCAATTAATATGTAAAATAATATTAATATGACAGAGTCTCATTCGAAAGATGATCCTATTAGGAAGATCCGACTCGATATGAAGACGAAGACGTCACATCGAGAAGACGAACGATTGTGGACTATGTCCTCAGATCATCGGCTCTGATTAAGACGTAAATATTAAAACGTTAGCAGAAAAGACATTTTGTAACAACGTATTGCTAGCCTATCAGTGAAGCAAGTTCGTTTAAAGAACATTTGAACAGGCGTAAGAGAGAGCATGAGACCCATTCGGGCCTCTCAGCAAACTATACGGCCATCTAAAATACACAAAAGTTCGCGCTCATCTTTTCAATTCAACAGTGTTCCCAGAACATTTTTTGCGGAGAAGATGTAGGCACATAATTGAACGATTTCGAGAATCGACGTCTTCTAAAGTATCATCGGCACGCCTAACATCTAGCCAGAATGCTAGGCCCAGATGTTCAAATCTGTCTCATCTTCGAAACTCACCAAATTAGAAGTCGACTGCTAAATATAGAAGAGCAGGTTATATAGCGAAAATGGCAGACCACAGATGACGAAACGGACCGCACAGTGGACTCAACGAGGACGCAGCCGTCACCCAGGACGATCACCATTGCGCAGAACGGAAGTGTTCGTAACCGAAGCCCGTTGCGGTGCTTACAACTGCAGCCGTTTTGCAGATCACGATATAAGATTCGCACCCACTACCATGCCAAAATCACACCATCATTTTGGACGACCGTTGCGAAGCAAAGATGCAAATGGATAATGTGCTGGGGTCCGCTCTACACGTAAAGACGGACTGTCAAAGTATACAAACAAGCAAGTAAACCTGGTTCTGATGCAATTATTATCTCAACATCGGAAGGTTCCTGTCACGTATTGTTTAATTGCAAGCCTTGGCATTATTTGGGAAATATTGCGCCCCATGTAAGGTTTTAAGAAATCCAAATTCGTTTGTCCATTACGATTCAGTTTTCAATATATCTCCTTACTTACTTGAATTTATAGTACACAAGAGAGCACTGTCTACTCAGTGAAAAAGATTCCCCATTTTAAGATGCTAGTTACACAATTCGTGGTTTGAAGTGTAACACATAAACAGTTCTCCCTGATAGGACGAGAGTAACAGACACTACAAAAAGACGCCACTACAAAACTCAACTTCACATAACGTACGACCCTCATCATCTCCTAATGCTATTGCTCAAAATGCATCATCACTCAGGAAGGTTTTCGATTTCCTGCTTTGACTTCTCTGATATTTAAAGATTCTTCGTTTTTAAAAAATGTCCTTTGATGTTCATCGAGATGTTTCGCCGTCGAATCCTCGGATAGCTATGGTAGAACGTTCTCGGATTTCGGTCACAGGGGCGTGATATTCCTTTGAGAATCAGAGTGGGTTTCTAACAAAGAATTGTTGTGCCAATTTTCTGACCTTAGAGAAATGTGTCGCTTGGTTAAACTTGCCCGATGGAAAGTTTGACCATGATTGTTGAAAGTCATCTGAAAGTAATGACGGCTGTTCTCACATCTTGTTTTAAATGATTAACCGAATAATCAGCGTCAAGCTACATCTTACTGCACGGATCCCATCACTTCTTGCATTCGATTCTGTTTCCCCGAATTCATCGTCTACAATGGTCTTTAAGCACTTTGCGTGCTGTTCCTGTTGCTGCTTGAGGATTTCCTCCTCTTTACGAATGTCGTAGAATGCTGCTCGAGTGGATTCTGCTTGCAGTCTTGAAAATGCTAGCAGGGCTAAGGCGCTCTCATGTGTACTAAAGGAGAGAGGTAGTGAGAGGGTCGAATTAGTGTCCTTGTATCCCGATCGACGGTATCACTAACGCCTGTGCTACCTTGCATCGAAAAAATTTAAGCTGATGAATTTACTTTATGGAACATAAACAGTTGTACAATAAGGCTAAGCCTACAAGGATATTTCCACATTTCTGGACATGTTCTAGTGTTAGGTTAAGCGATATCTCCATTTTGTAGATATTCCGTTACAACTGAGCAAATATTAACTTTCAACGTTGTTCTTATGTGGAGTCGAGATCACTAGCATACACGTCTTTCACAGCTTTTGTGAAGGTATCTGTGATAGCTAGCGACAGCAATCATGTCTTTTTGGTTCCATGTGGGAAAAGAGCTGAGGGAGAAGTTCGCGATATGCTCACTGATTTGACCTCGTTCCAGACAATTCAGGACCGATCCCGCTTGCATCAAGCGTTACAACAGCACTTTTTTGCGTGAAATATTTTTTAATCTACAAAACCTCGATGAATACCGGTGATGAAGATCTAATATCACACTGTGGGCCGCCTATTAAAGAGTGCGAAAGCCTTGTGAAGAGAAGCAGTCGAAAGAAACATCAATGACGTAAAGTTTAAAACAGGCCACTGTCGTATTTCAGGCTTTTTTTCGTCGTTAAATGCCCATTAAGAATATGTGTTGAAAAATCGAAGTCACAAATAGGTGGCACTATTTAGGAGAAATGGCTGTTATTTATAGAGCGGCATAATATAGACGAAGTTTAGAGAATAATCCCACTTTGCTAACGCGGAAAAACGTGCTAGTAGCCTAGCTACAAATCTTTTATGGAGGAGTCTTATCTATTTTGCTCTGTTTCCAGGAGTTCGGGCACGTGAGGCGCAGTGGTTGGAGGCGCCACTGTGACACGCACGTGGAATCGATCCCTGCGCCCATGGCCCACCAAGCCTTCTATCCTTCCGGGGTCAGCAAATTGGTACCAGACTTGTCTGGGAGGATAGCAGCACTGGCTCGATACATTTGTAGGCCCCAGCGAGTTATTGTAAAGGCCAAATATGCATTTAGTCACCTTCAAACGTTGCTTAATAAAGTCAAATGAATGGCGCATTCCTCAGGGATTGATCAACGTCGAAAGTTTTATCCTTAATTGTTGTATCTATATTTTTAAGAAATAAAACACAATTGAGAGCTGATTTGTAATACAGAGTCGACTAAAGGATGAGAACATACACTACACACTTTGTTACCTTAACTGCGTGACAAAATGTTAGCATTCGAAATATCAGCACCACAGAGATGGTCAACTGACGATATTCTCGCATACTGATGGTGACGTCGTCGCCGTGAAAATGAGACGATAACTAAGGCGGAACTGAGAGCGATGGAGCGGATACGGTGTTAAAGGCGCTTAGCCGTGACTTACGGCGGTAGCCAATCACTTAATGGATAATTGGGAGGAGAGATTTATTGCGATTTCATATCCATCTTCAATCCATTTGTATAACAATTTAGCTGAAATTATCGCTTGTTTTTCACATTACTTCCTTAGATGATAATCTCTACATCTCGTATTAAACGAGGAGTCAAGGGAATGTTGTTTTTCACTCCTAGAAAATTCGAAACCTCTAGAATAAAAACATGGCACTTTCACTTTAAGTAGAGCCATAGTCCTTCAAAGCAAAGTTTTTGTCCTGAAAATCCGTGGTAAATTTTTATTGCCAAAATGTCTTCAGAAAAGATCGATAGAACTAGCTGAGAGACAGCCAAAACGAAGAACCCGCATGGTGTGGTGGTGAACACGTTACTCCCCGGAAAGGACAATAGCGCGTTCGTTCCCCGCCATAGACATCTGCGGTCCAGATTTCTGCAAATATCTCAGCAACGTTGTGGTTGTCTTCAGTTTGTTTACTGTTGCTATACATCTTATAGTACAATACCTGTGCAGTGATTTGCAAGAGCTTATCATGTGTCGAATCAATGTTTTTCACTATATTCTTTCAGTACAATGTCTGTACAGTGAATTAAGAGATCTTAACGGTATAAAATCAATGTTTTTCATCTTTCCAAATAAATCTGACCTGAATGTTTCCACTACGAAAAGATGAAAGGGTTGGCTCGCACGAACGATGACATTGAACCAACGACTATATGTGTATTGCAGGGCTCCTATAAGTGCCGTGTCCAAATTGTCTAGAACAGTTAATAGATAGAAATGTGGAGCTCATTCTTGGCCTGGATGATTCGGCGTCGAAAATACGAAAATACCTACCAATGCAGTTCGTGAATCAACACTCATCAGTATTCTATAACCATTGTCAACCAGAACATTCTTGAGATGTAAGCATATGTATTCCCGCTTATAGATAGTCGTAATAAGCACAAAAGAATGGTAGTCGTTCAAAGCGCGCATCCATCGACGTCTCTCGAATTGTGTTAGGATATGGCGTAAGTGTGGTTGTCGGCTAATTTTCCGCCGATGGAAATCTGTTTCAAGAGCCATCTGCGGGGCATCGACTTGAATCGCTGCGGTGCTGAAGAAGATAAAGGAGTCGAAACGTTATTCAAATTTGAAGCTTATAGAAACTTTCTTTTAGCTTATTAACAAAGCAATACATTTACTATTCACACCAAGTTTGAACTAAAGTCGATTTACAAAATATTATTTGATTTTTCCCTTTCTTATTCACACAATTTTCATCCGGTTTTACACTGGTGTCAAACAAGTTCTTAAACAACACGAAGGTTTAAAAATATGTTCCATACAGCGATTTTTCATATAAAATCTCATTTGCGCTGATTTTTGCCCTCCAGTATAAACCTGTCATTTTTTCACCTTGCTGCGGGGCATCGACTTGAATTGTTGCGGTGCTGAAGAAGATAAAGGAGTCGAAACGTTATTCAAATTTGAAGCTTATAGAAACTTTCTTTTAGCTTATTAACAAAGCAATACATTTACTATTCACACCAAGTTTGAACTAAAGTCGATTTACAAAATATTATTTGATTTTTCCCTTTCTTATTCACACAATTTTCATCCGGTTTTACACTGGTGTCAAACAAGTTCTTAAACAACACGAAGGTTTAAAAATATGTTCCATACAGCGATTTTTCATATAAAATCTCATTTGCGCTGATTTTTGCCCTCCAGTATAAACCTGTCATTTTTTCACCTTTGATTGCCTTCGTTGATGGCACAGGGGCGCGTGTGGCGCAGTGGTTGCAGGCACCTCGCAACACAAGCGTGGAATCGATTTCCACTCCCATAGCCCACCAAGCCTTCCCTCCTCCGGAATTAGCAAATTGATAACAGACTTGTCTGGATGGATAACAGCACTAGCACGATACATCGGTAGGCCAGATATGCATTCAATCACCTCCAAACGATGCTAAGTGAAGTCGAATACACGACGCATCCCTCAAGGATTGATCAACGCCAAATTTTTTATACTATTTGTTATACAATTTTCACTCACAGGTACAGGTGTTAACAAATTATAGAAAAACCGAATGTACTAATGAAGGCTCCAAAACGACGCATTTCAACTTTTGAACAAGTGACAAAATCTGAGTTTTGGTTTGATTTTAAGTTCTAGAAAAATCTGTGAAATTGAACCCTACGTACGGTATGAGTTTGGTTTTAAAATCTAGTGTCTGATGACCACTGTATTTTTTCCCATCTTCCACATCTACTGTGCGGATTCCAGTGTTTCTTGCATCCCATTTGTTTTCACGCATCCATCATCGGCAAAGGTCTCCCAATTTCCTCATTTCGGGCCCGCTACAACTTGATGGTTTTCCTTTTGTTTTGAATAGCGTTGAATGGTGATCGAGTCGATTCTCCCTGGAGTTTTGAGACAGCCGGAGTAGAGTGTTCGTATTACTGGATCATCAAGCGCATATGTTTCCACAGGCAGTAGTCCCGATAAGGCTAATTCTGTGCTTAGAAATACACGAGAAACCGAGTTCAGCGATCCGAAGGTAATTGGCTTTCAACCGCGACTACGGTTAAAATTCCTGCGGTGACACGGAAAAATGTCATAGCGGCGACTTCTTCACGTGTTGTTGCTGACAACCAATACATTATGCATTTTTTTCTTTATAGGATAACAGTTCCTAACAGGGCCGGACACGTAGTGCGCATGAATGATAACCGATGGACAAGAGCCGTTAGTGACTGGATTCCTCGGGATGTCAAACGTACTGCAGGAAGACCACCGACCCCATGGTCAGAGTTCTTCACGAAGAGCCTAGAATAAAGATCTGATGCTCGACGAGTCCCTAAAGCGAGCAGAACCCACTGGGCTACTCTTGCACGCGACAGGGAAAAATGGAGGATTTACTGGCGCCCGCTCGAGTCCTCGACGATCAACAGGATTACAGGTGATACAGGTGACAGGATAACAGTTCAATTACAATGTGTGACATATCACGCACAGAACGATGAACTTATTCGTTATTGAATTTTGTATAACATGTCGTTATAAAGTAAACAACAGTGGAGTGAATTTGATGTTAGTTGAGTGTTATAATAGTGACAACTGGAGAAGGTAAATGTACGTAGAACATCCCTTAACATATAAGGGGACAAAATGGTCGAATAGCTCCATAGCCCCCACTTGCGGGCCACAGAGCGGCCTTTGTGACTTCTATTTGGATCACTCACGCTCTGATGGTATTTACTACACAATTTCCTTTGCCTACCTCTTCGAAATCATTGGACAGCCCATGGATATTTTAGTGGATGTCAGAGGGGAAACGCTCCATCCCGCTCTTAGAAATATAAAAAAAACCTTTTTTCAAACGATTTCACTGACTGGCAATTTGACTGGCAGTTGAACGCTTCCAGTCGTAATGATGACTAGTGGCTGTTGCGTAGAACTGCGAGTATAAAAAATATAGAAATAGATAAACAACATGAGTTGCAATGCACCTTTAAACGCTGACAGTAATGTGTTTATACAATGGAGCATAGTAACGTATAGTAAGTAGTAACATGGGTATCCTTAGTACTTAAAGAGCCACTGAACAAAATCTCTTCTACAATCTTCCACATTCACGACACTTCAAGTCTTTTATTTACCAAAAAATTATCGTTTATTTTCAAAGTACATAAATACAAACCAGCAAGTCCATGCTGAAAGGCTGAAAATTAAACGCCGTCCTAAGCATCGGGGCGCTAAATGCAACCCGTTCGACATGTGATAGGAGATGAGGTATAATTAGGCAAAACGGTTCAATGAACCTCAGCTTACGACTTCTCCAAAATCAGGATAGCATGAAAAGAAAGAAAATTAAGAGAGTCTTCAAAATAAACCGTATTAATTAATAAGATCAGTAATTCAGTTGAAGGACTCCTTATCAATTCGTAATGAATGACAGGGAACAGAGATATGATAATTATAGAGATGCTAAGGGGAGATTTTGCACATGTACTGTAGATCTAAGTTTTGACAAATCCCAAGCTAAGCTTCTTCACACTGACCGTCTTTGTAATATGTGACAATATCATCAATGTGGAATTTGTTCTTGCGATAGATATCCTCACAAAGTTTGCATAACGCATCTCCCTTGTAAGCTGCCGGTTTACGGAAATGCGTTGTCCACTCGAAGTATCTGAAGAATACCCGATGAATTTGTCGATTCTTTAGAAATGCAATGAAAAATTCTAAAAAAACATCTTTCTAAAAAACATCTTTGTCAGATCTTCATGGCAACTAGAGATTTGATGTGACCTACGAATACTCACATTGAATACCTGGACATCTCATCACCACAAATAGTCACGAACGTGGAAAACAAGGTCTCTTAAAGTCGAATTTGGCTCAAATTACAAGACTTCTTTTCTTTATCTCGAAATTGACTTACTGTAGCATTTAGAAGCGGTCAATAGAAAATGTCATCGAAGCTGGTCTTCAGGTTCAGATGAACACCAGAGGGGTCAACATGTCAAGCTCTTTATTAGTATTGATGACTACGACTGCCTACTGTGCTTAAAAGCTTGACAAACAAAAAATATGCGCCTGCCACTGTGGGATATTAAAACACTAAAGATATACTTCGAAACCGACTTTCCTTGAACCTCGGTGTGCTTAATCAATACGTATTCTTTGTTTGATGAGCTTACACGAGGTTGATAATAACATTTATTATCGGCTAACGTTTCGACGTCTTCGTCTTCATCAGAGCCGATGATCCGAGTAGATGGTCCACGCTTGTTATTCGTCTCGATGTGGCGGCTTCGCCTTCGCGTCGAGTCAGGTCTCCCTGAGCGGTCCATCTCCTCGAATGAGGCACACTCCCTTTTCGATGCCCTTTTGATGCCCTTTTATACACGATGCTGATGGTGGATAACAAGCGTGGACCATCGACTCGGATCATCGGCTCTGATGAAGACGAAGACGTCGAAACGTTAGCCGATAATAAATATTGTTATCAACCTCGTGTAAGCTCATCAAAGAAAGAGTACTAAAGATATAGACAATACCCTTACCAATGACTAGAGTAACATCAGTTTCTGGAAATCTCGATTTTTCCTCTGGCTTCATTCATCCATGCCAAAAATCGGTTCTTCGTGCATATTCTGCTTCAACTTGAGGTGCCATCACGTCATTTCCTTGTTCACATATTGGGTGTTGGTCCAGCATGATTTTTCCCAGATTTTCGAAATAGCCCTCCTAGTGCGCTCTCATATCTTCACCAGTTGAATGAGCCGCCGCCAATGGATAGGCAGCAAGTTTGCAGTCTTTTGAATCAGGTATTTAGGTACTCAGCGTAGTGGTTGAACCTGCGATTACTCGATCTACTCCTCGGTGACAGTTCAAAAACCCAAATTCTTTTTAAACTACTACTATTTTCTTAAAACCTAGATCTTTTTTGTAGTGTTTATAGCAACGTGGTGACTTCCCTTACTTCAACACTTCATGCAACGCAGGCTCATGAAATAAAGGCGTTGGTAACCTGCCGAGTAAATTGTAGTAAGTAGAAAATAAAAGGTAAAATACTGTGATTTCAACTACGGCCTCAGCTTAACTGGGTTCAATGCCGATGTGGGCTTCCAGATCAATCCCGCTGACGGGTGATTGCTGATGGCAAAAGATCGATAGAACTAGCTGAGAGACAGGTGAAACGAAGGAGCCGCATGGTGTGGTGGTGAACGCATTACTACCCGGAAAGGACGATAGCGAATTCGTTCCCCACCGTATACATTTGTAGTCCACAGTTCTGCAAATATCTCAGCAATATTAAAGGCGTTTGCTTCATCGAGACTAGACTTTCTTTAACCGACGTGCAAAAGTTGAACTCCATGAAATTTGAGAAGAAACTTCGAGTGCATACATTATGTAGCTTATGTAGAATATCGCTGTTAGAGCTGCCAAGCAGGTTCGATATGACTTTGGTATAGATTAGACCATGTAAACTACGACTCACTTTAAGTACTCCGTGTCGTTAGCCTGCAAAACTCTTAAACGATCTCCTAACTCTTTCATGCTTCCAAAGTCATCCAGAGCAATAAATGATCCGCGAGGAATACCAGCATCTTAATCAACTATTACAATAACAGCTAAGTATTTTTATTGAATCGAAGAAATCACACAGATCCTCCACGTACCTTCATAAATTCGTCTTCTTACAACGATTGGTATAAGCATTTGAGAGATTCGCATAAAGAATTTTTCCGTGATGTAGTCGTTACAGATACTGTTCTCGAATGAAATATAGAATCGATGAGTAGCTAAAAAGTTAGACGAGGTAATATTGATTTTATGGTGGAATTTGTTCCAATTGGTACATCCTGATAAAGGATAATGGATGAAGCGCTCGATGTTCACTAACCCATGAGGATGTCCCATTAACTGAGCTGCATTGTTTTGAATTCTTTCCCAGGTACAACATATATGATGAAAAGGTTTCGGAGCAAACTGTCAGGGACGCATCGTATATATTTCGTTCATATTTTATAAAGGTCTAGTTCCTCTTGCCCTGTTTCCATCAATGTAGAAAAATAACAAAGCGGTGAGACTGAGCAAAAAAGTTCGCTGTGAAAAAGGATAGTAGCGATAACCTGCCATTGATCTTCATCTAACGCAAGGTAAGATGACCTATTTGCAATTGTGCTTCTAAAGTCGCAAAGCTTAGAGCAATTCTTCAGAACTTTTAGAATCGCCATAACTCAAGTTTAAGGAAAAGTATTTAAAGGAGTGAAGGAAGAAAGCGAGGTATTCTTACTGTACATCGGAGTATAGTTTATGAAACAAAACGTGCATTTCGCAGTTGTAAGATAAGTATGGCTACTTTTTGCCCTGGAAGCGCTGAACTTTGGAATGGATGAGGAAGAGAATGAATAGAGTTGTGTAATGCAAAATTCTCAGGTTAATGAATTATTGACATCGAGTGCTGACAATTTATGGTTGTATTCTGTCTCAAGGATGTTCTGTGAACTATCAAATCCTCGAGTCTCCTAAACCTTCATTTTTTACGAAAGACTATGAGTATCAAACTGGTGTTCAAGTCATAGCTCAATGAAACAAGAAGCACTGTTTTTAATTCTTCGAGCATTTTAAAGCCAATATAGGAACGAATTCCCACGACCAACTTTCTTTTAACCTCAGCATTGATCAAATAATTCTTATATACTCTTGATGAGCAAATAAAGAATAAATACAACCACAATAGTGTTGAGATATTTGCAAAACTCCGGACTGGAAGTGTCTGCGGTGAGGAACGAACGCGCTATTACCTTTACCGGGACTAACGCGTTCACCACCACTCAATGCATGTCCTTCGTTTAGCTTGTCTCCCAGTTATTTTTCTATCGATCAATGCCATCAAAAAATAAATATAATGAATAAAGAATAGAATGAGAGACTAAGGATTAAACGTAAACGTGAATGAGGGATAAAATAACATCTCGTGTTTGCTCAACAAGAATATAAAGAACAAGGAACAATATGCTATCTACCTATGACAAGTAATACTGTGACGTATATAGATACAATGGTGAAATCAGCAACCTATTAGACTTTCTTCATCACAGTCTTCCTTGCATGAATACGATCTCATTTCTTCGCCGACGGAAAGCCAACGTTCACAAGCTCCTCTAACAGTTATCGGTGTGAATCTTCCAAGTTCTCTGAATGTTAAAGTGGTATTCAAGGCAAAGAAAAGCTAGTAAATCATTTTTTGTTCAGAGGAGCGCCCTATTAGTTATTCACGTTGCAGTAAAAAAAAGTTTGAGAAACTCTGTAGAGACGAAAACGATGTTCACATCCACTAACTATGAAAGAAGAGGATCAGCGCGGAAGTCTGATTTGACAACTTTTATTTCAATTCATCCGAATTTTTCTGAGTCATGGAATTTGCTCTACAAATGTCTGCATATTTTGTTTTGATTTTTTTAAACCTCCTTACTCTAAATCGAATAGCAATTCTTATTGATTTTTTAAGAAACGTACTTGATTAGGTCTTCTCGTTTCGAAGGAGTTTTGCAGTTCGAGACAAATATGAGTGAACCCCTTTTTTTCTTCTTAACTCCAGCCAGCAGCTGAAGAGCTTTTGAAATATTGAAATGAATAATGAAATAATGAATAATGAAAAATTCTTCATCATCAGATGCGTTTAACGAAATGTGCCTACCTGTTCCTTGGTGATCACATCGTTTGCTTTTTCCTCACCCGTCCGTTGTACAAAATACCCGTATGGATGGAAATAGCGCGAGTCTCTTCTATAGGTAATGGTCGCATTGAAATATTGAAGAGGTACCTTGAATTACAGCCTGATAAGCAGGTTAAAGCGATTCGTTTAGCTCTTTGACACTACACTACTATATAAGAACTTTATCTCAAATAATTAAATGGAAGAAGGATTAGGTGTCTAACAGCGCCAAACTGCTATGTATAATAAGAACTTTATATTATAGTGGAATCTCTAAATTTGACAAAATGGTGGAGCTTTTTAATCCGAAGACCAGTTATATATAGGCCAATGATAGGAATTACCGCTAGCTTTCGCAAGAGAAACGTAGTTCCAAAATTGAGAATTTCTTGGGATTTAAAACGCTAAGCAAATTCATCGGTGAGAAACTAAAAACCTACTAATCAGGCTACTCGAAAAAAAGAGGAAAAACAAGGAATCCGCTAGTAATAAATCCACTAGTAGTAAACCACCAACGTTCATGCACAGTCTGGTTACTCCAAGACCACAAAGAGACCACTAAGAGTCAGCTAAATATCCGATTTAATAGCACGTAAGAAGAAGGCAAATACCACATTTGCCTGAGTGTTTCATGCTCGCTTATATCCACAAGATGTCTCAAAGAAGATTAAGGTCGCTTTTTGCTACGCGAGATTAACTACGAATCCGCCACCTGTGGACGGCCACGTTGCCCAGCGATTTGCCGTCAGGAGATCCTTCTATGACGGAGATTTGTAGACATTAGTGTAGGCGGAAACACTGTTTTCCTATCTTTTTTCTTTATTATTATTATTATTATTATTATTATTACGTGACATTTCATCACATCAACCATGTGGATCCTAACGAATTTCTGCATTCGACTCGCTAACCTTCCATTCATCGTAACCAAGGTCTTGGAATAACTCCACTAATTTTGAGATATTTGCAAAACTCCGGAGCGCGGGTGTCTGCGGTAGGAAACGAACGCGCTATTGTCCTTTCCGGGGAGTAACACGTTCACCACCACACCATGCAGGTCCTTCATTTCGCCTGTCTTTCAGCTAGTTCTATCAATCCCTGCCGTCAGTAATCACAACTCACCGGGATTGATCTGGGAATCGGCAACGAACCCAGTTAAGCTGGTGTTTTAGTTATGATCACAATTTTAACTTATTATTTACAGCCTTCTCTTTTCAATGGCAGGTTATACATTGCGAAATACAACTTCAACGATGCTGAGATATTTGCAAAACTCCGGGCCGCAGGTTTGTGTGCAGGTGCGGCTGCTTTTTAAAGACCACGTTTCATTTATGAATATCCTAGAATGCAGCTCAGGTCATTCTCGTTGCAGTCTACAAATCAGCTGAACGATGGCTTTTTCACGTAGATTGTATGAGAGACCAAACTAGCATCTCTTAGCCCCTTTTCATTTTCATTAAACAACTATCGTTTCAATCCCTAAAATTCTTGGTGAAAAAAAATACATTGAACATGAAACTTTAAGCTATATCCGAAACTGCTACCTCTACTACAACATGTTCATAAAAGGGAATGAATTTGAGTGGAGTCCCATTCAATTAAGCAACCAGGATTTCGAAAGCTATTCTGATCAAACGGTAAACGGGAAGAGCTTCATCTCTGCATTGTCTGTGGTTGCGTCCGCTGACGAATATTCGAATTATTAAGGGAATGAATATTCAAAAATTGTTTGGCTACTTGAGCATGCTTCACCTTATGAATCGCATTTCCAGTGTGGTAAGGTGACTCCATGAGCATCAAAATATGTAGACTCTTCGATGGCGACGAAGGTAACTCAGAAATGTTTATGTCGCGTCCATGGATCACGTAAGCAGAAGCATCACGGTTCCTAAATTATATAGGAAAGAATTTATAACTAATTTAACACTCTCATACTTTCTGCGTTTTCTTTAGGAGCTTTCAGAACTTCCTTATCACTTGCGCTAGCCTATTATAATAAGAGATTTCTAACAGACGGTGAAAAGAGAAGTAAGAAGTCATCAAAGCAGGTGAGTCGCTAAAAATCGCACAAGTTAATAATAAATAACAAAAGTTTCGACGATAGTCAGCCCCTGAGAAAAGCGTTATGCATTCGGCTTCATTGAGCAACGTTAGAAGTGATTGAATGCATATTTGGCCTATAAGATAACTCGCGGTAGCCTACATGTATCGAATCAGTGCTGCTATCTGCCTAGACAAGTCTGGTGCCAATTTTCAAACCCGGAGTAATGGAAGGCTTGGTGAGCCTACTCTACAGGATTGGTCCCATATGTATTGCAGAGAGTCTCTAAGCACTGCGCTTCTCACAGCCTAAGTATGTACAAGTTAAATAGCACAAAAAGGTAAAGCTCTCGATGCTGATCAATCCGCCAAGGATGCGTCATATATTCGACTTCATTTAGCATCGTTGGTGGTGATTGAAGGCTACTCTGACCAGTACGCTGCACGCGTCCTAAGGACAAGTTATCTATTTTTATTAGACCGCAGAGACTATTCGTCGCTATCCCTGGATAAGAATCAACTCAAATGAAATGAAAGACTAGACATATGTAGTATTTAACCTGGAGAATTACGGGAATAAGACCACCGCGTGTTTACCTTAACGGAATTTGAGCACTCTCACATCAATGATGTCCAGTACCACTGTGTCTCTGACCGCCTAGATGATGCATGCATACCTACCTTGTGCGGACACACGATTGAATTCGTCAAGCTCGTGTCACTTGATGAAATTAAAGAAGGAAAAGATTCCTTCTAACATATGGCAGCCACCCGTACACGGCACGTAGCAGCACCACAGAAGGCGGTTAAAACCTAGAATAACTGTGGCGACGTTCTCTACATATAACATACGCATCTGTGAGAGTTTTCGTTGAGGAGCTGATCATGTAACCTAAGATATTCTGAAACAGCATTAAAGAACCATCCAAGAAACGAAGACACTTCCCATCAACAACAGCAACTGCAATAAAAACGAAACCCTCTCATACACAGCTGGAAAACTTCCTTGAAACACATGGTGATATAAAGGGCACTGAAATAGGTGCACTGAAGTCGGCGAGTGAAGAACGATGACAAATCACAGGTTTCGGTCGTCATCCCAGTGATAGACAGTGTTTAGTCAGAGAGCTACAAGATTCCATTTGTGCAGACAAAGGAGCCTATATTAACTTATCAAAGCTTCTCTAATCCTTTTTTCCGAGCATAGCTTTCAAATCATTTACTCAAGCAATGTTCAGTAGTATTGGTAAAACATGTAACCTAGAGATTCATGCGATTTGTGAGTTTCGAAGGCGGCTAAGCGTTGTCGTCTGTATGCAATCGGCACCTGATCAATGAACCCCTAGAAAAATTTTTTCCCATGTGTTATGTGAAAGCAGATTTTCCACTTCATTCCAACGAGAATCTGTCGTAGTCTAGTAATCTCTCTTCTTTCCACACCAATGATAGAGTGAATATTGGTTGAACTTTGTTCTTTCTGGTATTCTGAGACAACCATGTTAAGACGCAAATAGGTTCAAGCCACAAACTATCGCACTCTTGTACGTCGTCAGGAATAGCATTTACTACCTTGCAGCTAGGATGATGGATAAAATTTTAAAAAACAACATGCGCAATTGGGTAGCGCAGTGGTAACGACGCCAATCATTGAGATCACGACGATGGTTCGACCCATCATTTGTGTCATTTGGTCTCTCATTATTCCGCGGCTTGAAAACTGGCGCCAGACTGGTCAGTTTGCACTCTGTGTTTAAACTGAAGAACGCTTTAACTCGGCTATTCAATGAATCCAATAGGAATCAACTCAACCAGTATGCGTCAACAATCATAAAGAAGAAGACATTTTCAAGAGCCGTCGGATCCAAGCGCAAAAAGTTCCAAGGCCTTCTTAGATGATGGATACGAGGAAAAAAATGTGTGCAAGATGGGTTGATCCGCACAGTAGATGTAAAAAAAGCGTGCTGTGTGGAATAAAGAAGAAGCATTGTGATGGTTAAAAGATTTGTTCGCTAGTGAAGTAAAAAAAAAGGTAGTGCTTACAAGAAATTAGATTGCATCTAAGCATCAACTATATCACCTGTATCTCGGTGGATCGTCGAGTGACTCGAGCGGGCGCTAGTAAATCCTCCATTTGTCTTGTTGCAGATAAGAGTGGCCCAGTGCGTTCTGCAGGCTCTATGGACTCGCTGAGTATAATATCCTTCTTATAGAGTTCTTCTGAAGCACTCTGTCCATCAGTTCGCCGTTCTTCTCGTAGTACGTTTGGCAACCCAGGGAATCCCATTTTTAACAGCTACTGTCCATCAATTAACGTTTGCATACATTAGGTGTCCTGTCTACCATATTTTCTAGGGTTTGGCTTATAGAACGGCGTATTCGATCCTTGATCGTTGACGTAGGTTAGAGCTTAGGATGCCTTCCTTTAGCTGCATGATACGGGATGCTCATAACAATGCCCCTTCGACTGCCCGTTCAATATCGCTAAGTGATCTTCCATCGTGCTTACGTGGCGACCAGAGATCTGAAGCATACGTTAAGGAAGGAAAACTCGTGGTGTCAAAAAGGTGGATACGTACTTTGGTTTTCTTTGTTTTTTCACTAGATCCTGGATGTTCTTGAAGGCTAAGAAGCCGTTCGCTTCTTCTTGCTCAACGTTGGAGTTAAACTGTTTATCACGTTAATTTCCCAACCTACACAGACGTATCTGAAGCATTCGGCGATATTCGTACCGTTGACGTGACTATGATATATTTAACTAAACCGTTTCACATGAACATCGTTTTTGAGAGATCCAGTCGCAAACCAATCTTTTCACAGGCTTTATCAAAGTCGGCCAGGACTCGTTCTGCTTGGCTAATCCTTTGTGCTATAAGAAAGATGTCATCAGCAAAGCAACGAAGTTGGAATTGCCGACCAACGATTTTCACTCCCATGTTGTACCATTCCAGTGTACGTTACCCTTGACGTTCTCGAGAGTGGCGGTAAATAATTTCGGAGAACTGGTAATGCCCTGCTTAACTCCTATTTTGACGTCGACGTTAATATTGCTTTAGAACGGTGATATCTTGGTTTCGAAATTTTTTTTCTATGATTCATGAAGAATCTTTGTATAGTGACTATGGACTTCCTGCCTGCCCATGGTTTCTGTGACCATTTATATCTAAACTGAGTCAATATCTTTCCTTAAATCGATAAAAGTGAGATAGATGCTTGCCCACATGGCTCTCCTTCGCCCAGTGTTTTGTCAACCGTGTTTAGAACGATGTGTGTAAAGAGTTTGCAGGCGTTAGACAGCAAGCGGATTGGCAGATAGTTGCCATTATTGTGCAGATCACCTTTCTTGAACAGTAATGCATTCTTGCTGGTCTTCCATTAGGTAGGAAACTTGCATTCTCACAGGTAACGTGTGAACAACCGAGCAACTGCGTTTGTGAAGAGTGTGGTAGGCTTTTCAGATCATCAGATCCTATCCGTTCTAAACCTGATGTTCTTCGATTCTTCACTGACGAAATGTTATGTTGGATTTCCGAAGGAAGAACCGGTGGGACACTATATACATCCTCCTTTTCTTTCGTATGAGGGCAGAAGAGTGTGGCAATTCAAATGTTCTCAGCGGTAATCGCGAATCATTTTCTCTCCTGCCTTTTTGGAAGCTGTGAATTGTTCCACCTTCGTGGTGGATGGCAGTAGTAGTGATGCCGATTATCACGAGCACGGTCTTGGTTTAATCCCACGGTAGGCTCACCAACCCTCTAATCCCCCTGGGTCGAAAAATGAATACCGGACTTGTTTGGGAAAATTTAGTCTCTGCAACTGAATTGGGAACGTTAAGCTCGGCTATCTTAGGACTCCAGTGAGAATAGACTCGACTAGCATTCAACGACTTTCAAGGTGAAATGAAAATCCTCAAGCAGTAGTTGGAGCCAAACACAGCAGTTGGAAGACCTTCGTGGATGATGGATGAGAGAAAACGAATGGAATGCGAGAAGTGTTAGGATCAGCACAGTAGACGTGAATACGGATCGTATAAAATAAAACCTTTCTCTCATAAAATAAGAAAGAAAAACTTTTTAGTCTTGGATTTGTTGTGCAACCGTCTTAGTTTTATAGCTGGAGAAGTTTCGGTGGACTTTCCGAATGTTCTTTCCGGTGTCTGGAGTTTCGGCTTATGATGTGCCTGTTGTGGTGATTTGCGAAAGCCATTCCTGCTCGGACGTTAGAAAACAAACACATGGATCACGTGTTAGCGGCCACTCGATTCCCATCAAGAAGAGCTGTCTACGGAAGAAAATACTTCGCCACATGCAAGTGACAACATGTCCAATAATATGCTATTTTTTCAAAAAATATCGATAGCTTCGAAAAATAAACTAACTGCCACTTCTGTTCATCTCTGTCAATGAAATCGCAATGATAAGCACAATCGGTGAGGGTAGAGAGAAGTGGAACTTTCAAAGACTCTGAGAAGTAATTTGTCCATGCGACAATGAGTGGTGGAATCGTCTGCAATACGGCATCATATCACTTAGTATAGGGGTATAACGTTATTGGCAATAAAAAAACTGGCTCAGAGAAAAGCAAACCAAAACCATCGGTTAGTTTGCTGGAGAGCACATGAGCCTCTAAAAGAATAATCATGGGTTCGAAGGCCACCTGAAGTTCCCAGTTTTGGTCATATCTCAGCATTATTGTCTCCACAACAACAGCTAAGCATAAAAATTTTCCATTTTATTTTGAAAGAGAGATAAGAAGACTGAAAGAGTCGTTGTCTTAAGTTGACTGGCAATTGCCACCCGATTTGTAAATTCGCTTTTCTTCTATGCGCACTAACAATAGCTTTTTCATTGCTGCACTATTCTGTGCCCTTGAAAATGTCATTTCTAGAGTCTCGATGTTTGAACTTTAGTATAAACTCTGCTTTTGACAAATTTGAAGGCAGAGAAACGGCTGAGGGAAAAGCATAACGAAGAAGTCGCATGGTATGGTGATAAACGTCTCAGCCGGGAAGGGTAATATGGTGTTCGATCCCCACCGCAGACACCTACGGTCCGAAGTTTTGCAAATATCTTGGCTTCATTATGGTTAAAGCCTAGAATTTCAGATGTCAATACTAAGGTATTTGAGCAAGGAGTGCAAACGTTGAAATAGAAAACTTGTCACAACCGACTTTCTGTTAACCGCAGCATTGATCAAATAAGTCTGTATATTCTTGATGGGCAAATACGAACTACTGCTTTATTTCTTACTTACGGACAAGATAACGTTTCAGTGGATTTAGTCTTGTTCAGATCCTGGAAAGGTCAAGTTCAATGCAATCAACCCAACCAAACATCTCTAGAACGAAACAGGGACAATTCTAAACCAAGATTTCAATCGTATTGAGAACAAAAAAGTTCTTAGGACATTCACTGCCTTCTATGAGTCTTTGAATGAGATTTTTACGAAGAGACCAATCGCGCAGAGTTTCCATGAAAGCGCAATGTGCCTCTCACATTGAAATATGTCTCAAATTTTGGGTGAGATCATGGGTGATTATGAGGCATTCGCCCTTGTGGTTCATTTCTGAGCTGTTGAAATTTATCCGCGATGCCTCGCAAGCTTTGCAAGCGGGTGTTTTCCACCTCTATTCTAGGATAGCAACTTCTACTTAAAAATCTTCCTCACTATGTCTCTGTATCCTAAGTTTCTAGTGGAGTATTTGGCTTAAGCTTAAATTCACCGAATACTTTTTCTTTTATACGGACACAGAGTGGTCTACCCGTACAGTCAACGCCGAAAATAGAACAGTGAATGGGTCAAAATGGCGAAGTGTACTGGTTTAAAATCATCAGCTATCATTCAGCTCCAAGTTGATTTACCAACACGTCCAGTATTATGTGTAATTACCAAAAGTACTAAGTAAGTTTCTAGTGATGATCCTGTGTCCACACATTCACCGTTATTCAGTGTAAGACCTACCATTAGCTGTGTAGATGGGTTAATGGATAGAATAATGTGGCCTTTAACCCACACACTTACCCTTTGTTGAAACATATTCCAGTCCATCTTGCGAATACCTAAATGTTTGCGGATCGTACACTTAATGCGCGTTGTAATAGCAAGTGCGTAATTGCGTAGGGTTTCGTCGATACCCCCCTTTTTACAGACGTGTCGAATGCCTCCGATACGCAAGCCATCTCGAGTTCCGTATGCAACACGAGTGAGCAGTAAACATGTATATTTACACGGTACAGCAGTTGATGACACTCTTAAAACAATGCCTGAGCTGCTCAATCTTCAGATGGTCCTGAAGGCACTACGCTCAAATAAGAGGATTGGCAATGGGACAGCGACCAGCAGCAGGTCTTGACAATGCGTTTACGTCTAAGGTGGAAGTACCAGTAACGGATCTGTGTCCATTACTCTACTATAGAGATATAGATGGCTGCCTTGCCATTTGCTCAACATGGAAAGAAATAGACAAATGTTTCGAGAAATTGATTGAACAGTAAGAGTACACCAAGTTTACACGAAAAAAAGAGGACTATAAACAGAACTACAACAATGCTAACATAGGTCTCAGTTTAACTGGGTTCATTGCCGATTTGCGCTCCCCAGATCAATCCCGCTGACGGGTGATTGCTGATGGCAGAGATCGATAGAACTAGCTGAGAGACAGGCGAAACGAAGAACCCGCATGGTGTGGTATTGAACGCGTTACTTCCCGGAAAGGACAACAGGGCGTTCGTTCCCCACCATAGACATTTGCGGTCCAGAGTTTTGCAAATATCTCAGCATCGTTGAAGTTATATCTCGCATTATAACCTGCCATTAAAAATAGTAGGCAGTAAA